>BSBK01002424.1:90000-587500 GCA_027943335.1 Chamaecyparis obtusa
AATTCTTTAGCCTTCTTAAGATATGCTTACATTATGCTCATATGAGGGATTAGCATACCATGTAACTCAAGTAATGTCATGTTGATTCCATCTTCTTCTGCCTTGAGTTCTCTTTCTCTAAATGATATTTCCCTTATTTTGGCTGAATACTCCATCATGGATGAGTTCAGTGGGTCCAAATTGCTCACAAGTGTGTCCAATTAACTTTCAAGTTGTCCTACCTTAACTTTTATTTCTGCAGTGAAATGTGTAGGAGTGCAAATCTTGCTAAGTAACCTACCTACTCCAGTTAGTGCATTTTGCATCTTATTTACAATCTCAAATAGTGAAACTTTGATTAGAGAAATCTTTTGTAATAGTTTCTCTATCATTTATTTCTCCAACCTCTTTTGTGCTCTCTTCTCAATTTTAGCTTCTAAATCATGATCAGAACTATTGATAGCATCAACTAGTGTCTCGAGATTATCAATGAATGGTTCATTCTCATTAATTTTCACTTCAGGTACTAAATCAAAAAGTAAGTTGACATATTTTATCAATATTCTTTTCTTTTATTTTTTTGTTTTGACTATGTCTCTCTCAGCTTTCTCTGTAATCCTCTATGAATACAATAGATTTTCCTTATACTTCATCTTCTTAGGATCCCTTTTAATTATCTCAATTTTAGGATCATTTTCATTATCTTCATTTTCCTCTTCATCATCTTCTTCCTCTTCACTTCTTTTATGTTTCTTCTTTCCCTTTGTTAATGCTTGTAAACTACTAGGGGTGACTTCTTTAATAGTTCCTTCTTCATCTTTTGATGTCTCATGTTTATCAATTATTTTCTTTTCATCTCTACTCTGACTTTGTTCAACTATTTTTGAATTTTTTGTATCCTTCTCTTCTTTTGTCTCTTTAGCTTTATCTTCCTCTCGTGTTCCTTCATGTTCTTGTTGTTGTTAAACCAATTTCTCTTGCTTGTCCTCTTGATCTGTATCCTTTGATTGTCTTGTAATATCAGTTACCTATTCTTTTTCTTTACTTTTTTCATTTTCTTCAACCTTGTTTGCTTCAGTGTTAACCACATCATTAGTAATAACAATAGGATTTACTTCAAGTGGTGATTGGAGTGGTGAATCATCATTATTATTTCCACCCAATGGAGAATCAAGTGTATGTTATGTCATCTACAGTGTCAGGTGTGTCGATGATGTCTTCAATTATAATTATCTTGGTTGTTGTGACTGGTGGTTGAGGTTGGTCAATTTTGAATATCATTTTCCAAATTGATACAACTTCCTCTTCAACCACTCATTCTTTGTCATTTAAAATGAGTCTAGTACCACAACTAGCTCTAAATCTTCCTTGATATGTTTCAAGTGCATTATCCATTTCTTTCACTGAAAAGTGTGGCATGGTAAGCATGAGTGCCCTTTCTCTTATCTCTCTCTCTATCTTTTGTGCTCCCTTCCATACTATATTTATTTCATCAAGTAATTCATCAAGTACATGACCTTTAAGGTGATTAGACACTCTGATATGTTTATGAAAATGGAATACAAGTGCATCCTCAATTGCCTTTTTCTCTTCATCTGAGAATCTCTCAAACTTGAATTTGTTTATGTAGCCGATTGTTCCATGTTCTCTTATTCCTTCTGCCATTTCTGTAGTTTTCATTGTCTTTCTAGATTTACCTAAGTCTGTGATCTCCTTGTCAGATTCAATCATTTCACTGTCCTCCTCTTTTTTCTACTTCTTTCTTTTACTCGGAGAGGCCTTGGTCTGACCTCTATTTATTCTCTTCTCATAGGTTCTAGTTTCCTTTTTATTTTCCTTCCTCTTTGCATGGATCTGAGGAATTCTCCCATCTTCAACTGTGGAACTTTTACCTTCTCTTGTTCCAAACTTTTCTTCTAATTTACTTAATATATTTTTTACTTTTCTTTCTTCTCTAGGATTTTTCAAATCAAGTGTTATTGTTTGATATGATTCTTCATATGTTCCATATCTCTTTGCAGATATGTTCACCAGTTATTGTAGCAATACATCTATATGCATGGTAAGAAAATTTTCATCTGTCTCATAACCCATTGTCGGTATCCATGAGACTCTAGGTTCAACTGCTTGAATCTTACATGTGTTGGTATCCACTAGAAAAAAAATTGTGTCTCTATACTTTTCAACTATGTGAGGGGATATCATATACTTATTGTGCATTTTCTCTTGGAAGTCTTTAAAATATCCCCACATAATATGGTTTAGGTTAACTCCTATTTCTCTAATGTAATCATTCATCTGATAGATTGCAGGCCTATCGGTTTTCCAAATAGTATTGCCTTTTCCAGGAAAATGGTTCTACACATAAAAGAACATACATACCAATAGTGATCCATATTTGAATGCTTGCTTTTTATCAGTTTAAATCCTCTTTAGATTTTCTATTAGCTACGTTCTGACCATCTCGGCTAGGTCATATCTTGTTCCTTCCTTCACAGTCTGATAAGAAGAATGAATAGCACTGCGTGGCACACTGTTCAATTGACTAGATTAATAGACCTTGTATCCCACAATCATCAAAGAAAATCTCACTTCTTGACCCTCAATGTCATCAATCATCATTGCATGATGATCTTTCCTTGACTTTGTCAACTTTGCCACTATTTTCATCAAAATTTTCCTTAGGGTACATGGTTCCCCGTTGGCAAACAATCCAATAATTAGATGTATCAACTCCTTTTTTATCTTGACTGGTTTCTCCATCCAAATGAATTGATCATGAAATTATCTTAGAACATATTGTATCAATTCCTCCTTGAATATTTTAGGTAGTTCTAGTATAAGGGTCAAACCCTTTTTTCAAAGCTATTTGAACTCGTCTTTCAATTCTCCATTATCTCACATAGCAAGGTATTCTTCTTGAATTTGTTCATCTCCAAGTTCAACAATATTTCAATGACTAAATGTTATTACATCTTCAATCAAAAATACATTAGGTGGTATTAGGGATAGGGCACCTATTTTATCAATTTCAATAGCCTTTAGCAAACATAGTTTGTGTTCTAGTTCGGGTTCCTTAGTGATTTCGATCAGCTTTCATCTAGCAATATTTGATGCCATGATAGCTCTTCAAGTTTATGTAGTAAATCACAATTTACTTCTAATATTTTCTTCCCACTCAACTCGACCGCTTAGCTAGGGTTCTTAAATCCATTAGTCAATTCTTTGCATAAATTTTTGTCAACCACTTCTCACAATCAATTGCACTTATTATTCACTCTTTGTTCTGATAACCGCTCTTCAGAATGCAATGTGAGTAATGAATAGATTAGCTTTAGTATTTATTTACTTGCACCCTATCCAATGGTAATATTAGGTACAATGCAATAAATGAAGTTCACTGATATCACATTACTTTACCGATTACACTTACCATTGATTGCAACCTCCACTGGTTAGTATTAACAGTAACATTTGCACATAACACTTAAAAATGATAATGTCGATGATGACCAAGTACATGTCACAACTAAACTCAATGTAGTACATTAGGACCAACAATAATGCATCTCATTATGCTAATAGATATTTCTACTCAATCATTATAAGGGATAGGTAAATTATAACAATAGAGTTCAGTCCCTAAGCAATACTTACTTAGTTTGAGGATGTATCCCTTGAGCCAGAGGTGTTAGAATAACTGAGAGGGAGGTGAATCAATTATCCATAGTCTCAATAACAAAATGTACCACTTAAAACTAATTCAGCCAAATTTTGCAGCTCGGTAAAACAAAAATACTAAACTGACTATGACTTTACCGATTACTAGTTAATTGCTCATAGTGATTACCGACCAAATCAAATATGCAATATGTAAAGTATGATATCCAAACAATCACAACATAAACACATAACACAAGATATTTAACGTGGAAACCCTGCAAAGGGAAAAACCACCTAGAACCGGTAACCCAAAAAAAATTCACTCTTTTGAAGTGACCTCGGTGAAGAGCCAACCCTATTAAAGTTTACAAAACACATTGTAAGGTGTGACCTTGTTGGAGGATTTAACACTAACATTTATCATCCAACCAACATTCACTATGGGGTTGACAGGATAACAATGTACATTCTATGAATGACATATAAGAATTTCAAGTCCACTCAGTTAAGATATTTTATCTATTTACAATGGTTAAACTATAATGGCAGGTGATCAAAATACAATACAACTTGATTTACAGATGTTCAGATCTATTCTTAAATCCATACAAATCCTCTGATCAATATTGTTTATTTAGTTCAACAACATTCAATAACTTATTGTCCCTCGGTAAAGGCTCTCTGACGCTTAATTAACTTTGTAGTTCGGTTCTTCTTCAACTAGTTTAATCAGGAAAGCATGAAGCAATGTTCACGCAATATCTCTGTAGTCTCCTTCCTCCAGCATAAGTTTCACTATGAAACCCTAGTCTCTTAAATAGACAAGTAAACTATTTTCTCCTCATTCATCAGATTTTGTCGCTTAATCTCCTTCGTTGATTTTGCCACTTAAACCTTCCTCGGCTAATGTGTTAGTAACACATTTCAATTCTATCCTTTAGATCTTCTCTGAATTTTGTTAGCCATAGAGCTTACAACAAACTTTATCTTTCCACCTCGTAATCATACACTTTACAATTCATCAATTTATGTCGGCTAAACTGATCATTTAGTTCTTTTGTCCATACTCAGTTAACAAATAAATGTGTCGATGAACACTAGCTCGGTTGATACTGTCACTCGGTATACACTACACTTGCTCGGTGTATACTGGAATGCTTCATTAAATGACCACACTACTTTGTAACATTTTGCTTCTATCTTCATAACAGGTTAATGCAACATAATCAAGTCAACAATATGAAGTCATAGACTCATCAATAAGTTACCAAGAGTATTCCTTATCCTCATCTGTCATATCCATCTTCCTCCATGTAGATATCTCTATTCTTCATCTTTTCTCTCCTCTTTACAGATGTTTATATATTTGCAACTACCATGATAAGTATTGTCAAAGCTAGTTGACATCAATGACAACATAATGACTAATTCAATTATCCTGCATAACAATTCAGTGCTCGATGATCTCTAATCACTTGTAGTTCTTCAATCAGGTTCTTAATCAGTTGTAGTTCATCAAGAGGATGAAGGGTTACCTGTTGATGCAATGGAATCTCCATTTCTTTCTTCCTTCTTTCTCCATATCTTTTTCATCTCATTCCTTACTTCTTCAAAATTAACAGTTCTTTTACCTATTCTTCCTTCATTTCTTGGTGACTGGTTCCTGTGCTGGTAATATCTTGCTAGATGTCCAACCTTGTGACACTAAAAACATATTATACCTATTGTCCTCTAGGGTCCATAATTGCTTCTTCAATTCCTTGATCAACAATTCACCACCATGTGTCCATAGTTCCCACAAATAGAGAATGTAACATTTGTGTTACCTTCTCTTCTTAAAGAATTCATCAGTTTGTTAGGTTGTCTAGGTGATGATACTTTTGATCTGAAATGTTTTGTCTTGTGTCCAAACTTGTTACAAGTGTAACAATAGCTATTGAAGCTCCCTTCATATGATCTACTAGTAGATCTTGTCTTGCACTCATGATCTTGATGACCATCCTTATTGTAGTTGAAACAATATCCATCAAAATAAGTAGTCCTTGGACTATTTACTGATCTGCTTCTACAAATATTAGTTGTGTGTAGATAGGCTTTCCATAATTGTAGCAAGTGGGTTTAGTAGGTTTCTTACCTTGTGGACTATTGTTTCCTTTTGGACTATGTGATTGTTGCACAACATTAGTCTTGGATGATTCTCCTTTTTCAAATGGGTTGTCACCGATGTATCCTAGACCAGAAGTATCTTTGTATTGCCTCTAATTCCTCAATTGTTCATCAATATTTTGCATGCTTTGTTCATACCTCTTGAGTTTTTTATTTGCATCTTTCTCAATCTTCAAGTCATTTTTCAGTTGTTCATTTTCTTGTATTATTCTTTCATTTTCAACACTTATTTGTATATTCTCATCATTGGTGTCACTAAGTTGACTATTCAATGTGTGATTCTTATGTGTAAATCTTTGTATTGTTTCACTTTTATCTCTGATTTTTTTTCAACATTTTTCTTATGTAGTTCAACAGTTCCCTTTGCACTTTTAGTTTTTCTCATTCTTTCAGGTATTTCAGACATCCTTATGGCTTGACTTTCTTGTTCTCTTTGCATCTTAGTTGCCTCATTAGTCAAGATATTTTTTTTTTCCATCAGATCTAATATAGCTGCATGAGCATCCTCAGTGTTGGCACTGCTTTCAGATAGTTCATCAATATTGTCCAAATTATCTCTATGTTTTTTAAACAATTCTTTCCTTTTCGCCAATGAATCCTTAAGTTTATGTTTTAGCTCATCAATCATCTCATTAGTTGCAGCCAATTGTCTTTCATACCTATAACTTTCCATTCCTTTGGATCTTCTCCCCAAGTTGTCAAAATTTGCCTCTAGAGAGCCTGTTCTCTGATACCAATTGTTGGAAACAATAGATACTGAGAGGGGGGTGAATCACTACTTATAAAACTTTTGAAACTCTTTGTGATTACTTTAAATAGAAATGAAATAAACTTACATAACATTAAGCATATTACTGAAAGGATAAAATAGAAGTATAACAACTCGAATGAGATCACATGAACAAACATAACAGAACTATTTTGGTATCACAGAAACCCTTGGATGGGGGGAAAAACTGCGGTGGGGATGACACCCACAACTCTTCACTGCAATAAAAAGGTGTTGCTTGATTAAGAGCTATAAATGTCACTTTTTGGGTGACTCACACTATTAGGAGTGACTGATACATTGTTAGATGTTTCTCAAAGTCTTATTACAGACTACCCTATTAAGTGATTTTATCTCACTATTACAGTATTCACTCGGTTAAGGGATTTACAATAAAGTCATGTCAAAGACTACCTTGTTAGAGGATTTTGAACTTGTTGAAAACTGCTAGTAATACAATAATAAAATTTGACATGTACTATTCACTTTTACAATGCTTGATCAGATCCTTTAAGCTTTGTATCTTTTCTTTCAATCCTTCTATAGCATCTCTTTATCCTATTTTGTAACCACACCTTCAACCCCTTTTTTTCATCAGCTTTTTTTTTCAAAAAATCTATGTCACTCTCTCTACTTGTTACACAACGTCCACCACATGATGTAAAACATTTTTAGGGTACTTAATCCCACTAGCGTGAAACCCTTATCATAGAAAACCTAAATACTTCACCACATTGGTTAGGTATACATTAATGCTTGCCATTTCCAATGCCCAAAATTCCTTTATTCCTATTCATTAAACATACCTTGGAATCATACTCAAATTTGTGCACACATACCAATACATTGCTTCAATTGTCTCCTTGAACCTTGTACTACATTTTGTATTTTGTCCAGGTTCAGTGAATCTGCCGCTAACATGACCGATTTGATAAACTAAGTGAGACTGAGTATTATGCCCTATTATTTACCTGTTTGACTTCCTAACTGGTTAAATAGTTCACCTGTGTACCTGTATACCTGTGGACTTCCCTATTCATCAACTGTAGACCTTTTCACTATACCACTTGTCTTCTCTTATTTGTCGATAAGACTTTACTTGTTGGATATCTATGTTTACCAATTAATTTAACTTCTCATCCTTGGCACAAATACTTTCACTAGTGTGATGGTTTTCCAACAATGACAACCATACCTTTCAAAATCATCATCAATAACCTCCTTCTGATTTTCCAATAAACATATATAATATTGTATATGTCATTCAAGTCATCAATTGAATTGACAACATTTATAAAAAAAAAAGGATGCAAAGTGTCAAAGTTCCTGTCGAAGTTAAATCTAATTTGTTGAAAGCTAATGAGTAATAAATTGTAGCAATTGAATTTTTAGTTTTGGATATGAGGTATGTTATAGAGTACAAAATGTTAGAACGTGACATTAATAACATATTGTATTTTAATAAGATTAGATTTCAATGAAGCATGTAGAAAAATATGTTACATATACAATCTTAATATTGACCTGATGGTACACTATAGAAAGAGCCAGTAAATATAGAGTAGCACGTAGTACAAAGTATCATTGACACAATGAGTCAATTTGGATCTGATATAGTGGATGTAAAATGCGAATGTCCACTTCTTGTTTGATTGGCACTTATCTTTCTTATAGCCAACGTAACTTGTAACTTGATGTAGCAAGTAATCATTTTCAAAATGACAAATATCCATGAATTTTATTTTTATTTTCATTTTTTAGTACTTATGAATTTGGTATCATGGATGTTATCAGTGAATAGTAATTGTGTTGGGGGAGATATTAAATGAAAAATTATGAATGAAAAAATAATTTGTAACTTTTTATGTTTACCTTTTGGTGGGATCCATTTTTTAAACTTCAATTCTGGTGGCATGGGTGATGGAATTATTGTGGTTGAGAGTGAATCAACCTTTGATGAAGAAATCACAAAGGATAAAGATGAACCTTGATTTTTCATGTGTGTAGTCTTCCAATGTAGTATCTTTAAGGCTTGGTAGTAGTTGTTCAACAATGGACTTGTCAATTGAGCATTGTGTTGTTTGTTTGTTCTCAATTGTGAGCATAGTCTTGAGGTGAAGTGAGTAGACATATGTGACTTCTTGATCACATATGTTGCAATGAGTTGTTTGGTCTTCTAGCATTCCATAGTTTTCAAATTTATAGTTGCACTAGGAACAAAATACATGAAATGGATTTGAGAATTCATTTGCTACTTTGATAATGTTGTCAACCTCCAACATATATTTTGATATTAATATTATTTATCTCAATATTCATTCCCAATTAGAGTGCTAAATTATCTAGATTTGGTTACCTCAAGTTTTGTTTGTAGTAATGCATTTAACATTTCCAATGTCCTCATGTCTTTCAATGTATAGATGAATGTAGCAATGCTTGTGCGGAATGTTTTTTCCATGTCATTCCTTCATATAATATTCTTGAACAAAATTGTAAGAATTTCACCCCTTTCTAGCCGGTTTGTTATTGTCATGGATTGTTCTTCAAAAGTGGAAGGAATTTGGAGCTAGTCATTGATAATAGAAGTGGTTTTTTGTTGGTCAAAACTAAATGTAGAAGAATAATGTAGTGATTACATGTCAAGTACATGAGGAGAGAGAATTGTAGAACATTATTACCTTTACTTTGTCTACATCGGTGTTTCCATATTTTATGCCAACTATATATTGGGAGCCTATTTGTTTACCTACAACCACTAGTGCACCTAATGTGTCAATAGCATAGTTACTTATTCTCATGAGTAGTTGTTTGATTGTGGTGCTTGGTATAGATTTGTATTCCAGACAAAGTCTTGGTATAGCTTGAATAGTACTTAAATCTTTTAATATTAGGATGCAATCACAGTCTCCATGGTCATAGTCTATTTTAGGTGCAATTTGAAATCCTAATATTGAAATGGTTGTTCCTAGGACTATTTTATCTTTATATTGTTGTACAAGATTCTCTGTGGCATTTAATGTTATTGTCATTTTTGCTCTAAAAAATATCAAGTATTTTGCTAGCCCTATCCAATGTTGTTGTGTAGGCAACAAGGACATCTCCTTCAAAAGTGTTGTGTTCTTTTCTTGCATTCAAGTCCTCAATGGATATGGAGGTGGGACTACCTAGTTTTGACTTGCACAAAATATGATAGTATTGTTTTAATATTTTAAAATATGGATAATGTACATAGTAAATACAAATATATCTATGTTTATGTTTTTATTGATCCATTCTCTACTTACTAATAGTTGTTACAAGTGTGATTTCCATTGCATCAAAAGATCGACCTATCAATTCCTGATACAACCACTAGACTTATAGAATCCATGGGAGTTGGTTAGTCCCTTGTCACGAATCCTAATGGGAGGGTTAACCATTTTTCCAAAAAACTTGTTACAAGTTTGGTTTTCATTGCACCAAAAGATCAACCTATCAATGCCTAATACAACCACTAAACTTATAGAATCACAGGAGATGGTTAGTCCCTTGTCACAAATCCCAAGGGAAGCACTAACCATTTTTCCAAAACTAGTATATAGGGATTAGTAAAATTAAAAACAAGATAAGTTAATTACCTTTTTGTTGTCTGGTCTTGCTTCATTTGTGTTCCTTTTTCAGTTCTTTTGCTTCTATCCATTGTTTTGCTACACAAAAAATGTAGAGTGTTGCAGTATGCATCATTAAATTATAGTTATTGTTTTGGATGGGAAAATTCACTATTTGTGAAATGTATTTGCAACATTATAGATGTTGAGGTTATTATATTTGTCTTTCCTAGTATATGTGTTAGTAGTCTAGAGTGGAGTCAGTTTTATGTGTGGGATGGAACTTCGTGAATGTAGCAAGGTGGTCAGTCCAATATGCCTCTACTTTGTGAATACAATATATATTTGTACTTGAATTGGTTTAGATGTGATCAATTGATGGGTTGCATACATTGATTACTTGGTCTATGATGAAATTCATGTTGTGGTCTTGCATATGTTTTTGAAGGATGTATTTCCTTCTATTTTTTATTGACATGTCAATATTGATATTGCCTAAAATGTAAAGAGTTCTCTTTGAATTCATATATATATGGTTACTAATGGAATAATGGTATAATATTATAGAATGGGAGCATCTGATTTTGCATAAACATTGCACACATTTAGCTTGTTGCTTTCAGTAAAAGTTGTTATTATGATAGCTTCAGTATTAGTTGTTTTATGTTGTTTGGTTTTTGAGGTGACTAGGTTTTTTTTTCAAAGTTATTATACCATGTACATCAATCCATGTTGTCTTATTACCATGGGATCAAAATCCACAGCTTGCATTCTGAGCCCTTGGGATCGGTCAATGATTCTTGCACATGTTTTTTGTATTGGAAATTGTTTTCTAATAATAATTTTTTTGTTCAAGTGAATAGTTTTTTGATAGGTCGACTAATGTGAAGTATGGGTACCTAGTCATTGTCAATTTTGTCAGTATAGAATTGTACTTGTTTTTTTGTTGTTACTATCCAATTGTTGTATTTTGAATTTGATCTACACTATGTCAAAATCATTATATTTTGTATATGCTTTAAATATTACATCTGATCCATTCACTAGACCATCTTTTATGTTGTAGTTGCCTACATATATTTCTACAAGAATGTTTGGTTTTAGGTGTATTTGAAGTGGGAGAGAAATTGTGTGGGTGTGAATTCATATTATTATTTTCATGTTTATCAATTGCATTTATGACTATTATTTCACTAGAAATTATTGATAACATTTTATTGTTGTGAGCATCAACATCATTTCTTCTATAGAAAAGGAAATGTAGTGTTGGGTCCAATGGTGGTGTCTGTAAGCATTGTTGGTTGAGGTAATGTACAACTTCATTTTTTTGTACACCTATGCATATTTTGTTGAGAACGCAAATAATTTTCTCATCCTTTTGTCTCATTGTGCACATCAGGGATTAATAGTTCACATTGTCTAAGTTCCAAAAATTATAGGGCGTCAATAATGACATAGTTACTTTCTTTTTAAATACCAAAATGTCAAGTATTGGTTGTGCTTGGTATAAGTTTCCATAGAAAATTATGTCTAGGTTTCCAAAGTATGCAATAGGCGTTTGCATTATATCACATAATCATTTGTCAATGTAACGTAGGTAATATTACACCGACTAATGATATTTTGTCAATGAGTACACGTAATTGATCATAATGCTTTGACATTGCATCTAGTATTCCATTGTTAAGTTGAAAGAACTCTGATGTGATAAAAGGTATGTGAAATGTTAAATGTAATATTATTCCACCCATGTTGTACGGGGCTTTTCATGTGTTTAAGCAGTTATTAGGCCCTTTGGTTTATCACAATCATTGTCAATGGAATTATTATAAATGTGAAGGAGGGTTTGGTATATAGCTTTTACAGTGAAAATATTTTCAATACTAGCTCCGCTTGTCAAGAACAAATGCAATAGGTTCATTTTTTATAAATTCGTTCATTACAACGTCTTTAACAATTGCTAGTTGTTATATATTCAACATTTTCCTTAATTTGTAGTACTCATTGTTGTCCATGATCTATGTATGTTGGCTGATTTCTAATGTATTATAAGTTATGTTACTTTGTTTATTATGTTCTTTGTCTTGGAGATCTTTTTGTTTGTCATATTATTCAATTTGTTTGTGTTTTTTAGTTGTGAAGGATTGGTTATATGTGTCATCATGTTCAAAGTTTAAATCATTGATGGCTTTTTCAATGTCACCACATGAGCAATTTGTGTTATGATTAAACTTTGTGCGATTCATATTGATTTTTTATTCATGGTGCAAAGATGCTTCTTCCCATGATGTGAAACAATATTTCAGTATACTCTCATTTATTATAAATGGTATATAGAGAAGCATTTTCTCTCTACAAAATTTTTGTAAGTTGATATGTTTGTTGAAATTGATAAATCATAGTACATTTGGTTTTGATTTTGGTGTGACTTTTTCACCTTTTTTGGTATATTCATAAATGAATTATGCAAGGCATATGCTTGTAACACTTGGAGGGCATCTTAAATAATAATCCACAAAAGATTTGGAAAGTACATTTTTTGACTCATCAGGGTCTTTGCTTAATTATTTAGCAGGTTTTAATATACATGTATAATCATTGTCAGCTCTTGTATCTATGAACATGCATTTTCTTGAGTTTTGATTTAGTGGAGGTGACAAAACAATGGGAGTTGCTTGTTGTGATGACATTTGTTGTAAGTTGAGTAGAGCATTTTCCAATTTTAGTCATCATCATTATTGTATCAATAGTGTCTCATTAGTGATAATTGTGTATTATTTTAAATGCACAAGTCATTGATTTGTCTACTTTTCTCATGTACGAGCTACAATACATTGCTATAGAATATCCATTAGGTAAAAATTATGCATTGGTATTAGATTTCCACAACTATAGAATTTTCTTTACAAAGTTGTTCCAAATCTATGATGGCTTCCTTTGTAGTAAGAGTGTGGGTCTATGTATAGTTGACCTCAAAGCTATAATATACTTATGTTATGCCCAAAAGGAGGCAAGAATAACTGAGAGGGGGGGGTGTTGAATCAGTTGTGTGTACCTAATTAATTTCATTTCACTTTAGCCACTTAGATATGAAAGATAAACATAATGCAAGACCACAACACAAAGCGCATAACACAAATATTTGTTCTTGAGGAAACTCGGTTAAGGAAAAACCCTAGTGGGAGTCAAACCCACTAGATGATTTTACTCTATTAAAAGTACTACCTAGTTAAGAGAAAAATAAATAACAAAGGATGCACTTGCAACTACAGGCTTATAGACCAATGTGTAGGCTCATTTCCTAGAGCTCACTTCTCACAATACAATCTCAGAGTTGGCCCTCTGTCAAGTTCACTGATCTATCTCCAATTACAATAGGGTGGATATGCAGTCCTTTACAACCAAATTAAAAAAACATATCCTATGCAAATATAGTTCCAATGAAGTACCAACTCTACCTTAAGTACAAAATACACATACAAAATCCTCTCTTTTTCATACATAATCTCAATTATAAAATGATCTCTCATTTATATCGATTACAAATAATAATCAACCAATAGGTTAGCTAAGACCTAATACAATAAAAGATATAAACATTATGATCAATTTCCAATGCAATACAAATCAAGATGGCTAATACTTAGATAGGACCCAAATCTTCAACCTCAAACATGCACAAGTACTACCGAAGCAACATCAAGAATCACAACATGTTACTCCATCAAGTCGGCTACAACTGAAATGAAGAAATAATAACATGCTACCAGAGCAACAAATCTAATCACCTCAACTAATGTGAACTAATAACGTGATCAATACATGATCCAAGAACACCAAAAAGAAACATGAATACCATCCAGAACCTTCACATCATCTCTAACATGAAATCCAAACTCACCTTTATCTCTAATCAATAAGAGCACTAAGATACCAAACTCGAATATAAAAAAGGATAACTTATTGTACTATGAATTATGAACAACACCAGATGTGAACAAAATGATAAGGAAACATGAAATCACCAGCTTTTCAACCTCTGAAATATCAAATCAAAGTCACACCAAACCAAATACTCATCTATTATTCACAAGAACACCGTGACACCAATAACTAGAAAATCAGTCATATCTTACTCAAACTGTTGAACCAACTTTTGTAAACCTTTGTAGATGATCTACAGACATCTTAGAATAACACCTTACCATCACATCTGAAGATATTCATCATAGCATCTGAGCAACTAAAATCCTCCTTACTGAACATCCTAAATAGATTGTCTAAGACAACAACAAGTATGTTGACATCAGTTACAAAACATTAATGTCAGCACACCCAAATCCAAAACTCTGTCATGTTCAACAATCTTCCAATAATCTCTCCCTTTGACATTGATGGCAACATATGTAGTGAAAAAATGATCAATTCACAAAGTCAATTCTATATCCACCTGATCACTTTGAATATCCAAATTCAACACAATATCTATAATCTTTTATCTTGCTTCTACTTTTCACGCAACTTTTCCACCTTTGACATCAATGGAAAAGGACCAAAGATATAAAAAGTACCAAACCAAGAAATAACTATAAGTCTGCCCCCCCTAAGGAGTAGTCCCCAAAACTTATCAATCCAACAAATAATGTTCTAATAGATTCTCTAGACTGATGCTATCCTTAGCATCATTAGCTCTGAGTTGGAGGGGCTATCACCCCAAGATTTTCCCTAAGATACTCAAAAGTATCCTTAGGAAAAGGCTTTGTAAAGATGTCAACAATCTGTTCCTGAGAAAACAAAAATTCAAACTTCACTTCTTTTTCATTTACCTTATCCCTTAAGACATGATACCTAATATAAATATGCTTTGTCTTTGAATGTAGAACATGATTCTTTGAAATATTTATAGCACTAGAGTTATCATGGTGAATAAAAATAGGTTCATCAATGTTCATCCTTATGTCCTTCAACATTTTCTTCATCCAAATAGATTGATTGTAGTTAATTGCGGCAACGACATACTCAACTTCAACAGTAGATCAAGAAATACAATCCTACATCTTACTTGTCCAAGAAACCAATTTCTTACCTAAGAAGAATGCACCTCCATTAGTACTTTTTCTATCATCCATACTACTTGCCTAGTTAGAATCAATGTATGCACATAGAATGAAGTTATCATCTTTGTTATACCATAATCCATAGTCAATTTTACCCTTCAAAAATCTAAAAATTCTTTTTAGAGAAACCAAATGAGACTCCTTCGGTTCAACTTGAAATCTTACAACAATTCCAACAACATTTGATATGTTTGGTTCAGAGTGAGTTAGATATTGCAGTCCATTGATCATAGATCTATACAATATCTGATTAATAAAATAAGAATCATCATCCTTAGTCATCTTACAACATGTGACCATAGGGGTTCCTATCAGTTTTGAGTCTTCCATACCAATTTTTTTAATAATTCTCTGACATACTTAGACTAAGAAATGAAGATTCATTTATCTAGTCATGTAACATGAAATCCAAGAAATAATTTCATTTCAATGATCATAGACATCTCAAATTCTTTTTACATTTCCTTAGCAAAACCTCTACTCAACTCATCATTTCCACCAAATATGATATCATCAACAAATACTTCAACAATCAAGACATTACCATCAACTATTTTGAAATGTAAATTACTATATGGTGTACCTTTACTAAAACCAATCTTTATCACATACCTACCCAATCTATCATACCAAGTTCTAGGATCTTTCTTTAATCCATACAAGGCTTTCTAAAATTTTCAAACCATATTTCCTTCTTCGGTTAGAGTAAAACCATCAGGCTGCTCAATATAAACATCTTCCTCTAGTTCACCATTTAAGAATACAAACTTAACATCCATCTGATAGACCTTAAATTTCTTATAAGTTACATATGCAAGAAGTAGTCTAACAGCTTCAAGTCTATCAAAAAGAGCAAATGTCTTGGTAAAATATATATCTTTCATTTGTGAATAACCTTTACATACTAGTCTTGCTTTGTTCCAAACCACTTTACCATATTCATTTAGCTTATTTCAGAATACCCACTTAGTACTGATCACAGTCTTGTCAATAGGTCTAGGAATAAGGATCCAAGTCTTGTTCTATTCAATCTAATCAAGTTATTCCTTCATTACTTTCATCCAAATCTCATCAATACATGCTTCTTTAACATCTTTAGGCTCAAATTCAGATAACAAAAAAGTTTCATCTCTAGCAATTCCTCCTCTAGTTTGAACACCTCTATTCTTATCACCAATAATGACATCTTCAGAATGATTAATCCTTACATACCTTGGAGCTTTTGGTATAGGCTTTGTAGTAGACCATTTAGTGTTGACATCCACTTCATTTCCTTCTAGTTCTCTATGTTCCTATGATTCATCCTGATTTTGATTTTGCATTTCCATAATTTGATTTTCATCTTCAGTCATATGATACCTGCAATTCCTTTATGATCTTTGTTCATTCTCATCAACTTTGACATTTACACTTTCAACAATATTCTTTAGCCTATAGTTATAACATTTATATGCCTTTGTTTTTGTAGAATAACCAAGAAATATTCCTTCATCACTTCTAGGATCAAACTTTCCAATATCTTCATCCCTCTTAATGTAGCATTTACTTCCAAAAATTCTAAAATATTTTACTATAGGAATATGATCATACCAAAGTTCATAAGGGTTCTTACTAGTTCCATGCTTAATCTGTACCTGGTTCAAAGTATATACAGTGATGCACACTACTTCTCTCCAATACATCTGTGATACCTTTCTATCAATTGTCATAGTCCTAGTTGTGTCTAAAATAGTCTTGTTCCTTTGCTCAGCAACACCATTCTATTGTGGGGTTTAGGGTACAAAAGTCTATCTCTTTATCCTATGTTCTTCAAAAAATGCATAAAACTTATCAGATATAAACTCTCCACCTCTTTTGATCTTAGACATTTCAATCTTCTTCTAGATTCTGTCTTGAATATTTGAAATCTCTAAAAGGATTCTTATTTATCCTTAAAAAACATAACCCGTGCATCATCCTTGAATAGTCATCAAAAAATACCATAAAGTATCTATCACCAAAGTAACTTCTTGTCTTACTAGGACCACATAGATTCGTATGCACTAAATCCAACAATCTATTTGAAGAATATGTCTTATTCTTGAAAGTAGATCTAGTTATCTTTCCCAATTGACATTCTTTGCACATATTGTTAGGCTTTATTAGTTTAGGCAAATCTCTCACAACATGAATAGTGCTAATCTTCACCATATTATCAAAGTTCACATGAAAAATTTGTATATGATTGTAGACACCTAAAAATCCTTAGAAAATAAAAGTATTTTTATTTTTTGAAAAATAAATGATGACATCATCATTTGTTAATTAATTAATTATTTTATTTATTTTTATGTCATTAAATCCCTTTATCTTAATTAAAAATATTTAATTAAGAAATCCCTTCCAAAAATGTTTAAATCAAATTTAAACATCATTCCCCTATTTATTAATTATTTAATTAATAAATTGACCAAAAAGAACAAAAAATAAATTATTTATTTATTTTTACCCAAAACCTTAGAAATGTCCTAAAGACCACTAACCTCTTCTAGAATCTCCTAATCTCACTTTAATCTTAATTAAAGGAGGATTTACTCATTTCCCAAGTCTAATCCCAACTCAAAAACATTTAAACCAAAATTAAGTGTTAATCCTTCTTATTTATGAAATTTATTTAATAAATAAAATCCTCAACCAAAAAGTCTTTTGAAATAAATAAACATTTATTTATTTCCTCAAACTTAGAAATATCCTAGGAAAACCCTAGACTCTTCTAGAACTTTCCTAATCCTTTCCTAAACTCGTTTAGGGGAAATTACCTACTTTTCCTAGGCTAATCCAAGTCTCCTTTGACTCCTAGTCAAACCCTTCCCCTAATAAGCCTCAAAACTCATTAAGCCTTTGAGATGAATAAATATTTATTTGTTTCTTAAATCCATAGTTATCCTAGAAAGTCCTAGACTCCTCTAGAAGGTCTCCATCCTCATCCAAAGCCTTGGTCCAACCAAAAGTCAATCCTTATCCTTGACTTAACCCCTAACCTTACCTTTAACCTTGACTCAACCTCCTAACCCAAGCCCTTCCCAAATCCTATAAATACTCCTCCTTCCAAGAGCAAATTATTAATTTAGCTCTCATCTTTATGCATTGTTATCATGTTAAATTCATCCTAGATCTTAAAGCTTTTGATACTAATTGTTAGATTTCATGTTTTATTAACTCATCTTAGCTTAGAAATAATAGAATGAACTAGTTTCTTTCAAGCTTTTCGTAGCATTTATGCATCATATCCATCATCCTTAGTATGCATTAGAAGTAAGCTCCTTGTGCTTAGAGAGCACATCCACATACCTCTCATTGAAGCAAATCAAACAGTGCTTTATAGCACTTGTTTTTAGCAACAATCTTGAGGTGGCTTGGTTTATATTTATGTATGTTTTGAACTAATAAATGCTAGATTAGTCTAATGTTTGAATGTTTCAGCCTTTCAAAACAGATAACAGGTTAAAATCATAGTCTACATTTTGGCACACCCGGTGGGACCCACTTCACGGGTTCATTCAACAACATCTCACTGAATTTCGCATTTTTGGAAGATTTGGAGCTTAAAGGTGGCGGAGATAGCTAGATTCATTCTTCTTGTCTAGAACACATTTCCTCTATTTCTATCTATTCACCCTTCTTCTATTCGTAAAAACTTGCCTTATTCTTCTAAAAAAATCCTCTAAAAAAATCCATTCTTCATGCTAAAAATGTAAGTTTTATGTAAAAATCAATGTTTCACGTATTTTGTACTACCAGAAGATCGCATCCTGTAAATCCTAAATTGCATCTTGGGCATCAGAAAATCAGATAAAGTTGGTTTAAAAATGAACAAAACAAAAATCTACAAATCTGGTTTCAATGCTTAAAATTAACATCAAACTCATTTTTTGAATATCTACAAGCTAAAATCAATCAATTAAAAAAAAAAAACTTAAACCAACTCAAGTCATTAAATCCTAAAAAAGCACAAACAACATTTCTAAGGTTTTGGTTAAAAAAGAGCAATTATTTCCAAACAAAATCTAGGGCCTTAGAATTCATCCATGCAAAAATAGGAAATTATTTTTTGATGCTTAAAAAGAACTTTCAAATCATGCATTTCATGTTTTAAAACATTCAAAAATCAATCCTAAAAACATGCATAAATCAATCCTAAAAGCTTTTGTCATCTTCTTGCAAATATCTTAAATGTCTTCTTTTCCAAATATCCATGTATCAAAGCTAAATTAGGAACTTATCTTTTTGGAACTTAAAATCAAAAGCAAAAGTCAAAACAAATCTTGAGTGAAAATAAGGGAAAGAAACTTAAGTCCTAGAGCATCATTGTCATTTTGAAAAACAAACACACTCTTGAATGCATTAAAAGAAACAAACATCTCTATTCCTTCCTTTTTTAGTTCAAGCAAACGCACAATCAAATCTTGAATGACTTAAAGGATCAAAACAAAGCACTTCAAAGTTCTTAAAGCAACACGCCAATCTCAATCTTGAATGATCAAAGAAAGAACTTGCAATCACTCAAACGTTTACTTTTTGGAGAAAGAAAAACTCAAATCTAAACACTTGTGTCTTCAGAAGTTTTTCAAATTCAAACACACTTAATTCAATTTGGAAAAAGGAGAACTATTTTTGGTGTGCATCTAGGAGCTTTCATTTTCTATAAATCCTTGTTAAAGTAAGCAATGTAAAACATTTGAACTCGAACAAGTTCACTTGTTTTACTTTTAGCGAGGCCTGTCCAGGGGAGAAAAGGGCTTCCTCCCCAGAGAACGACCTCAAACTGGTATCTTCCATGATTGGTATATAAATAAAGTACTGAGAAAACTCTCACTTATATCTCCTCAAGCTCAGGCAAGGAGTGTTGATGGTAGCCTAGGGTAGGTGAATAATCCCTACTATTTCGGCATGGTCAACTAGGCTCTTAAGTGAGTCATGTGCATACAAATTGATTGGGGGGACTCCACAAAACAATTAAAAACTTGATAAAATAGAGGATACCATATCCACATCCGAAGGTATCAGAATCCTTGTGCAAGCACCGATCCAAGGGGTTTACCAGATCACCTCAAGATTACTCACCATTTGTATCTCCTTTCAGGGGGTACCAAGCTGTGGGCAAGGATTTTGATACTCACCTTCCTTAGGTAGATCTGCGTGAAGTGCTTGACAGTTAGAAACTCCATGAAAACACTTGTTGGAACATACACTTTTCCAAGCTTTTTCGGAATCAGAGTCAGTTATCTTGTTTGTATCCCACAAGGTTGCTTTGTCCCTTATGGAGATTGCTTTTTTGAAAATCATTGTTGAAATCTGTCCTTTGCCATTGGAGAACATCAACTGATCTACAAAACCTGGTTCGAGATACTCAAAAAAAAAATGACAAAAGAAACCCTTGGAATCAGATACCCAAAGTTTTTTTATCAGAACTTCTCCAAGTTATGCCCAATTTCATCAAACATTCGAAAGCTAAATTGCCCAAATCCCAAGCCTATCAAGAGAAGAAAGTTGCAAAGAAAAATCTTAAAAGCCATCAGTCTTTTGTCCAAGCAACCCAAGAGAAGAAAAGTATCAAGAAAAGCTTGATAATATTGGCTATAACACAAGAGTCAAACAATTTGCCTACCGATTTCGAGTGAACCATTGCTACGTCAATCTTGAAAGAGAGGACTAGCTGGATCTGTTGCATGTCCCTTTCTACCTTTAGATCCCACATCTATCTCAACAGTCCTCCATCCAAGCTCATCCTAGTTTCATTCTGGAGTCCTTCTTAGTTGCACTCATCATCATCTTCCTAGCAGCATCATAGGTCATCCATCCTAGTCACATCTGCATCACCCTTTTAGAAATAGCATTGTTTCATCATCTTTCACCATCATTCCATCAGCAATCCACCAATCAAAATCCCAAATCCTTGATCCGAATCCAGCATCCATTATCCAAATCAAAACCCACCATTTTGTTTGCACCAAATCCAGAGACCCAAATCCAGAAGCACTTAGTGTTCAAAACCTTTGAGTTGTTTCCATCCCCTATCCTAAATCAAGAATCATCCCCTTTTTGACAGAGCATTGTCTAAAGGAAATCCAACTTGTCATTGCACAACCTCATCATCTCGAGCAAGAGATTGGCTTGCATTAATAAGAATCTAGTTGACCGAAGATCATTAGTCTATCCTAGGTTGGCCAAATCCTATCACTGATCCTCCCTTGGGAAAACAATAGCTCATTGTTGACACTTAGTAATCTCCCACCAGCATCCCACTAGCTTTCCACCTAATCTTGACCCAAATCAGAGCAATTCCACCAATCCTCCATCATCGCCAAGCGTTTCACCAAATCTGCCACCATCTTCCGCCATCCCTGATCTAGAACCAAGCATCTCACCAATCCTTGCATTGCATTCTAGAAATTCATAATCCTTAAGAGTTCCTTAAGCTTGCATCCATCATTCTTTAGAGTCCTTAGGCAACATCTTGCATCCATCTAGCATCTGCATCTCCATGCCTATCGAGACAAGATCTGGATCTAGAAAATGAAGGAACATGGATCCTTATCCAACTACCATCTCATTTGATCCCAACACTTCTACTAGTGCGATGGTAGCCTATGATCCCTAGATCTAGCAAACAGGCAATGAATGGGATGATCCCAATATCCCCTCAGCTCCTCTTGCAATAGGAACATTTGTGAATCATCTAGGGAATTTACCGATAGTCAATACACTCATGGCCCAAAATTAGTAGAACATGTTCACTAACTTTGCACAAAGGCATACTCCCATTCCACCATATCTCCATCCTCACATTCTCATAAACACTGTCCAAATCCCAACACAAGCATACTCTCCATTCATCCAACCATTCCCTAATCCAACCTTGCAAACATCTCAAGAAACCTCCACCATTCCCCTTCTGCTACAAGGAAGTTTCGCAAGTCCCATAACACAAGCTATAGTGCCATTTGCTCTATTTCCTATCATAGGTACACCATCATCCTCCATGGCCTCCCAAGCTTTTGCTCAAATCCAATACTTGTCGCAAAATCAACTCCCACCTCTTACACAAGTTGTCTCATAAACAATTCCACCACCTTCCATGAGCCAAGCAACACCTTTCTTTCCAGGAGGGACGCAATCATCCTTCCCTTTCACTTCACAAGCTTCTACACCCACACCTTTCATGCCAGGAGGGACGCAATCATCTTTTCCTTTCGCTCCACAAGCTTCAGCATCCATACCATCATTTCCAAGGTCAACGCAATCATTTCCCTCTTTCGCCCAGCAAGCCTCTACATCATCTGCTCTAGGGGCAATGTAATCATTCCCCTTTCATACTCACCAAACCTCCACATCAACATTGCCCTTTTCATGGGGAATGCATGCATCTTCATTCACCCCCCCCCCCCCGCAAACATCTACCTAGGCACAAGCCCAGCAAAATGCCTTCACTATAGGCACGCCT
Organism: Chamaecyparis obtusa; assembly: GCA_027943335.1. NCBI lineage: Eukaryota > Viridiplantae > Streptophyta > Pinopsida > Cupressales > Cupressaceae > Chamaecyparis > Chamaecyparis obtusa. The sequence goes on from BSBK01002424.1 coordinate 112,765, forward strand.
TCCATGGGTTTTTCAAATCCACCATTCATGTCCCAAACTCCCATCACATCTACCTTCCCAGCATCCTCTGCAACATAATTTCCACCACGCACCGGTTCTTGTTGGGGCCTTAGTAAAAAAGAAATGCAAGATCTAGGGATACCAACTCACTCTCCTATATCTGTGTTTGCAAAACAACAAGCCACATTCCCCCAGGCAGCACAACAACAACCATCACATCCTCCACTAGCTTCATCCTTTGCAAGCTATCCATTCCCAACACCTAGTGCTTTTTAGCAAGTTCCTCCACCTCAACAACAAAGTTCCTCTCATTCTATAAGTTGTCCTACCCAATCACCCTTTGCTTCTAGCTTCCCTACATCAGTTCCACCCTTAAGCAATGCAAGAATACACCCAACCTATATTAGCCAAGTTCAGCAAGGGCCATCCTACCAACAAGCTACATCATTCCATCAGCCTCCCCCACAACAACCATATTTCCAGTCGCAGCAACAAACCCTCATCATTCCCCAATAGCAACAAGCTTCCTCCTATCAACCATAGCAACAAATCCCCATCATCCCACAACACCAGCAAGTAGTCCCATATCCTCGACCACAATATCCCTCCGCACTGCATTAGCAGTATCCTCTCTAGCAAACATCACTCCAAAATCTACTCCAATCTGCTTATCCCGCTGGACAATCCCCATATCCCACTCCACAATACCCACCTCAAAATCACTCGTATTCGCCAGCACTGCTAGATCCTTTTCAAATAGGAGTACCCACTCTGACACCAATCAATGCCGAGTGGGAAGCAATGAAGAACGCTCTTAAGGAGCTTCAAACTGGTACTGAGAATAAAACATTCAAGTTTGAAGAGGTGTGTCCTTACCCGTTTGACCGATCAATCACAGCTATTCCTTTTCCTAAAAACTTTGAGACACCCAAATTTGACAAATAACGAGGAAAAGGAGACCCAGTCAATCACATCAAAGAGTTCTACATGGCATGCTAAGAAGTGGCCTACAATGACAATTATCTTTTGCACCTATTTCCCAAAAGCTTGGGAGGAACTACTGTTGAGTGGTTTTATAAGATACCATGTGGTACCATCACAACTTTTGTCAAGCTCTCTGAGAAGTTTGTTTCCCAATATGCCCACAATGTTGAGAATGAGTTGACCCTATTAGATCTTTGCAACTCCAAATAGAAAGAAGTAGAAAGCCTAGCAGAATACCTGCAATGATGGCATAACCTTACCACTAGGTTATCATACCAGCTGCCTGAGAAGCATTTAACCAAAATCTTCATTGATAATTTGCATCCTAAACTATCCCACTTCATGAGGATGAATTATCTCCAAACATATCAAGATATCAAGAGCAAGGGGATAGGTATTGAAAAAGCCCTCCTAGATGAAGGCGCAATCTGGCATTTCAAAAATGATTCCCAAAATAAACCCAGCAATGATGAATCCCGTTATTGGAATCATAACAAAAACATTGTTACTGATGGAGTCATTGATACCAAACATGTCCAAATTGTTGTGGCTAGTCCTACACCAACTCCTACATACCAACAACAACAAGCACCCATCTATCAACAATCACCTCAAACTCATCATCAACCTATGCAACAATATCAGCCTCAAAACAATCAGCAAAACTATCAGTAGCAAGCGCATCAAGCCCATCAAGGAAATCCAAACAATCAGGTTAATGCCATCAATAATCTTCTCAATCAGAATAGACCCCGAGCTCAGAATTATCCAAAGAAGATCTTCACACCTCTTGGTGAACCTCTGGATGTCATCTTTCACTGAATGGCCAAGGCCAACTTGATTACGTACCCCCCAATCTAGCAAGTTGATGATACCACTCCCAAGCCCAACTGGTATAAAGATCACGAGTATTGTGATTATCATCGTGTCAAAGGACACACTACCCTAAAGTGTATGAAACTCAAGAATTACATCCAAGATCTCATTGACCAAAAGGATGTCCAAGTAGACACACCTACTCAAGCCTCGCCTAATGCCAATTTGCAAATTTATTAGAATGTGTTCCCACAACACAATGCTGGGAAGAACCAAGCTAATACCAATCATCCCCAGAACCAAGGCAAAGGCAAACAAGAAGATCATACTAATCACAAAGACTACACTACTGCCTATATCAATTATGACAAATTTATTGGATGTATAACCCAAGTTGAGCCCATAGTCAATGTCATCCATGTTAGAGGAGTAGAAAGCAATGTGTCGTTACCACCCGCAGAGGTCAGATAATTATCGCTGGTGCCCATCCAAGACCAACACACAATGCACAATATAACCTCATAGAACATCTTGGGAACACACCAGCCCAAATCTCCATCCTGGATCTCCTCCACAATTTGCCCCTCCACCAAGAGATCCTTGACTGAGCCCTCAAAGAAGGACATGTCCCCACAGACATTAACACCACCCAGCTCAAGAACCTTATGGGACATCTATCTACATCCTGTGCTTTATCCTTCAAACCATCTGACATACCAAACATTGCACTCGACCACACTCTCCCTCCTCGCATCACCATTATGGTTAGGTACTTTTCCATCAAATGGGTTTTAATAGATAATGGCTCGGCCCTAAACTTGTGTACTCTAAAATTCATTCAGCAAATTGGGTTCATAGAGGCCGATATATCACATGAAGTAATCACTATCAAGGCCTATGACAACTTGGAGTGTACCTCTGAAGGTACTATTACTTTTCCTATTCAGATGGGCCCAACAACACAAGATACCATTTTCCATGTTGTTGATCTTGACCTACCATTCAATATCCTCTTAGGCCGACCATGGATTCATTCCATCAAGGTTGTACCATCTACTTACCATCAGTGCATCAAATTTTTGCATCAAGGTGCTGAGGTTACCATCCATGCTAATCCCCAACCCTTCACATACTATCGTGCGATGGAAGCATCATTCCCTCATTCCACTCACTGTCTTGGAACCGACATTGGCACGTCTGTTGCTAGCTCATCTTGATCCCACTGCGATCAAGAGACTATCCTCACCTCCACCCTCTCTTCTGTCAAGATCAATAACCAGGGCTGTAGTGAATACAACCTACATGATGCATTTTTCATAGGGGCTCTCCCACTTGACCCACATACCCAAGGGCGCCTGAGTCATCAAAGCAAACTTGCTGAAGAACTTCATGAAATCAAGAGAATGGGACCTATGACTTTTGAATCCCATGGCAATATAAACAGTAAAGAGATGGATCCTGATATCAATAGGTGGTTGTACAAAGATCCCCCACCACCTGACACTCAACTTCTTGGCTATTTCAAAGACAAATATTTACAACCACATAAGTATGCCACTAAACAATGGAACTATCAAGGCGGTGGTCTAGGACCACAAGAAGGCAGTAGCCAATATCCCATCACAGCATCAAAGAATCCTGAACATTAGGGTCTTGGCTTTAATACCCCTCGCCTGCATATACAAGGGCCCAATACCGCAACTGGGGGCACCAACATGACTAGCGTTCCTTTTTTGAATAGCTAGGACGACCTCATAGAAATCGAAGACACCCCTGAAGAGGAAGAAAAGAAATCATACGATGACATCTTTCATGATGATACCCTCCTGGGCACTTTTTTCCTCCAACAACTTGCCATTAACCTCATAGAACTTCCCCTTGTACACCCCGACCTCATAGACTGGGACCAACCAAGCGTCACACATATCGATGAGTTCCAGAGCATAGAAGTGCTCCTAGAGTTCATGGGAGCATCAGGCCAGGCAGCAAATCAAAATTCAGAGTCAACTCACATCTATAAGCTTGACCCAGAAGGATATTTTGGGGAGGAGGCAAACTTTAGCTACAAAAGAGGAATAGAAAGCGTAAAACATGAATCCTTATGTGAAAACCCTTCTGGGGCACATTCTGATTCCAAAATAGTAAAAATAAAGAGCGTATCTTCTAGTGAAAACTTGGCAATTCGAGCGCTAGAAGATGAAGACTTGCCTCTTCCTCCTATTCAGGACTATAGAATCGAGCAGTCGCCGATCATCATAGAAGAAACAAAGCCAATCAACTTGGGTACATAGGAGTGTCCCAGAATCACCTACATTGTAGCATCTTTAACAGAGGGTGAAGAACTGGCTTTCACTGCACTACTTCAAGAAGCTACTGGGAACTTTGCATGGTCATATGCACACATGCCTGGGCTTGATCCTAAACTTGTTGTTCATCATCTAGCTATTGACCCTAATGTTAAGCCAGTAAAGAAGAAGCTACGCAAAATGCATCCCAAAGTAGCTCTATTGGTAAAATCAGAACTAGAAAAGCTCTTGAATGCAAATATCATAAGAGCTATAGATTACTCAGATTGGATCTCCAACATGGTACCTATCACAAAGCCTTTCAGCGACATCAGAATTTGTATAGATTTCAAGGACCTAAACAAGGCATGTCCTAAAGATGATTTCCCACTACCTAACATAGACATGATCGTAGATCTTACAACGGGCCATGAAATGTTATCACTAATGGATGGCTTCTCTAGATACAATCAGATTCATATAGCAGAAGAAGATCAACACAAAACAACATTCACCACTCCATGGGGTACTTTCTGCTATAACATGATGCCATTTGGTCTAAAGAATGCAGGAGCTACATATCAGAGAGCGATGGGAGTGATCTTCCATGACATGATCCACAAAATCTTAGAAGACTATGTGGATGATATTCTTGCAAAGTAAAAAACACACCATGAACACCTTGACATTCTTGAGAGTGTGTTCGATCACCTGCATCACTATGGGTTAAAACTCCATCCAAAGAAATGTGTCTTTGGTGTTACATCTGGAAAGCTTCTAGGCTTTATAGTTTCACGACGAGGCATAGAGATTGACCCCAAGAAGGTCAAAGCAATAACATAAATACCTCCACCAAGAACACTCAAACAGCTCAGAAGTCTACAAGGAAAGCTTCAATCAGTGCATCGGTTCATCTCTCAACTGGCAGACAAGTGCCAACCTTTCACACATCTCTTATGCAAAGACACAAGCTTCAAATGGGATCCCATATGTCAGAAAAGCTTTGATAAGCTCAAATAGTATCTAGCCAACTCTCCAATCCTAGTATCACCAGTTTTAGGATGCCCTCTCATACTCTACATCTCGGTGACCACTACAGCACTTGGGGCACTCTTAGCACAACATGATGATGAAAATAGAGAGAGAGCCATCTACTACATTAGTTGAACTCTTGTCGACTATGAGCTTAATTATTCACCCATGGAGAAAGCATGTCTTGCAGTGGTCTTTTCCACTCAAAAGCTTAGACATTATATGCTCAACCACACAATTAGGCTCATTTCAAAGGTGGACCCCCTCAAATATCTATTATCAAGGACAACTCTGATAGGCCGTATGGCAAAATGGGTCATGCTACTCAGTGAATTTAACATCTAGTACATAGATTGAAAAGTAATCAAAGGGCAGGTAATCGTCGATCGGCTAGCAGAGGCACCACTGGTGGATGCCTATCCACTAATCATGGAATTCCCTAATGACCACCTATGTATGATCAAAGAATAGCCCATGTGGAAGCTATACTTTGATGGCTCCTATACATCGCGTGGATCAGGTTCAAGAATCCTATTCGTCACACCCCAAGGTGACTACATTCCAAAATCATTCAAGTTGGGATTCCCATGTACTAATAACATTGCAGAATATGAGGTGCTCATCTCAGGTCTCAAAACAGCCATCCAATGGAATATTACAGAACTGCAAGTGTTTGGAGATTCACAGCTGATTATCAAGCAAGTCCTCAATGAATATCAGACAAAGGACGACAAATTACTACCCTACAAAGAGTTGGTGGACAGACTAAAAGAGCATTTCCTAAATCTACAATTCACACACAAACCAAGACTTCAGAACAAAGTGGCTGATGCAATGGAAACCATCAGATCCTTGTTAGAAATCCCACACGATGCATCATAGTATGAATTCCTAGTCGAGCAGTTACACACACCAGCTTATGAGAATGTCAATGCAGAAATGGTGTGTGTCTTGGTTGGTCCTTAGTCCCCATGGTACCATGACATCCATGCATATCTAAAGAATGGTATCATAGCTCCCCATCTCACCAATAGCCAATGCCAAAACCTTATTCACAAAGCTTCCCGCTACACTCTTGTAGCCAACACCCTTTATCGTCAAGGGTATCACAATATCCTCTCTAGGTGTTTAGATTCAAACGAGGTCATCCTGGCTTTACAAGAGGTCCACGCTGGAATTTGTGGTGCCCACATGAGTGGCATGGTTCTAGCTAAGCAGTTGTTTGAGTTGGGTATTAGTGGCCAACCATGGAACATGATGCTTGTGAATTTGTCAAGAAATGTTTACCATGTCAGTAACATGCAAATTTGATTCATGCACCAGCACAAGACTTGCAACCCATTGTGCCACCTTGGCCATTTTCATGTTCGGGCTTCGACCTCGTTGGCTTAATCACTCCCCTTTCCTTGGATGGACACAAGTACATAATAACAACCACAGAGTATTTCACAAAATGGGTTGAAGCGATTCCGCTTACCTTAACTACTGGCATCCAAATATTTAAGTTCATCCTCTACCACATCATCTGCCGCTTCGGCATACCATCTACCATCTTCATAGACCATGACAAACCTTTTGAAAACTAGCATGTGGATGATTTGTGTGCCAGACTCCACATCCATCACCGTTTCTCCAGTCCATATTTCCCTCAAGGAAATGGCCAACCTGAGGCAACCAACAAAATAATCCTCAAAATCCTCAAGAAGGTTGCCAATGATTTTGGTCATGATTGGCACCTCCAGATAAATCCTACCCTCTGGGCCTACCACACTTCATATCACACTCCCATAGGCACCACCCCATATTCCCTTGTATATGGTGTCGAAGCCTTTCTACCGATCGAGGTTGAGCTCCCATCATTGCAAGTCTCCATGAAGAACTATACCAATGATGAGGACTATCGTGTGGCCCATCTCACATAGCTAGACCTGTTAGATGAAAAGAGACAACAAGCATATGATCACCTGGTTGCATACCAAAATTGACTCAAAAGGAGCTATAACAAGAAGGTCCATCCTAGACAGTTCCAGGTCGATGACATGGTCCTAAAAGAAAATCAGAAGGTCCAAGCACACAGAGAAAAGAAAGGCAAGTTTGAGCCTACTTGGCTGGGCCCCTATGTTGTCACAGCATGCTTCGGCTCCAGTGCTTATCAGCTATCTACACCAGAAGGTGAGCCTTTGAATGATCCAATCAACATCATACATCTGAAGAGGTTCTATGCATGAACCAAATCCTACATATTCAAAAAATCCATAAAAATTTGGAAAAGCAGAAAAATGCAAAAAAAGCAAAAAAGCAAAAAAAAAAAGCAAAGAAAAATAATCATCCAATGGTGAAAACTTGGCAAGTCAAGCACCTTGGACAAGTATGTTGGTGAAAACCTAGCAAACAGGTGCCATACATAATGGACCAAATCATTATCTATCAAACTCCCATCCTCCCATCCCAACATCTCAGTCCTTTTTTATAATCCTCATCCACCATCCCCATCCCCATCCCCATCCACCTTCCCCCAGCATTCCTCTTTTTTATAATCCTCAAGCAAATCCGCAATCCCACCTGCACATATCTTGTACCATATCCTGTATATCCTATATAGCTTCTTGTACCATATCCTGTATAGCAAGATCTTCCTATCCCAAATCTCGAGCTTCTGTACATAGCTGATGTAAATAGTCTTTTCTCGTCTATTGTACATATCATCCCATCTTGTTGTACATGGTCCTTGTCAGTCCTGCAGTAGCATTTGATCAAACACATTGTCCTACCCAACCTTGTACTTCAACAACATCACTTGTCGACTATTCTTGATCACAGCGCTTATTCTTTGACTTCATCATTTGCCAGCGAACAACAACACTCATTCTCTCATCAATCAGTGGGTCCTTGAGGATCTATCCTTCCTCCTGTCAGACCTATTCTTCCACCAATCACACCAGGTCCATGTCGATGCATCCTTTCACACGTTCAGACCAATCTTCCCACCATCAATCGATCAGTCAAATCAAATCTCTCTCCTTGGCAAAGGATGTCTTTTTGGACTTGTCATTTTGGTCTTGGATTTTGTCCTTTAGATCTTGTTAATCTTTTACGACTTCTCGTTTGTTTCTCTCCTCAAAGTCACCACGATCCTTTATATCATGGTGTGCTATGAATGCGAACAATTTGGGGCAAGGGCTTTTTGATCTTTTGATTCTGCCTGTGAGTCAGTCGAATGTGACCCTTGCACGTTTCACATGTGATCTTCTGGGTTACATGGTGCACTTGGGAAATGTTGTTTGTTTGTAGTTTCTCTAGCATCGTTTCTACCATGCTTCCTCTTGGGTTCATGTGTGATGTTGGGGCAACCCTGTGTGTCTTTTTAGTGTCAGTCCTATGCAACGCTGGTGATAAGGCCTCATGATCCCAGTATCCTTGGCAGGTCTCTAATGTTTCTATATCAAACTAGGTTATGCTCTCCACATTTGCACTTGGAGCTCCTTGAAATCCCCTGCATCCTGCATCATATAGATTAATCTTGCATCTTGCATCTTCATATAGCTGCATCCTGCATTTTGCATTCCATATCATCTTACATTCCTCCATCTTTGCTCTTAGAAGTTTGGTTATTTATCCTCCCTTCTTCCTTAGTTCTTCCTTTTTCTATTTTCTTTCGAGAAAATTCCACCAAGTTTTCTCTTTGCGTTATTTTCTCGAGGGGGCACAACCCCTTATTCCTCTAAATTCTAGCCCAGGGCATCTTATTTTCTTGTCTTTGACGTCATGCCACTTGCGGCATCACATCAAAGAGGGGCAAAATGTAGACACCTAAAAATCCTTAGAAAATAAAAGTATTTTTATTTTCTGAAAAATAAATGATGACATCATCATTTGTTAATTAATTAATTTATTTATTTTTATGTCATTAAATCCCTTTATCTTAATTAAAAATATTTAATTAAGAAATCCCTTCCAAAAATGTTTAAATCAAATTTAAACACCATTCCCCTATTTATTAATTATTTAATTAATAAATTGACAAAAAAAATAAAAATAAAACAATTTATTTATTTTTACCCAAAACTTTAGAAATGTCCTAAAGACCACTAACCTCTTCTAGAATCTCCTAATCTCACTTTAATCTTAATTAAAGGAGGATTTACTCATTTCCTAAGCCTAATCCCAACTCAAAAACATTTAAACCAAAATTAAGTGTTAATCCTTCTTATTTATTAAATTTATTTAATAAATAAAATCCTCAACCAAAAAGCCTTTTGAAATAAATAAACATTTATTTATTTCCTCAAACTTAGAAATATCTTAGGAAAACCTTAGACTCTTGTAGAACTTTCCTAATCCTTTCCTAAACCCGTTTAGGGGAAATTACCTACTTTTCCTAGGCTAATCCAAGTCTCCTTTGACTCCTAGTCAAACCCTTCCCCTAATAAGCCTCAAAACTCATTAAGCCTTTGAGATGAATAAATATTTATTTGTTTCTTAAATCCATAGTTATCCTAGAAAGTCCTAGACTCCTCTAGAAGGTCTTCATTCTCATCCAAAGCCTTGGTCCAACCAAAAGTCAATCCTTATCCTTGACTCAACCCCTAACCTTACCTTTAACCTTAACTCAACCTCCTAACCCAAGCCCTTCCCAAATCCTATAAATACTCCTCTTTCCAAGAACAAATTATTAATTTAGCTCTCATCTTTATGCATTGTTATCATGTTAAATTCATCTTAGATCTTAAAGCTTTTGATACTAATTGTTAGATTTCATGTTTTATTAACTCATCTCAGCTTAGAAATAATAGAATGAACTAGTTTCTTTCAAGCTTTTCTTAGCATTTATGCATCATATCCATCATCCTTAGTATGCATTAGAAGCAAGCTCCTTATGCTTAGAGAGCATATCCACATACCTCTCATTGAAGCAAATCAAACAGTGCTTTATAGCACTTATTTTTAGCAACAATCTTGAGGTGGCTTGGTTTATATTTGTGTATGTTTTGAACTGATAAATGCTAGATTAGTCTAATGTTTGAATGTTTTAGCCTTTCAAAACAGATAATAGGTTAAAATCATAGTCTACAATGATATAACCAACTATCATCAATCTTAGCAATCAAACATTAATTCTCAACAGTTCTCAAATGAAATAGATTACCGATAGTTTGTGTACCAAATGCAATAAGCTTTCCTATACTTCTAATGATTTAATAGATTTCATTCATGACTTCCAATTTGTAACCTTTATCCAATAGCTTACCAACACTTAACAAGTTATGACTTAAACCTTCAACATATAAGACATCATCAATATTATTTTTACCATCAAGAGTAATAGATCATTTTCCTTTAATCAATCAAGGAGTATTGTTACCAAATCTAACAACACCTCCATCATGGTCTTCAAGCTTTAAAAACTTATCTTTGTCACCAGTCATATGATGTGAGCATCTATTATCAATGACCCATTCATCTCTTTTAGAAACTCTTGAAACCAATGCTTTTTCTTCATTAGGATTATCTTCTTTAATAACAATCAATGAAATTTCTTCCTCACTAGCAATAGACTCATCATGAGTCACACCTTCTTCAGTAGCATAAAAAAAATTTGAACCTTAGAATGATATTTCTTAGATTTATCTCTAACATCCTTATAATTCTTGTTCAGACATCTAGATGCAATATGACCAATCTTATTACAATTGAAATATTTCAAAGGTAATATTCCTTCATACTTATTGGAGCCCTTAGGTAGTCTTCTTGCAATCAAGGCTTCAAATTCATATGTCTTCCTTTCTTCTTCCATGATATCTTCCCAATCCTTATCATAGTGTTTGAATTTCATCTCTTTAGAGCTTTCTCCCTGGTCATACTTGGTCACACTAGCTTTGAATGCAATTTCAACCTTTGGAAGTTCCTTACTAAGTGTAGTCATCTCATAGGCACAAAGTCTTCCAAAAAAATATTCTCTTGAAATAGATCTTATGGTTCTCAATTCTTCAATAGAAGCAACCCTCTCACTATAACATGCAAGCAAAGATCTCATAATCTTGTCAACACTTCATTATCTATCAAGGTTCCTCTAACACATTTGAGTTCATAGAAGAGATCATTCGCTCTTTGCAAATAAGCTGAGGCGGTCTCTCCTTCACTCATTTTAATGTCTTCATATTTAGCTTTTAGCCCCTGCAACTTAGTATCATGTCCAAAATTTAGGGCAAAACACATACAATAATTTTTTTAAAGCACATATAATCAACAAGGTTACATACAAGGAACACTCAACATGAAATGAAATGCAACAACCAACACATGTTAACTCACAAGAGGTATCATGGCATGCCTTGACTTGCTAACATTCCTTGATCATTAAAGTACATCAGTCTATACAAACCCCTAACTAGGTCTCTAAGAAACCCTAAAAAGGTTTAAAACAAGAGTTAATAAAAGAGATAAATCAAAGTGAAAATTTAGACTTAGCAAATATCGAAAAGTCAAGGTTGGGTCAGCACACCCCAAATAGGTTCAAATCAAAATAAAGATTTCAATAGTAATCGTAACCCTAATGGTTCCTAACATGAACCGAGTTACCAACTAGGATAAAAAATGCAAAATATCAATAAAGAGATAAAATGATAAAATAAGATCAAGATAATAATCCTAAGCAAAAACTAAGGTTAATAAATTATTAAACATTAAAATAATAATATTCAAATATATTAACTTTAAATATTATATTTTTACTTAAGTTAAATAGTACCCAAATTTTATTAAATAATTTAATTTTATACATTAAAAAGGATTTGAAACTCATATATAGTATTAATATTGAATTTGACATTAATGCTAAGGGAGAAATAATTTACCTAGGTTCCACCTTCGACATATGAATTAATCTCCCCTAAAATAATCCATTAAAATGAAAATAATAAAACCAATTTGAATATTAAATATTAAATTTATCACCAACTTGATATTAAAACATTAATAAAAATCAATAAGTATTAAATATTAAATTTTAAATCTAAAAATGGCAATTCTCAAGGATTTGTATTAAAATATTAAAAGAGTCCATTTAAATAATATTTTAACATTATTAAATTTGAAAATAAAGTGAAAACAGTCATCCAATGACCAGACATTTAAAATCCCAATAAAATAATAAAATAGAATCTTTTGTAATCTCAAGATCTAAATAAAATAATATTATTAAATCAAATTTCAAAAGGTGACTGTATAAAGTCAACAGTCATTAAATAGAATTAAACAGAAATTAAAAGACTAAGCAGAATTAAAGGAAAAGTCATAATTAAAAATTAAAAATTAAAAATGGCTCCAAAAGCCAAATATTAGAATCCCACTAAATAGTAAACAAATCTTTTCAAAATCCCAATGAACATAATAAATAATGAATAAATTAGAATTCAAATTAAATTGATTATCTAAAGTCAACAGTCATTAAATTAAAATAAGACAAGGATTTAAATCCAAACAGAATCCTACTAAATAATAAAAATGGATCTTTTTATAATCTCAATGATTAATAAAATAATACTAAATAGAATTCAAAATAAAGTGATTGTGAAAAGCCAACAGTCATTAAATTATACTAAAACAAAGATTAAAATTTAGACATAATTAAATGATAACTTAATTAAAATTTAAAATGGGTCCAAAAAGCCAGCGTAACAATAAAGCATCTACCAAAACCCTAATCTCTCATTTGGTTATTGTAGGTTTGTCACACATAAGTATACATGTGTGTATATACATACATATATACTTGTGTATATATATACTCTTCCAAAATCAACAAGAAAAAAGATAGAGAATAACTAAGTCTGTTTTTTTTTAAACATCAACATAGCAATATATTCCAATAGGGTATATATATGTGTGTGTGTGTGTGTGTGTGTATACAAGACTTTTTTTTTAAAACTAACATGATGTCAAAATGAAATCTATTCTTACATAGGTAATTAGGAAAGCAAATCTACATTAACTTTTCTCTTTTCTTTCAAATAAATACTTGAAGTAAATTTTGTCTACATGGGGAAGAGATTATCAAACATAAAGAAAATCTAATTTTTCTTGAATATGGGAAAACAAACCAGCAAGCTTTATTGTTGCATTCAAACACAATGAATCATCTTTTTTACACTTTCTTTCTTTAAAAATACATAAAAAAATATGGAGAGCATTACACATACCAATATAAACTTTTACAAGTATTTTTCATGTATTTAGGCATTTACATGGCCTTTTTCACTACTCTTTTACACATGGCTTTATAGCCCTTTTACAACATAAAAATTTACAAGTAATAAATGACAAAATCTTCATTCTTTTGACAAAATCAGCAACTCCTTCAAACAAAAATCTGCAAAAGAAAATCACTTGACCATGGAGGCTCACCTCCCAACCCAAGTCATCACATGGCCACCCCCAAGCTTGGGGAAACAAAGATGAATGTGGGTACAATCATACTCAAACATCACATACACATACAAAAACCAACAAATACATTTTTCACATAAAATTCTCTTCCCATGGATTTACACAATGGGTCATCTTGGACCCATAAGAGGGGTGAACATGGAAAATACCTAAGTAGGAGAAGCCATAAAAATACAAAACCATGCCTTCAACAAGGCCCAAAACCAAATATCATTGCCTTCACAAGGTCATAACCAAATATACCATTTCCTTCCATTTCCATACACAAGTAACAACCCTTATGACCTCCAAATATGTAGATAACAAACAATGGCAACATGGAGCCCATACATCCATGCCTCAACCCCTTCCTCCATGAGGAAGGACTCTACACTAAATGAGGATTCCCCACTAAATCTCTCCACCCTCAAAACTCTCTTCCCTCCCAAGGGTGAGTTTAGCCTTGCACACCCCAACAAAACAAAGAAACAAAGACAAAACCAACAATATACACTAAGCAAGAAACTATGAAAGAAAAGTTTGAAGCTTAACAAATCCATTTACAAACACCACACAAAAATCTGCATAAACATACAAGTAAAGAAACACAAGTCTTCCATGAAAGGGCACCAACCTTTCTCCAAGCTATGGAAATGAAAGTTGAGAAGAGCCCCCTTCCTACAAGCCTTCCTTTGCTAAGTCCTCTCCAAAATTGGAGAGTAGGCAATCAACCTACCAAATTCCTCTCTGTCCCACTAAAAGGAAAACCCTATCTAACCTCAAAGATGATTGACACAATATCCAAGGGTTCTTTCTCCAATAAGAGGGAAATTCAAATTTGCAAGAGGGAGAGACCATGCACACTTCTCAATGTCATCACATTCTAAAAAGATATTTGTAGAAGAGGCAAAAAAATGACAAAAATATCATATTGGTCAAAATTTGACCTCCAATCCAAAGTACACCTATAGGGTTATCTCATTTTAACCCTAACCCACCCCTAGGGCTACATTTAACCTCTCAAAAGTTCACTAAGAGTTGACCCACGAAAATTTGAAATAAGATTCCCTTCCAAGACTCAACAACCAAGGTACCTAACCTTAGGATTCTACAAGGTGACTCAAAGGTGGAAGACAACCAATAAATAATTTACTTGGCCATGCCAACTCACAAACACATGTGTCAATTGACACCACATAAAGTTACAACACATCACTACACACATGGCATGCCAAGTAGACATAAATATAAAATAAAATAAACACAAGTTTAATAATACATTCAAACATTACTTTACAACATTAATACATAACAATGAGGTTATTTCTCCCTTTGGAGTTAACCTTAGCTTTACAAGATTTTCACATGCATCCATCTTTAATTTTCCATTATTTAATTTCATGGTCAATTTCCTGTACACTAGATGAAAATATCAGTAACTCATGAAAGATCAACGACATATATATATATATATATATATATATATATATATATATATATATATATATATATATATATATATATATATATATATATATATATATATATATAATCTAATTGCATCTACACAACATCACATGCAATTCACTTAATCTCATGAATGCATTTCTTAATTTCAAACAAGTTATTTCAAGAACACATATATATCAAATAACCTAATTTATTAACCATGATCATCTCACATAAATATTTCTTGCATCCACATGAAACTAAAGCATAATATTCTAAATTAAATAATTTATCAAATACCATAATCATCAAGACCTGAAAATCAAAGCATGGAAATATTCCTAAATCATCATAAAATCTAACTATATTTCACAACATCATATGAAATTCACTTTTCATAAGAACACATTTACTCAAAATCTATTAAATTTTAATATCATGATATTCCAAGAAACACATCTACCACAAACAACCTAAATCATTTACATACAACATTTCAACTGATTCACATGTCTTGCATCAATATAACATCAAAGTGTAATACTCAAAATTTCCTTCACCGCAAAATCTCTATAAATACAATATTCACAAGCATCCCAAAATTCCTTTCATAATCAAGAAAATATTAACATTTCAATTGATTTCATAATCACTTCGAATTACATTTCTTGAATTGATAATCAAAGCATAATACCCATAAATCTCTTTTCTATTATCAAGGCCTAAAATCAACTTCCTATTAATTCACATCTCAACCTAATATAAATTCAAATGGTCATTTTTATAAGCATTCATATCCAATAGAAACATTTCAATATTTCTTAAGGGCACATTCTACCTACTCAATTCATGACTCTACACACCTTTCCTACTACATTTTCTATTAGAAATTACATACACAAGGAAAACAACATTTACTTCATTAGAATTTACATCTCATCTCATTATAATTTAAATTGTCTGATTCCCATTCAAACCCCTCAAAACATGCACTCAATTTTTCTATATTAAAAAAATTAGTTGAATTCATTTAGTCCTTAAGCAAACATAGTGCATCCTAGAAACATTGACATGAGTACATAAGCAACATGAAAAAGAGTACATCACAAATCAGTGTGGTCAAACCTCTGTCCATCAGAATATAAATCTATAATGCATCAACATGGCGTATCTAAATACTGAGTCTATAATACAGATAGAAGAAATGCAATGAAAGGATTAGGGTAGGGTCCCACAATAAATCTGTCACGACCCCAATGATAACCTCTTGATAAACACAAGACAAAGCTGAACTAGGTGCATCTCATGATGCCATCATAAAACATAATACAAGGAAGAGTCACTACAACACAAGATCGAGTCATTCCTATCTCTAAGAATCACCATAATACCATCCTAAACCACACCCAATGTCTCCACATTAACGTAGGGCATCAAAAATATGCTCTAAAATCATATCACTCTTGTGATTTACCCCTACATAGGACCAACATGATCATACTCAATGAGTGTGAAGGTCGAAACCTCACCATCGGGATGTTTGTGCTATGAGGAAAATGAGGGAGACACTACATCTAGCTTTCTTAACATAAGTATCACCTTCATAAATAGTTTCTAATTTTGTCCATGCCTCATGTGCAGTACTCAATCCATAAATGTGTGAATATTCTGAATCTAATAAGGCATTGATTAGTGCCTCTCTTTCTAACATGTTCTCTTTAAATTTCTTCTTTTCATCTGTAGTAGCATTTGTCAGGTCATTCAAAATAGTATAAGGCTTCTCAGTGACCTGCCAGTAGTCATCTCCCATTACCATGCATATTAGGTAGGTAGTCATCCAATCCTTCCAAATCAGGTAATTGTTTCCATCGAACTTTGGAATCTCTCTTCTTATACTTGCCATGACAGATCTCCTTCAAGCAGTCAAGCTTCTTCAAAAAGGACTTAGCTTTGGTACCAATTTGTTGGTGTAATTAAATATTCCTAATTACACTTTACTTAATCTTACTTAGGATAATACATTTCATAATAGTTTTTCATTGAGACTCTTAGGAGTTTTCACCTCAATTAAGCACATGGTCTAGGATAAATTCCACTTTAGGTGTGAAATCCACCTTTAGTGCACATATCACATTATCATCCTCATCATGACACGTACTTCATTGCATAACAGAGGATGATCCACATTTGGTGGACATGTGATTACACCTTGCTTAGGTGATAGCTTATCTTATCATTATCATTGTCTCTTATCGCCTTTCCTATATAAGGAGGCCTATTATGTACATTTAATTTATTCAATCAATCAATCAATGCCCATTATTAATAATATCATTCTTGCATATTAGTGCAATTGTCTTTCCAATCTCTTGTGTAAGTTATCTTGGTCTTTCATTTGATCTTTGGGGTGTTGTAGAGTCACCTAAAAGGAGGTAAGAACAAGTGGGGTGGGGTGGGTGGTGAATCAGTTGTGTGTACCTAATTACTTTAATTCCACTTTAGCCACTTAGAGCTGAAATATAAACAATAATGCAAGATCCACAACACAAAGCACATAACACAAATATTTGTTCTCAAGGAAAATTAGTTAAGGGAAAACCCCACTGGGAGTCAAACCCACTAGATGAATGTACTCTATTAAAAGTACTGCCTAGTTAAGAGAAAAATAGAGAACAAAGGATGCACTTGCAACCATAGGCTTACAACCAAATCTACAGGCTCACTTCCTGGAGTTCACTTCTCACAATACAGTCTCAGATTTGGCCCTCAGTTGGGTTCACTGATCTATCTTCAATTATAATAGGGTGGACATACAATCCTTTACAACTGAACTAACAAATAGCATCTCCTATGCCAATATAGTTCCAATGAAGTACCAACTCTTCCTCAAGTGAAAAAACACTCATATACACAATCCTCTCTTTTTCATACATACTCTTAATTACAAAATGATCTCTCATTTATACCGATTACAAAGAATAATCAACCACTAGGTCGGCTAAGACCTAATACAATAAAATATATAAACATTATGCTCAATCTCCAATATGATCCAAATCAAGTTGGCTAAGACTCAGATAGGAACTGAATCTTCAACCTAAAACATGCACAATCACTACTGAAACAACATTAAGAATCACAACATGTTACTCCATCAAGTCAATTATAACTCAAGTGAAGAAATACCAAAATGCTACCAAAGCAGGAAATCTGATCACCTCAACCAATGCAAACTAATAACACGATCATTACACAATCCAAGAACACCATAAAACAACATGAATACCATCTAGAACCTTCATATCCAAACTCATCTTTATCTCTGATCAACAAGAGCTCTAAGATACCAAACTGGTACACAAAAAAAGATAACTTGCTATACTCTGAATCATGAACAACACCAGCTGTGAATACAATGATAAGGAAACATGCAATAATGAGCTTCACAACCTCTGAAACATCAAATCCAAGTCATACCAAACCAAATAATCATCCACTATTCACAGGAAATTTGTGACACCAATAACCATAAAATCGATCACATCTTACTCAAATTGTTGAACCAACTTCTATGAACCTCTATAGATGATCTAAAACATCTCAAAACAATACCTCACCATCACATCTCAAGATCTTTAGCATAGCATCTGAACAACTAAAATCATCCTTACTGAACGTCTTGAACACACTATCTGAGATAATAAGTGTGTTAACATTAATGTCAGCACACCCAAATCCAAAAAATCTGACATGTTCAACAATCTTCCAATAATTCATATTCATCCATGTCAATTTCATCTAATAACATTTGAAAAGTGAATGAGAGATCATAGTTTGTTTTCTATAGTTTGGAAAAGATATTGGTTGTGTTTGAAATTCTTGCTTCACTCTTCTCTAGCAACGGTTCAAGTATTGTTGTCTTTTGGAGGGGATGAAAAGGGAAATTATACATGCAAGATATATTTCTTGATCTTCTAGATTTCTTTGTATGGCGGTGCTTGTGAATTGCACAAAGACTAGGTTGTAAATATTTGGTGCTATAAGTAAGGTACTTGTCGACAAAGTTTGTGATATTTGTATTATTGTCTTTCCTATATATTGGTGCATTTATTACCCATAGTAGGAAATCATCATGTTCATTTCCTCAATTTTGAAATTTTATTATGAAAAAAATAATCTACAACAAATTTTAAAAGAAAGAATCATTTGTTAATATCAATTTTTTCATTACATCTATTCTATGTCTATAATAGCGTGCACAAGTGACTGGTTCTTTCTTGATTATCTAGAATTTATCACTCTATTTTTCACTATCATATTGTTCTCACTCTACTTTTGACTGATGTATATTGTACAATTATTCAAGCATTCTTGTGAGTGTGTCCCAATTTTGTTTAGCACTAGTCAAAGTAACACAAAAAGTTGGCGGACCTAGCTATCGTATCATTAAAAAACATTCTTCTTCAGTTGTTGTGTGTAGTCCAAAGATATTCTTAATCTTTTGAAATCAACATATCCAATACTGATTTGAGAATTTTGTCTAGGTTCGGTTTGTATTTCACGTCTTTTGACAACAATTTCCTTCCTTTTAATTGAGCTTTTTGTATTCTTATACATATTCTAGATAAAACTTGTTGTACTAGTATCTTGATGGTCTTAAAAAGAGATTTCTTGTATGGTAGGTAAAGTGTCTTTTTTACTGTAGGAGTTCCCATCATGCAATTTTTTGGTAATTAAATTTTTGGACAATGTCTTCATCACGTGGTTTTCTAAAGAATAGTATGGGTAAATTCATCTCCTCAGCATATTTGTCTTTAAAGATTCCAATTGGTTAGTTCTCTTGTGTAGGAGCCACATCGTTTATTTTGTCTTGCATTTTATGTATAGATGTAGATTCAGTGAACCCATATATCAAAGTTTTAGAAGGTTCGTCATGTTACATCACTCTCTAAATTAGTCTCATTTGCACTAATTGCAGTTGATGTTTCATTATCAACAGTAATTTATAGAGCTTGTTTCCAATCTTTCTTTATTTCAACATTTGCATTCTATATAATGGTGTCTTTATTAGTTGAGAAAGAGCTTGCATGATTATATTCGGTCATACCATACCTATTTGAAATGCATTTTTGTATTCCAAGCATCTCTTGAGAGTGATAACAATCATTGTTGTGCTATTAATTATTTGTGGAAATGCATTTTGTATGATGTTCATATTGACACAGACATTGATAATGGAGCTAGTTAGTCCTAATTGGGATATTTTGTATCCTGGTTCCCAAATATGAGAAAATATAATTATAAGTGTAACAAGCAGTTCTTCTAATTGTGACAAAATTTGTACATGTTGCATTGGTTCATTATTTTGAATGTTATGTGGTGTACTATATGTAGGGAGCTTGAAGTATTTCAATGCAAAAGAGCATATTTGATAGATGAAATCATTTAGTGTTGCATGGTTTGATTGTGCCAAACTACAATATATATTTTTTGTTTTCTTTGAATGGTCTAATGTCTTTGTTGAAACAAAACACTTGACAAATTGAGCATGCCTATTTTGGTGCATCCTGAATTATTTTTTCAAAAATTTATATTGGTGACAATGTTTTTTTTCTTTTATCAAGTCAGATGTATTATTGTTTCACTTCTATTTGTTTTTTCTTGGGTTTTGCACGTCCATGTTGTCTTCTTGTATTGTAGGTTTTCACTTTCCTAATTTATTTCTTGTGGTGTTCCTAATGAATTTCTTAAGGTGATGTAGTGTTAGTGCTGGCTTTCTATTATAGTTTTATTCTTTGACATTTTTAATGTAGACTTTGTCATGTCCTACTTTTTGTCTTTTTGCATTGTTCGTAGTGTACTATCATTTATGCTCCCTTATGAATCTTTTAAGTTGGTGGAATCGCATATGTGCTTTGGGAGTTACATTTTGAGACTCTAATCTTAGTAGTAGTTCAAAATGCCCACTGCAAGGGTTTGTATAGTGGAAGAGGATCAAGTAAGTTTTTGTATGTACTAATTCGTTGAAGTGCATGTAATTCTTCCATGTTGTGGTTGAACAAAGACATATTTGTATGTTTAACCACTTAGATAACCGATGAATGCAAAATATACCTCCCCATAGAACCCAGTTTTTCTATTGTGTGTATTTTGCTTTGCAGACAACCACATTCTATGAAAATATGTTTCTAGATCATGTACTTGGTGTAGTTTGTATAAAGTCTCTGGATGAAGTTCGGTGCTATACGAATGCAATGCTTATGATTCACATTTTGCAATGCATTGTAAGAAGTAATCAATAGTGCCATTTCTTAGTTGAAGTGATGTGTATCGATACTTGAGTAGAAGTTCTAGGGAGTCAAACAAGCAGTCACCTACATTGGATTTGAATGTGCATAGCCTACATAGTCCTTCATTTTGTAATGTGGTGTCAATATTACAAGTTTGATTTCAGCTTGTTGATTGGTAGTGCTATATATCTATCATTTATATTTTATTTTGCATCATTAGTCTCTTTTGTCTCCTAATATATCTGGCAAACACAAAGTTTATGTACTTGTCAAATTTGAATAAGATATTTAAATTGTAATGTAAATGAAGGGACTGGTGCAAGCTTAATTTACTTGTCACTTGTATATTAGTGTGTTATTTCTTTCCTATCTCTAGATCTTCTTGTGTTTTGCGAGACACAATTCATATTGTCATTATACTATGTTTTAAATTGATTTCATCTATCTTCATTATTATTATTCATCTACTCTATTATAGTATTAAGAATATTTCAACGTTTGTGTTGTTGACATGTTATAAGAAATCATACTGTACATTGAAATATTTTGTCATATTTATTAAGGTACTTGTGTGCCATTTTTTTGATTCATGAGCCTGAACTAGAAAATGTAAAATGCAATAATTTAAAGTAGGCAAGAACTCTGAAAATACATAATATTGAAATGGTAACAAAATGTAGAGTATTGTACTTACATTAGTCTATGTTTCTTTGAGATAACCTAAATACATTAGTAAAATTAAAGGTAAGCAAGTACATATTTGTAAATTACAAGATAATAGTTACATTGTTTCTTTATATGTCGATGTTGCTTGGTAATATAGATATATAGAGTTTGAATCGAGAATCTCTTGTACTTTATGCACATATTTAGAGAAATCCTTAACAATTATCTAATATGTATAGTGATTATAATAATGTCAAAAATGTTAATGCAAGTAGGGATTCAAAAACATTTTCGTGTTCTAAATTTTTCTTTTGTAGTCCTAATACAAAAATACAACAAATTATTTTAAAATAGTTTCATGTTCTCAATGTTTCTTTTTTAATCTCGATGCAAGTTGTAAAGTGCTTAAAATAGAAGTTATATACATTTTGAAAATCCACTTTTTGATGATATGTGATTGCATTTCATTAGAAGCTTCATGGTTCCTCTTTTCTAATTTTGTGTTCAACTTAGGACCCCATATAAATTAGGAAGATGTTATAAAACTTGTGCATAAATTGTCGTTGGACTTCATCATAAGCTTTATGCCCTACTTTATTATGTGCAGTCTAGTCTTTAGTTCTTGTACACAAACTATAATCTATGAACAAAGTTCACATTTTTTTCTAGTAATAGGCACACTCGTAACATCCTCATTGGAAACAAAATTTCCACTAAGAAGGTTTTCAATAGAATCTTGAGAGTTCAATTGGTGAGTTGCAAACATGTTGTCTAATGCTAAATTAGGATTGAGCATATCAATCCTATTTGAAAGAACACTCTCTTTAGAAGATAAAGGAATATCTGACACATAATTATAATTAGTTTTGCATTATGTACAATAATTTTTCAAAGAAACTTATCAATTTTATAGACATACAATCAAAGGTTAACTATTTCCTTAGATATTCTATTAGTTTCTACTATTATCATAGTTAGTTTCTTTAAATAAAACATGGAAAGATGAGATGGTTGTAAAGTTAGTACTAGTGAATTCATTCATTAGTGACCAATTTTTCTACATATTTGTGAAGCTTTGGACAATTGTTGTTGAAACTTTAGAAATAGAGTCACTAGTATTGCATGGAGAAGTGCTTGCATCCAATATGTACTGACTGGTCATATGGTCTGCATGAGTTGTACCATTTGGATTATTAACATTTGAGACAAAAAAGTATTCTTAGACTATTTGGTCAAGTAAATTTGCACGTGGGTAAGTATTCTTTGTACAAATTTGTTCTACTTATGGGTTGAATACATATGATTCAATTGGATATAAAAACCTAGTTAACATTGTGCCAGTAGCACTGTCAGTCAAATAAAAAAGGCACTCACTCGTGGTGCGATTAGGCAAAGTGGTCTTACAAGGATAAAACTTTGAAACTGTGTTAGCAAGTTCACTAGAGATATAAGGAACTTTGTGGTTATAATCAAGGCCAATGTGCTCATTTTGAATAGAAGCTATATTGGTGTAGTTGTTCAAAATACTATTTTTGGAAGTCTTTTGAGAATCAGTATATTTGAATGCAACTTGAGGCCCACTGTTATTTTCTATAGTATATATGTTGAAGTAGTCTTTGGTCTAGTTGTTGGGACTTTGAATACAATGGTTGTTGTGGTTGTTGTTGTTGGCTTTTGCTTGAAGCATAGATTCCTTTAAATATGTACAATTACTTTTTGGTAAATTATCATTGTATTACATTGCTTTTTTGAAGTCTATCCACAAACACTCAAATGGTAGATTATGGGTTGTCTTTATGGATTGAATCATAAATGCTTCTAATTTAGAAGTTGATTACACTTTGGATGATGACAATGCAACATCTCTAAACAAAGTAGATGGTCATAAATGACTAGAGATAGAACCTCTATTTCCTTCAACTCCTTTCATAGATCTTGCAACTTTATCATATGGAGCAATTGCTTCCTTAACTATGTCAAATGTTCTAAGCCATTGACGGGGCTTAGATTTAAGGTCCCTTTATTTTGTAGCATAAAAACCACATGGACATTTCCTAACACCTTTATAGCTGATTTGATTTTTTAAACAAATGAAACTCTTGGCGCTCAATTTTATCACACATTTGAGCTACTCTTCTTTCATAGAATCTTTAGAACTCGATTGCTTTAGCAGTGTGTCCATATTATTTTTCAATTTCTTAATTCATGTATAGATTTCCACAATGAAAACTATACTGAGTGTTGTGGCATTAGTTTTCTCAATCTATAATTCAAGGTAACTTGATTCCACTCTGCATAATCATAAGAAAACCTGTTATGAATAAATGGTTGACATTGAATAGCTATATTCAAAATTTACAATTGTTGTAAGTATTTTTGTCCATTTGGAAATTGTATCATGATCATTAGTTTGATGTTCAAGTGATACAATTTAGTCAACTATGCACACAACTAATGGTCTCCTCTATTTTCATGCATGACATTCACATTCTATGGCATAACATTATATCTAGTATGCACTGACTTATGAGAAGAAGTAGAAGAAAAGTACCACATTACATGTTAGTAATGTGAGGAATAAATGTGTATCCTTGACCATGATGAGTAGCAAAAATATAAGGCACATTTCTATGAAAATAATAAGACCTCCATATGACGGACTAATAACATTAATAGGAGGAGCCATTATTTTCCAAAGTGAACTATTTCATTCTTTCAACAAACTAGATAAGTGACAACTGTCTGTATGTAGTTAGCACAACTTTCATGTCACTTGAACTATTAATTGAATGTTCTGTATAGTTGAGTCACAAAATGGAATGCGCTTTAGGACTTGACATCAAAAACATAAATTTTTCTTAGGATGACACTTGTGAAACATTAACAACGACTATGATTATTGACCCTTTCTGATGCATTATGCCTAATGGAGTTTACATGAATTTACTATAGAAAGAGATCATGGTTGCATTATTTCAAAGGCCTTTTTAATAAATTGACAATAGTTCCAATAAGATACCAACAACTAGGATCTCTACCAATTCGTTAACATTATAGAACATGAAGAAACATTTAAGATAACAACAAGAGGTGAAACGTACATCAAGAAATTCACATTGTACCCATGTTTTCAATTTTGTGATGCAAAACTATTTGTATTTGATCTCATTGTATTTTGTTAATAGATATGTTCTTCACGGTAATAGTTATATGATTAATATAACTTTATGACCACAACGATACAATACATAGACAATAGAAATATGCTACAAATTAGGAACACACCATAGATGAAGGATTTCCATCATTAAGATTTTCTTTTGTAGAAACAAGTTGTAAAGTGGAAATGTTTGTTGAACATGGGGCATGAGCACAAGAGAGCATATGCACGATAGTTAAACCCATGTGCAAGAAGAATTTTTTTGGAAATTTGTTCAAAAAATATACACCAATTACATAACATAGCTTTAATTATGTACCAATACATTTCTTAAAGGCCAATGTATTATGTTCACATGAATATTTTTCATCATAATAATTGTGGAATTAATATAGCTATATGATCACAACATTAGAATGCATAAACAATACATATATGTTTCAAATTAGGAGGAGGTTAGAAAGGAAGAATTTGCAGCATTGGCATGTTCTTTTGCACGAACTAGGTGTTTAAAGTCGATATGTTTGTTGAACATGGCATAGGCACGCAAAGAAGAACATGCATGTACATAAACCTTAGTGTATTAAAGTTGTTTGAAACTCTTGTTGTAAGTTTCTAACCCAAGTGAACATGATGCACATCTGGTGCATGTGTAAAAATAAGTTCACAATAATTTGTGAGGGCTATTTGGAGAGCACTACATACGTAGGATGAAAAATCATATTATTTTAGTATTTTGTGGGAGAATAGATCCCCAATAACATCATCACTTTAAGTTGCAACATAATCAACAAGAATTTCCTTATACCTAATCCAGGAAAGGAAGTAATCCTTTATATAATCTTATGCTAATTTCTGCACAAAATTTGGCTTTTGTATCTAGTCCATGTAGTTCAACAAGAAGCACGACATGATATTAGACTAATAGATTGTTCCAAAGCTATTGGTGATAAATTCTTCGCCTAGTATCAACCTTAATGATTGTTCAATTTTTCGACAATCAATGCAGAAAACATATCCCATTGTAATGTAATCAATTGGTCCTATAATGAGATAGTCCCATTGTGACTTTGGAACTTATACACGCTAATTTGTTCCTGACTTGTACATTCTCCTATAGTGTAGAAACCAATATACAGTAAATGAAAATGACAAGTATCTTACAAAATAAATAGCTAATCATTGACTTCTCAGGTTCACTTATTATGTTTAATTTATATATTTGTAATATCATTATGTGTAGCTATAAATAAAATATTTATTTAGATTTAACCAAGTGCTAAGCATTAATAAGAATTGTTGTAAAGGAAACACACTATATAAGTGGATTTGTTTTTCTTATCGTATTATAAATTTTAAATCATATGTAATTCGACAAATCAAAGAAGCATAATTGAGAAAAAATACCATGGAACTTATTTAAAAACCTTACCTTCTTGTTTCTTCTAGAAAGATTTGTCGAGGTAGGTTGTTAGTCTATCTTCTTAGTTCACCTCCTACACTTGTATTTAATTTGGCATAATACAGAAAAGTGAGTCATTTCCAAGAGAAGATTAAAACATTTTCAAAGGAACTTTGCATACGAATGATGCATTCAACATTCTACATATAGATTTGAATGATGAGGATATTTTTAAGTACATCTTTAAAAATTGAAGCCTATGTAGGAAAAAGTAGTTTTCTTGAGAGGTTCTTGATGTCTCATGTTATTTTTGAACATAAACATAACAACTATAAATGACTAATTTATTAAAACTAGCAAATAAAGATATAAGAAAAGGCTCATTGTTGTGAGATTATAAAACATGTTTGTGAAGGAAACATGCAAAAGAACAAGATATGGAGCACTTGTGTAGAACAACTTTCAGAAATAAATGAATTATTCTTATTATCACGCTCAATACATATTATAATTAAATTTAACAAACTGTATAAGTATGAACACATCATGATAATGGATAATAAAATATGATCCCAAATAGTGATATAAAATTTGTAATAATTCATATAAAAAAATGTCATTATATTAAAAGAATTAATTATATTATAATTTTGTATAATATAATTACTTAGAATCTATTACTAAATATCATTGTAATAATGTAGAATTTTAGAAAAGTAATTAATAGTAAAAAGTTAAGCCTTTTTAGAAGAAGTCACTATCGACATAATTAAAATTTAGATTAAAAAAATTTATTGAATGGAATTATCTAATTATAACAAAGAGATTTTGAACTTAATATTAAAATACAAATATTAAAAGAAATAGAACTTAAATATTCAATCCAATGAAAATTAAGCCTGTAATTGAATTCTGTAATTTACATTCAAATCTTATAACAAGATTCAATTTTACAGTTACAAAAAGTTAATTATTTGTAATCATAGTGATGGATTTTAAAAACACTAGATGGATAGGAGCAGTGGAAATTCCTCATTAGAAGAAACATCCTAGATATTAAGAATGTGACATTCAATTACAAACATATATGACAATTAAATTCCCTTCTAAATCATATTTTCTAATAATACTCTATTAAAATAATATTAAAAATATATTGAAACAAATCTCTTAAATTATATTGGTATCTGAAATGGAAACTTCAAAGTAGGATTTTATTACTAAAATACTTAGTCAAAGACATAATTTTTTTGTGATCTTAAATTACTCAAGATACAAAAAAATGGTATGCACATCCATGAAAATATACAAAATTGAGAGTTTTTTTCCTAGATGTTGTAATTGCATCTACCCTGGTATATATGTGAGTGAATGTGGAAGCATTGACAGAGCATAAAAACTGTTTGCTAGAATCCCTCCATGGTATTTCATGGTCTGCAATGACTGTAGGATATGCACATAGTGAATTTGTTTGAAAGGATTTAGTTACTTTCAAGAAAATGCAATTGCCTGGAAAATCCAATGCAAAAACCACTATAATTTTCCTAGCTACGAGTTGAAAGAAGAGAAGTTGGGTGAAGCATGCAAGAAGAAAGAGGAGAAACCTATGCTGAAATGAAACAAAAGAACATAAATTCTCAGGCTCGCAACTGGATGCAAATATACTCTCAGCATTAAAATAAAATCAAAGAATTTGAGGCCCATGTTTTCGATTATTGGTTGATTGAAGTTGGCTATTTATTTAGAAGAACACAAGTTAATATTCTTAAAATAAATCCTAGATAACTTTGATCAATCATAAATAAAATACTCTATAATTCAACAAAAATAGAGCTAAGAAAGTTAAAAATGGCATATAAGACTTACTTAGCATATAATTCAAAACATAGAGTGAACTCAAAGAAAACTTAAAAAATGAGTCTGTTTATTATGCAAATGCATAATAAAAAGGCGAGAGTTGAGGTTGAAAGAGAAGCACAATATGCAGTCTTAGGACAATTGGATCAGTAAGGCACTTCTAATTGTAGTAGTGATAGGGAAAGATAGTGGCAGTGGGGAGCACTAACATCAGAGAAAGGGCCATGGCCACTTTAGGTGACAAGTATGCTATATAAGGCTCTAAGAACAACATGGAAATTGAGGAACATGGACGCTTTGCTATTCAACATCATAATATCCAACATCTATGTATGTCAACTATTTCCTCACAACTTCTGCTATACCTTCATTTGAGTCACCCCCACCATAGCTAGTTGCTTCAGTACTTATGTTCTATATGTACTTGTCTATCATACCTAGACATATTATTGGATTCCATTTCTCTAGACAACATTCTATTCACATAAAATGATACAAAAGAACACAATAGAGCACAATTCATTAGGCACAAGCGAATCCCACAATACCCACATGCCTCAACTTTCAAGAACAAAACCAACGGTAGGCAACATAAATGTGAATTTGTATTCAAGCATATACGTTGGTGCATATCAACAAATAGGAAAACCCCAATGCTAACTTAATGCTTTTCCATGCATATCATGTATGAAAATACAACTGAATTCTTTTACCAAAGAATCAAGATTCACAAACTTAGATGTTTATAAAGTTGAATTTTTAATTTTTCTTCCAAATATGAAAAATTCAGAGGCACGATTCATGATAGTTTATGTTTTTCTTGAACAAACAACCCAAAACAACCCTTCAAACACTGATGAATCAACCATTTGTAAAAAAGCCAAATTTGCAAACTTCTTTCATAAAACAAACATAAGCCTACTTAACACCCCCTGAAGAATTGGTTCCAAGGATGAGCAAAGTTTTTGCAAACTCTCCACCTTTACAACTTCTACTATAACACTGACAAAATAGTTCTCCCATAAAAAAACATGTCAGAGCAAATAGACAAAATTAAAATTTATGCAGAAAACTAGAAAATAGAAATACAAATGAATCTATAGTAAAGTTTATTTGCCCAACCAGAAACAAAAACCTACCTTGTAAATTGACACACTTTCTTGCATCATTTGCAAAAATAATCTGTCAATACTTATAGATGATTTGAATGTTCCAGAATATGGGATGTTATTAAATTAAAATTCGTAACGCTTTAGATGGATTCATTAAACAAAGATTTGTCCTCACTAAGACATTAAATATACATAGTGAACAATGGCTTGGGAAGAAATAAAAAATCCCACATAATCGGTTGACAATACTAGCGTTGATGGAACCAAAACAAATAAAATACAAATTGTCTTAGATATATTCATTTCCATCACTGACAATTTGCACCATTATTAACACCTCTTCTAACTGCGGAAAATAAATTCCTCTAGCAACTTTTAGATTTTGCCTAGCTCTTGAAGATTGCGCATTAATAAACCCGAAAAGCTTGTCTTCTGATGAAATTAATAGCATGATAGATAAATGTTTGAAGGGAAAAATTTAAAATTATTTTAAAAAACTTTTTTAACATTCAAACATTATATACAAATAGATGCTTGTACAAATTCTAAAAAATGATTGGCTAAGGAAAAGTGAAAATAAAGTTGAGTCACTTTCACAAACCAACCAGAGAGAGAGAGAGAGAGAGTCATTTGATTAGTAGATGTAAAGTAAATAGTAGCATTTGTATGAATGCATTAGTTTCTTGCTTATTCGGAGGAACTAAAAAGATAAACAATAATTTGATTTTTGGGATGACTATTTTCAATATGAATAAAAAAAGAGAAATAGAAATGATTTTTTTAAAATTATTAAATAAAAAAGTAATTATAAATTATAGAATTTTTGTTCAAAATTTTTTAATTCTATACAATGATTGGTTGAATTAATAAGTACTTTTTTTCTTTTTCTTTTTTATTTGTTGTATTGTAGAAGATTTGAACTACTTCTATCTAGATGTTTCCAACATCTACTTTGACATTGAACCAATTACCCTTCTAAATGCATTACTATTCTTAAATAGATAGGACCTAATAAGATCACACCTCCCTAAGGTGATCTCCACATAACAAGATTATCTCCAAATAAACTTAAAGGGGACTACCTACCCAAGGAAAAATCCATATTCAATCTAATACATGGGGAGTGCTCCTTAGGAAGGACCCAAATTCAAGCTACCGTCCTAGGAAGAACTTGAACTCAAATTTCAAAATTATCCAACCAACGCAACACGATGGAGGAGTTTTTGAAAAAAGAGCCCGACATCCAGAGCATTGGGATCAACTGCTGTCGTAGATATCACATGACCGTCATGAGATTTATACGGATGATTCCTTGTAATAAACATACCTTAAACTTAAACCCCAAATTTTAAGTGCTAACATTTTTACTTTCTTTGACCAAATACTTCCTGCTTAAGAAACATGCCATGTATCATCATCCTCTTCTGCAATTAGCCTAAACTACTTTCCTAAATGCTTAGCACTCTGTTTTACTACTGAAGAAGTGCAAGGATCGAATTGCGATAACTGGAATGGAATTCCCCTTCGGCCACTCTCACCATCACAATCGTCACCAGGAAGAAGAAGAAGAAGAAGGGCGGAAGCATTCTCACCAGCACAATCGTCACCAGGAAGAAGAAGAAGAACAAGGGCGTAGGCATTCTCACCAGCACTACCCAGAACGAGAGTCGAACAATCCACCATATCCGTACCCTCCCCCAGGAACCCAATTCCCTCTCCCACCTCAGCCTTTTGCACACGAACAGCATCATGCGCACCAGGGCACCGGTCAAGTAATACATCACGAAGCATACCCATCTTACAATACTCCTGAATATGGGCCTCCGCCGCCGAACCCATATCCCCGACCTGCGTATGATGCTCCCAGGGATTCGTTCCCGCGACCTGGGTATGAGACTCCTGGGGATTCGTTCCCGCGACCTGGGTATGAGCCTTCCGGAAGTTCGTTCCCGCGACCTGGAAGGAAGCAGCCGGATCTGCCTCGTGGGCAGGTTGTGAGGGTTTCGTGCAAGGCTGACTCTGCTTTTTCTCTTGCAGTACGAAATGGATCCCCCGTTTTGGTTCATGCCAATGCTAACGATGAATTCCAGGTACTTTTTTAATTAGCTGGGCGTGAAATGCTATGATCAGATGAAATGAGTTCAGTTTTCTAATAGTATGGACTTGAAATGTTATAATCAGGTGAGATGAGTTGATTAATTCTCTGGGCTTGAAATGTTATGGTCAGACGAAGTCGGTTAACTTTTAGTATACAGTTTCTTGGGCATGTTTGTGTTCATTTTCGTGTTTAGAAGGTTGTTTTCACGTATTTTAGGATTTAAATACTCTTCCAGACTTGTTTGATTGTCTTTTCATATGCTAGGTTAGATAGTAAGGTTAGCTTATGACTGCAATAATTGTATAATGTATCAAAATGATTGTAGTCATAAATTTTTGGAAGTCGGACATGCTCTTTCTTTTTCTTAGGTAGCTCTGTGTGAGTCCATCAGTCAGTTTTAGTTTGTAAGAGTTGGTTCTTTGTTTGGGGTCAGAGTTATGTTTCCTAAATTCCCTTCTGAAATTGATTATCATAGGGGTGTGGATGGGTTGCTCTAGTTGGTGGTTTTATGTCATGTCGGAGTTGTTTTTAGCTTTGCCACTATAATTTTTATATTTAAATTTGGTTAGTAAGGTGGTGCTTTGCACTTAGGGTAATGTAATTTTTGAGTTTGTTCTTAGTTTTGCAATAATAACCTCTATGCTTGCTGGTTACTAATATTCCAGTGGGTGGGGTATGCTCTAGTCTTTGGGGTGATGCAATGTCTGATTCAATTGTCATTGTCTTTAAACTGATGGTAGCAATGGATCAAGGATGAGACATTCAGTGTCAAAGTGAAGGACGAGCGTAGTTATCCTTCATTTGCTCTGGTCAACAAGGCAACAGGTCAGGCATTGAAGCACAGTCTTGGAGAAACACAGCCTGTGAGTCATTTTTTACTTTTTCTTATCCTTATTGAGATTTGGTAATAAAAGCCTAAGTTGTTATAATGATTGATTGAAAAATTTGATTAATAACATTAAATATAAACTGTAAGTAATCTTTAAGACAAAATCAAGCAATTACTCAACTTGCATCCAAATTAAAATATAGCAAAATTTCTGAATTTAGCCATCGGATTCAAATAGTCATATAGCCTGTTATAGAACCCTAGAAAATAATGAGGATGCAGAGGGCCTCTTATTCTCTGCTGGAATGCCAATCAAAACTTGCAAGCACCTCCAACAAAACAAATGGAATTTACAGAGGATTGTTAATTTTAGGATGTTCATTCAGAAGTTATAGACTATTGCAAACATTCAAAACCTTATAAAGTGCAAAGGAAAAAGCAGGGTGGCATGTACACAGCCTTCTTTTATTTTCTTGTTCATATTTTGAAAACTATAGAGCTTTTACAATTGATTGTGAGACTTCTCAACCTAACTATACCTCCTTCCCTGCTTCCACCTCACCAAAAATAAAATTTCGCAAAGTAATTTGTTGATTGAGACTAACGGGAATCTCTAAGGTGAAAATTTATTTTTGCATCAAAACATTGCCATTATCGATACACTTGTCACTCTTTTGAACACATTAATGGGATTGTGATGAGAGAACCTTATTTGTTCTCTTGGTCCTCATTACTCTATAATATGCCACGAATTGGTAGGTACCTTACTATTTTTGTTCCAGTGCTTGCATGTTAAGAAAAACTATACAATCTCTCCAAGATGTTTTGTTCAAACTCAAGAATCTAGTAATGGATTCCAAGCTAGTTTAATCAAGTTTCCTAGAAGGGGATGATAATGGATGGGGAGGCACATTTTTGAGATGGGTTTTTAGTAGGCCACATGTTAGGTGATGGTAGGGGATGGCTAGTAATAAAATATGAATTAATAACAAATATAAGGAATTTAAAATGTTCATATAATAACATTGATAAGGCATATGCACATACTTTATAAAACTTTAATAGATAACTATACATTTGAATTGCAATTTCATATGAGAAATGGCAAACAAAGTAATAAAATTTAATTGCTTTCATTGTCAATGTGCATATATGTCATAAAAATTACAAGAAAAAACCCAAAGGCTACAAGTTTCAATTACAAAATGATTAATCATAGAAAATTTGCTTATGCCTCTAATCAACACCTATTAACACTACATGAAATTTGGAGTTGGAACCGAAGTCATTGTAACTAGGACGGATTGTTTTATTTGATAATTAGAAGTCTTTTGATCTTGAAGTTACAAGGCACTAGGTATGGCCACCAATTTTTTCGTAGTCAAGAGGTAATTCTATTCCTCTCGATTGATTGAATGAAGTTATATGTGGAGCAATTATTCTTTGTGTCGTAGAAGCTAGCAACCTACAAAAGGAGGTGAGTGACAAGCATCCTCAATTTGAGTGCATTATTTGAGTTAATGTTTATCATCCAATAGAGCCAGTTTGAGCTAATGTTGCTTTATTTTCCCTAGTCTTTGGATTGTTGGAAGTTAGGCCACAGATATTTACAAAGGCTAGTCATTGTGTTCAAAATAAAGTTGATTCCTCGTTAGTATACATTTTTTGAAGGGCCTTTGTGAGCCCCTTTTCACCTCTTCATCATTAGGTGGAGGTTCTTTCCTAGGTGCATACCATTTGGAATTCAAAGCACGAGCTATTATATGAATTGGGGTGTTCATAGTGTTTCATTGTGGTGTCACAATGGGCCTATTAATATACACTCTTTATAAAATCTCAACTTAGGATCCTTCCTATGGATGACTTGCTTCACCCGCCTAAGCATGGTATCAAATGTCTCATAAAATTTTTCAAGACTAGGAGAATTGGTATTCTCATATCTTATGACCCAACAATAGGTGAGATGAAGGAGCAAACATATTTGAAAACAAGTTACAAAAAATAAAATTTCCAAAAAGATTGAGACATAAATTACAAAGAATGAAAACAATTTACAAGTTAGAAAAATTAACAATTTATTAATAAAATCAGCAATTTTTTTTCTCATCGTAGTATACCAACCATTGTCAATGATCTTTTGTTACACACTTTTTCCTTCAACCATGCTTGTGTGTTTGACCATCTATCCTTTTGCAGATTAACCATCATTAACTTTAGGCGCTTTT
Organism: Chamaecyparis obtusa; assembly: GCA_027943335.1. Lineage (NCBI taxonomy): Eukaryota > Viridiplantae > Streptophyta > Pinopsida > Cupressales > Cupressaceae > Chamaecyparis > Chamaecyparis obtusa. Next base: position 147,394 of record BSBK01002424.1, read on the forward strand.
GCACATTAAGCATCTTCTCTAACAAAATAGCATAGTTGGCATATCTAGTATCCACAAGGTTGAAAATTTTTTTCCTTGAAAAATTCTTGGACAAAGCAAGTAAGTTGTGATGGTTGTAGTTGAATATTTGTGTCTCTAACTTTTGCCAACATTGTCTTCACCAATCTATCTTCCGGACATCTTTCAATATGTTGTTCAACACATAAACACAACATAGGGTTTAGAAAATTTGCTTGTAATCTCCCCTCACCATCATTAAAGCATAACTTACATGCATAGGATGAATTGGTCAACACTTATACAACATTAGAGGGCCAAATCTCCTCTATGGACTCCTTTCAAAATCTTAAATTGGAAGTTTGCATCCTACCTTTTTCTTGAGCATTCAATAGCTTCAAGAAAATAATGAATAGTTAGACACATGACAATGATATTGATGAGTGACCAATGTCTAGTATTGGTGCATCCATCCAATGGTGATACGGTAGTTCATTGTTATCCAAGTTTGCCTCTTTTTTGTCATTACCTCACTCATGTTAGAATGCATTGTTTAAATGAGGGTTTTGCATAGTTTATTTTCTCCACAGTGGCAAATGAGGGATTATGAACAATTGCTTCCTAGAACATTTGTTTGAAATAGGGAGAATGTGACACATAAAATGGTATGGCCAAGATAAAATTGGTAATAGAAGACTCAACGAATTTTGTGATTGCATATTGAACATCCTTACAAAACCAATAGCCCTTCTCTTTTCCTTGGTAGAACTCTCTTCCCTTTGACTCTTCATTTACGGTTTGGGTGGGCAATGATGTAGTACATTGCATAGTTTATATTGGCATTCTCTTATTTCTTGCCTTGCCTTATGTACAAATTAGTGATTTTGGCCTTCTTAGCAATGGCTTTTTTCCACAACTTTTAATACCTTGTCCATTTATACGCAAAAGATGAGAGTAACCCTTGTGTAGCTACCCCATAATCCTTGTTGCTCAAATGATATAGCCATACCTTGTTAAGACCCATAGTCCTAACTATTTCTTCTTAATTAATGACACTTGTATTAATAAGATTTATCAATGAAAGCATTCGCCATATGGTTCATAAGTTTGTTGCTTTTGCTAAGTTGGTTTATCTCTCACACATAAGTAGTAGTTCTTTTGGATAGTATAGTCTAAATTAAGAGTTGAGATAGAATAATGGGTTATCCATGAATTATATTGTATTGAGCATTGCTTTTGGGAGGTTGCCTCCTCAAAGAGGCAAATGGCATATTGTAATATGTATGTATCATTTCAATGCAATATAGTTCTTGTGTTATTTTTAGTATATTTTCTATATTTCAATTATTTGGCTAATCTTTTGTAAGAAGAATATTATTTAGTATCAAAAATCTTTCTAGGACTGTGTTATTTTGCAACATTTATCATGTAGGGCATTACACAAGTGACCCTTGTATGCTCTCATCTTATCCTTTGGAGATCTTGGTGATTAGAAAGTGGCTATAGTAGTTAGTGAACCTATGATTTTACCCAACTTCAGTTGTTTTATTTGCTCTTGTTAGTAGTTTTTTTTCCCTTTCCTTTTGTTAGGGTAGGAATCTTGTATTGAGGGTTTTCAAATGTCATAGAAGAGTTGTCATTTTGGGCAAAGTTGGATTCTCCATACAGGTTCCAATGAAGCTTAGAGGGGTTTCGCTCCCAAACCATTTCATCAAACAACCCTTTTATACAGTGTTATCGGGGAATGTGTCCTTGACCTAAAAACCCCTTTCCTTGTACCGGGGACATTTTCGGGATGGGGGGACGGCTAGGGGACCCTTGTCCTAAGTTATAGACAACACATGTTATAGTACAAAGAGTAGAATATGTAACATGGAGCACATAATGGAGTGTCAAGGAAAATCCACTTCACCGGAAATTCAAAGGAAAAGAATTGTAAAAAAAATAGTGAAGACTATTCAAAGGTCATTGTTGAATTCACATTCTTGGCAAATTTACAAATCCCACTCTTAGCAAGGGTATGTTTTTGGCAGAAGTAGAAGGTAGCCTTGGTAGGATTTTACCTTGTGAGGAACTTGGTAGTACAAAGTGGGAAGGAAAAGAAATTCTTGCTCTGGTCTGTATGAAGTAGAGGTAGAGCTAGTACTATATCATATGATGGAGCAGCCACCCTGTACGGATTCCATAGTCCCCTGTAGGATCTTTGCTAACTTCGTACAATGTACGGTCCCACCGTTTTGTGCATTGTATGACACTGTCCATACGAAGGTTGGGGATTTTTTTGGTACAATATTCATTGCTCCCGTACAATGCATTTGTACGGTACTTACAACCTCATGCACGACACACACATGGCACCTCCGTATGACACCACCATCCTGTAGGACACTTGCATTCTCTGTACGACAACTTGTATGACACTTACATTCTCTCGTATGAAACTTTTATTATTTCGTATGACACCGTGTACAACACTTTGTTCGGGTACTGTATGTATCCTGTTCGACACCTCAAGTGAAATATGTTTTCCATATGGCTCCCTGTGCATTCTCGTATGGCCTTTTGGTTCTTCAACCCGACGACAAACTGTGCATTTTGTACGACATCTCCAATGCACTGTACAACCACTCTGGTTACTTACATCGTACACCTTATAGGCTATTCTTGTAGGTGTATGGTATTGTCATTATTGTATGTTGTATGGGTCATATTTCAAGCTGCACGTCGTACTCTATCCCATTGTGCCATAGTCCTCTTAGTGCCAATCTACTGTATGGGTGCCACAAACTTTTGATGTCATACATGCACAGTTCTCTCGCTACGTACTGATATAGTGGCAAACTGTGCAAAGACTGGTATGGACAAATGACAACCTAGTACGACAACTTTTAGTAATGAATTCATGAGCGAATAAAGATATAGTTTACTCCTATATCTGGTACATATTGCCATATTTAGTATTATTTCATGTATGTAATTTACCAGGTATAGCAAAAAACACTCACCAAGGCCAGAACTGAAAAGTATTGCACTGAACTGAGAGAAGAGAGAAACCAAGACCAAGTGCTAAAAATAGCCACATTCTAAAAATAGAGTCTGTCAGACTACTTTGAAAACCTCTGCTAGAGCTCTCCTTAGGACATTGAGTCTCCTAACCACATCCACTTAGCCTACTGGAACCTAAAAATAGGCTAATGGAAACCTCATACTGAACTAAAGGCAAAAAAGGGACATTACGGTTGCCCCTCCCCAAGTTTGCTTGTCGCCAAACAATGCCAACAAATAAACTGATTGATCTCGATTCTTGAACTATAATCAATAAGACTCTAGGGTACTGAGTAAGTCTAAGAGATCTGTAGCTCCATCTGCTCATAACACTATGATTCTGGGCTCTTGCACAAATGATCTCCAGGACGACCTGCAATTAGAGCACCCAAAAATTGCGACATCTCTACCAACTTGTTGGTAAACTGCTCTGCTTAATCGCAAACTTAAGGCTCTATGGGAACAAATTTAAGAGAGTGAATGTTAACTCTCTAATTCACTATACTCTGTACTCCGACTTAATGGAGCTGTCTATGCAAAATAAACTGCTGTACCCTCCATAAGAGCAAGCTGAAAACAGTAAATAACCACCAATTGCCCATCCAGCATTGAACTTGGTCTATTGCAACACTTATTCTCATCAAATTTAACTCAAAACTGACCCTATCAAGAGGCTGAATGGTCTGAACTCTGAAAAAACTCAAAACTGCAGCTATATAAATCTAAATTTTCCAAATTTATCACTTCCAAAGAGGAACAATCACTGTAAATCAGAACATCCGTGGCACTGTTTGTTCCCTTGCCTGCAAATTCACTTCCATGAGTCTCCAACACCTAAGTGATCCAATTTTATTCAATGCCTCTGTCCAATCCACTTGTTTGAAACAAATGGACTCATTGACTGAAAATTGCAACATCTCTACCAACTTGTTGGTAAACTGCTCTCCATAATCGCAAACTTGAGGTACTATGGGAACAAACTTAAGAGAGTGAATGTTAACTCTCTCATTCACCATACCCTGTACTCCGACTTAATGGAGCGGTCTATGCAAAATAAACTGCTGTCCCCTCCATAAGAGCAAGCTGAAACCAGTAAATAACCACCAATGGGTGCCTCAATACCCATTCAGCATTGAACTTGGTCAATTGCAACACTCATTCTCATCAAGTTAAAACTCAAAACTAACCCTATCAAGAGGCCGAATGGTCTGAGAAACTCAAATCTGCAGCTATTTAAATCTAAATTTTCCAAATTTATCACTTCCAAAGAGGAACAATCACTGTAAATCATAACGTCTGTGGCAAAATCAAGTTTTCTGTTCATTCCCTTGGCTGCAAATTCACTTCCATGAGTCCACCAACACCTAAGTGATGAGCACCCAAAATCACAACATCTCTACCAACTCGTTGGTAAACAGCTCTCCATAATTGCAAACTTGAGGCTCTATGGGAACAAGCTCAAGACAGCGAACATTAACTCTCTCATTCACCATACTCTGTACTCCGACTTAATGGGGCTGTCTATGCAAAATAAACTGCTGTCCTCTCCATAAGAGCAAGCTGAAAACAGTAAATAACCACCAACGGGTGCCTCAATACCCATCCAGCATTGAACTTGGTCAATTGCAACACTCATTCTCATCAAGTTAAACTCAAAACTAACCCTATCAAGAGGCTGAATGGTCTGAATAAACTCAAAGCTGCAGCTATATAAATCTAACTTTTCCATATTTATCACTTCCAAAGAGGAACAATCACTGTAATCAGAACATCTGTGGCAAAAACAAGTTTTCTGTTCGTTCCCTCAGCTGCAAATTCACTTCCATGAGTCACCAACATGTAAGCGATTCAAATTTTGTTCAACGACTCTGTCCAATCCACTTCTTTGAAACAAATGGACCCATTGACTGAAAAAACAGATAACAGCAACATCTGTTTCACCATTTGGATCCAAGACCTCCCATGGTATATCTCTCCCATCATCTTTGATTTCAAATAGCCCACACAAATGATCCTGGATATTGATATTCACCCCAAACAAGGCTCCACCACACCAAGGCATTCTTCAATCCCCAAGGCACCATAATTTTCCTTTACTTGTGGTGAATTCACAAAGTTATAAATCATGCCTTATTGATCACTTTCATATTGGCTTATCATTTGAAACAAACTTTTATTAAACTTTTCTTCCTCTAAATTATCACCATGCAGCTCAAAAGGAGGATTATGAAATGCAAACTCCATGTTCATGTCAAAAAAAGCATTATCCAAAATCTGAAATTCATCATTACCTACTTGTTATGACTTGGTGATGAGCATATGATTGGATCCTCTCAACACCACTGTCTCATGACCACTCTGAATTCTCAGCTCCATAGCATTGAGGTTCAAGGTGACCTCATCAAGAGATCAAAGCCAATGCATACCAAGAACAACCTCTAAGCCTCTAGTGTACACCAGGTAAAAATCATCATTGACTTCATAGTGATTCACAAGAAACCTCTATTGAGGAATCATTTTCATGCAAGTCATAGTGTGACCATTTGCTGCCATAACTCTTAAGCCACTAAACCTTACAGTTTTATAGCTCTCTTTGTTGAACTATGTTCTTGTTAATGAAATTATGTGTGGCACCAATATCAATAAGTGCAACAATGGGCTGCCCTTTCAATATGCCTCTAACTTTATATGTACTATTCCTTTTCAGACTAGAGAGTCTAGCAAGGACACCTTCACCTTTCGTCTTCTCTCCAGACACCTCTACTGACTTTTCTTCCTCACATTTCTCTGTTTCATTCTGCTGTTTTCAAGTCTCTGATTCTGATTTATCAGCTGAATATGCCTCTAGTTGACAGTTGTTTCTTTTTCTCACACACTCATGACCTGGGGCCAATGGTTCCTTGCCTGTGAAACAAATTTATTTTTCCTTGAGTCTTTTTTAAGTTCATCTTCCACCCTTTTTTAGGAGGACTACTAGGGTTGAATGTTTTCCTTGTTATCATATTTTTTACCCTTTTCATCCTGGAGGTTTATTGATGAGAACTTTTTTTTTTGGGGTCGCAAACTCCATGCTCCTAGGCTTCCTCATAGTCTCTTGTAAACTAGGTGGATCAAAGGCCTTAACCAATCCTCTAATGGGCTCCATTAGTCCTTCACTAAAAGGACTATTTTCCTCCTCTTTGTATTATTCAGAACCATAACTGATAGCCTTTGAAAATCTCCTATGTAAGCTGCTAATGTACCATGTTTCAAAATTGTCAACTCCCTAAAGTGCAACTCAAGGTCACGTTATCAAATCTCTCTATGACTTTTTTTAGTGAACTCATCATTGGTGGTGATTGATCTGTGACCCAAGGTAATATGGCCATGATACCACCACCTATGTGCAACCCCATTCAAATGCATGGTGGCAAACTGCCTCTTCCTCAGTCATAGGTTTAAGAGACAAATAGCTGTTTAACTTATGCACCCAAGCTCTAGCTGAACATTGATCACTATGTAATGTCCCCTTTTCTAAAATAGGGTTTAATAATATATAATAATTAATAAAATTAAAATATTATAAAAAAATAATAAAAAATATATAATTACAAGTTAGTTAAGTTTAATGAAAGGTCAGGAGGCTTGTAATGAAGAATTGTGACTCCCTCAACATAAGATATAAAAGGGAGAAGAGTTCATTTAAAAGGGGCATGGAAATTAAGAAAATGTAATATGGAATAATCAGGTTGGAATTGGAGAAGAATTCAGAAAAAAACCTGAATTACAAATATAGAACACCAATTAAGATTAGTTAAGGAGCAATTATGAAAGCGGAAGAGACCACTCTTGGGAATATATATTAAGGATTTGTAGAGTACATGTGAAGGAGCAAGAGTGGATATGAGACTTACATTTGTAGATCTGCAAATGAGAAGATAAAGAGGGAAAATCATAAAAGAAATGTTGAAGGCATAATTGTAAGAAGAGTTTATAGCAGAAGTGTAAGAAGAGTATATGCGGATATAAACGAGGAATATATGCAGATATAAGAGAAATGTATATGCAGATATAGAAGAGGAGTATATGCAGATGTGAAATTGGGAAATATGCAGAAATAAAAGAGATGCATATTCGATATAGGGGAATATGCTGATGCAAATCGAGAAGGAAAGTATACGCAGACTTAAAGGAGAAGTATAGAGAGAAGACATACTTTGAAGGTGTGAATCAAGAAAGAAATAATGGAGAATAAAATAATGAAGTGATTCCTTGAAATGGAAAAAGTTATGAAGGATCATGACTCTTCAAAAAGGTGGTAATTATGGAAGGTTGTGACTCTTCCAAAGGGTGGAAATTGTGAAAGTTTGTGACCATTGTGAAGAGCAGATAGAAAGGAGAATAAAATACAAGAGCAGATCAACCAAATCAAGCAAGCAATGAAACACAAACAACAATTCATATTTACAGCAATCTGAAAACAATCAGCAGCATCGATCATAAAGAAGAAAAAGAAATATAGATAAGAGTTTTCTTAACAGCAGTCAGAGTACATACAACAGTATCGAAGCGAAAAAGAGACCATTGACATTCTTCAGCAGTGATACCTGTTCAATTATCAGAACCAAAGCAATCGTAGGAATACCCAGATCAGACTCTCCTCGATATTTCAGGACTGTTATTCCAGCATTCTGTAATCTAATAGTCATTCTTGTGGTATTATCATTGCCTATGCATTATTTGTCAATCCATTGTCTTTATCTATTTATGATTTGATATAGAATGCATGTATCAATGAATAGTTTGTAAACTTCCATCATTATAGGAGGAAGGAGGTGTAGGGGAAAGAGGAATCATGAGGATTTCCATCTAGGTAAGGCACTCTGGATGGATGTCCATGTTGACTACCATTGAGGGCAAGAGGGCCAAAGCTCTGTTCTTGGGCTTAGATAGGATAATCAAGGAATCTCCATTACGATCTCCTCTCCGACAATATAATGATGGCTATTAAAACTTAGGAGATGAAGCATGGATAGGGAAAGCAGATATAAGGCTGGGGTCCCATGGAAGGGGGCTTCCTAAAACATAGAGCTGAAGCTGCTTGCTACTTTTTAGGAATATTGTTAAGGAGGTGGTCCCATGAATTTTGTAGTCTAGTTGAGTTTAAAATTTTAAACTCCGACATTTAAGGAAGTTGGTGGTTGTGCATAAGAAAAATAAGAAAAAAAACCATTTTCTCACCAAAATCATTTTTTAGGAAAATTCTAAAATTAAATATTTGACAAATGGCAAAAAATATATTCCTAAAACATCCCTAAGCTGGTGGGGCAATTTCTAGCCCCACCCTTTTTCCACCCACTTACTAAAAAGTAGGAACTCCTATTTTGAAGGAGAAGATTCCAAATAATCTAGTAGCCAAACGATTTTTTCATGGGGCCACCCTCTTCCTCAAAAATAGAGCTTAAGCCCCCCCATGGGACTCCTTATAAGGACCCCACTAGGTAGGGACCTCGGATGGATGTCATGTTGCTTGCCATTAGGGCTAAGAGGGCCAAAGTTTCACTCTTGGGCTTACTTTGGGATTGCTTCAAGCGAACCTATTGTGCTTCTTCTCTAATGTGTTGAAATAATCCTACTAATAGTATATGAATGTCATGTGTTATGGTGTGTGCGCACGCGCGTGCATATGTTTCCAATGTTATGATTACATGATTCAAATCTAGGATCATCACTTGAAGATATATTTTACTTGGTAAGATTTAACCCTAACCCTAATTTGTTGCCATTGTGATTTTTAGGGCAAATTTTGAGGACAAACTAGGAAGGGGACATCACACACTTCTATCAAAATGATACAGAGTGGCGTTAGCCAAGCACACACACACTATATATATATATATATAGATATGGTGTGTGCACACGTGCACATATGTTTCCAATGTTATGATAACATGATTCAGATCTAGGATCATCATTTGAAGATATATTTTACTTGGTAAGATGTAACTTTAACACTAATTTGTTGTGATTGTGATTTTTAGGGAAAATTTTTAGGACGAACTAGGAAGGGGACATCACACATTACTATCAAAATGATAAAGAGTGGCGTTACCCAAACACACTGTAAATCCCATTTGTAATATGCACCCCTATTCTGGTCTGATTCTTTTTGTTTGATTTTTGAATTCATTTTTGAGAATGTTTGAAGAGAGAAGATAGGATAGAAGGGCAGATTTTTATTGCAAAGAAAAAACAGAAATAATTTAAACTTAATCACCCAAATCTGATACAAGTCTAAAAATAAAATAATATTGTAAATTGTGAATACCCTAGATGATAAAATCAGATTATAAGCACAAATTCAACATACCCATTTGCTGGAATTGAATATAAATGTCTACACCAATAATCAACAAACACATGGTTTTCAAACCTTGGCTCGCATAATACATCACCAAAATGTCATGTCTGGGTCTTTTATGCAGCAACAACAATAAACACACTAGCCAAACTCTCTAAACTTCTCGCAAAAGTCACTATAAATCAGATTTGCATTAACGCTGAAGATTGAAGTAATAACTCCCAATAAGCTCCAATGTGACTCCTGTAGTGATGTCACTCCCAATCCTCCAGATTGTATCTCTCAACAAAGTGGAGAATGTCCCCTGCAAGATTTCTGTCTTCACAAACCAGCAAGAAAAAGCAGAGTCTCCTTCAAGAACAGAAGCATAAGCAATAACAATATATAACATGCCCAAATGAAAGCCCCGTCCTTTATTTGTAGCTTTTAGATGCTCTTTTGAAAAACACCTTTTTTGCTTTTCCCTATGTTTTTGGGAATACTTTTCCTGCTATTTTTTTTGAAACACTTTTTTTCACTATTTTTTTGGAATGTTTTTTGCTATCTTTTGGGAATGATTTTCCATTATTTTTTAGGAATGTTTTTGCACTATTTAAAAAGAAAAGAATCACTTCCCTTTTTTATCTCCCATTGTAGCATTAAAATAAATTGCCTTTTATATAACATTTGATCTATATAGCCCCTTCATTTTATAAATAAAATAACGATAAATGAAATCTTATATTTAACTTTATTAACTCCTAACATCGTTATTTAATAATTCTAGACTATATCCAATCTCATGATAAACATCAAACCAACTCCATTGCCATTATTAAAAATAGCAATTGACTCTGTTAGTGCTCATCATTGACTTACTAAAAATAATATGTATAGGATAAAGTGTCTGAAAAGGCTCCAGAAATGGGTGTTATGCTCCTTATACCCCCATTTGAACAAGAGACTACTTTTGTCAACATCTCCAAGATTCCCTAACTCCACTCATTTGAACAAGAGACTACTTTTGTCAACATCTCCAAGATTCCCTAACTCCACTCATTTGAACAAGAGACTACTTTTGTCAACATCTCCAAGATTCCCTAACTCCACTCATTAGCCTATGAAAATCTCATGAATAGGCAAATGGTTTTTCCATGCTAGACTAGCTTAGGAAGGGGGCATTATAGTCCACCCTCCTTGAAATTGCTGTCCTCAAGCAATCTCAACTCTGGATATCGTAGGATATGCTCATTCTCCAATGCTTCATCCTCAATTGGCAAATTCCTCCATTTGACTAGACACTGTGATGTTTCTTCTCTGAAGTACTTTGTCTCTGGTATCAATAACGACTTCATGAATTAGAATCAGCTTCCCCTCCTCATCTAATGGCAGCAACTCATAAGAGGGTGTCACATTATGCCCTAGTGCATTCTTAAGCCTAGGTGCATGAAATACATTATGAACTTTGCTGCTATTGGTAACTCAAGCTCATAAGCAACCTCGCCAATTCTTGTAATAACTCTGAATGACCCATAAAATCTAGGCTTGAGCTTCTTTGCTCGACTTCTCTTGAGATAGAACTGCCTATAAGGCTATAATCTCAAGTACACTATGTCCCCTATCTCAAAATTGCGCTTATTCCTATGTTGATCAACATACACCTTCTGCTAATTCTATGCCTATCACAAAATATCTTTCAAAGATTTCATTATATCTTGACTCTCCCGCAACAAATCCTTTGGTGTATACACTCTACTATCTCCTAAGAGCGAGTCCATGAAACTAGGAGCCTCATAACTATATAAAGCCGTGAAAGGTGGCATCCTAATAGATATGATATGTGGTATTGTAACAATACTCACCAAGGTGTAGTCACTTAATCCATGCTTTGTGCTGTCTAGAAACATGGTTTCTGAGGTACCCTTCACCCATTTATTCACAATCTTTGTCTATCCATCAATCTATGAGTGGTAACTAGTACTTGGAGTGAGCTTAGTCCCACTCAACTTGAAAAACTTCTGCCAAAAGATGTTCTAGAATCTACTATACCTATCACAGACAATGTTCTTAGGCATCCCATGCAACTTGAAGATCTCCTTGAGAATAGTTTTTCTATCTACACTATTGTATAGGTGGTTGAGATGGCAAAGAAATGTGCAAACTTAGTTAATTTGTACACCACCGCATAAATACAATCCTTTACTTGAACCTTTGATAACCTTGTAATGAAGTCCATAGACAATGATTCCCACTACTGGTTGGGAATATGTAGAGGCTGAGGTAAACCAGCTAGGTAGGTGTGCCCATTCTTATTTTGCTGGCAAACATTACACTCCCTAATGTACTTAAGGACTTAATTCTTAAGCCCTTTCCAAGTGAAACCTCTCTTGGATCTTCTTGTATGTCTTGAAAAACCTCGAGTGTCTAGCCATGGGCACATTATGGGAAGTCCTCAATATTTTCGCCTTCATTTGAAGAAGGCACCAAAAAGCTTTTGTACTTGTAGATGATCAAATCATTAACCGTAGTATATCTTTCATCCCGCATTGATCCCCCTACAACTCTTGCTGCTCTCGGATCCTTAGCATATTCTGCTACAATCAACTCCCTTGTGTCAACAGGTATATCAACAAGATAAAATAAGTATGGTTCATTTTAATCACAAATCTACTCCCAACTAAGTATGATTTGAACTTGGCCAAGGCATGCATAATGGCTAACATCTCTCAGTTATAGATAGAGTAACTTTTTTCTACTCCTCAACTTTTTGCTCTAGTTTGTCTTGCATCAACATCGCACCAATTCCTTCTCCGGACACATCACACTACAACATAAAGGGTTTGGAAAAATCAGGAAGGGCTAGCACTGGACAAGATGACATCACTTGCTTGAAGTGCTCAAAACACTTGTCTGCCCTATCTGACCACTGGAAATCCCTTTTCTTTGTCAAGTCTGTAAGTGGAGCTAGTGTCTGTAAAAACCCTTTGACAAACCTCCTGTAGAAATCACAGAGCCCAAAGAATCCCTTAAGCTGTGTGAGATTGGTAGGGGTGGGCAATTCAATTAGTGCCTTGATCTTCTTTGGATCCACTCTCACCCCCTCTACACTAATGATGTGACCCAAACAAAGAAGCTCAGTCATTCCAAAGTTGCACTTGGATTCCTTGGCATAGAGAGATTCACTCTCTAGGATGCTCAAAACCTCATCCAAATGTTGCATGTGCTCCTCCCAAGGCCTACTAAAAATTAGTATATCATTGAAGAATATTAATCAAATTTCCTTAGCTATCTCCTGAAGATTTGATTCATACAACTTTGGAAAGTAGCAGGAGCATTGGTTAGCCCAAATAGCATCACGAGGAATTCAAAGTGACCATAGTGGCATCTTAAAGCAATCTTCTCAATATCCTCTTCCCGCATCCATGTCTGGTGGTATTCCGATCTCAAATCTATCTTGGAGAAGTAACGTGCATTAGGTAACTCATCTATAAGCTCATGTATCCTAGGGATCAGATACTTGTTCTTAATTGTTCTTTTGTTTAGAGCCCTATAGTCAATGCACATCCACATAGTACCATCTTTCTTCTTCACCAACACAACCACTGATGCAAAGGGACTCTTGCTAGGTCTAATGTGACCCATCTCCAGTAATTCCTAAATTGTTTTATCTATCTCATCCTTATGTTTCTTTGGATGTGTCTATAGGGTGGTAATCACTAGTTTGGCTCCTTCCTCCATCACAAGCTCAATCCCTCTCTTAGGAGGTACTCTGTGAGGAATGCTTCCAAACACCACACTGTATTTGGATATCATCTTTCAAACATCTGGATGGTAATTGCCTTTCAATTGCTCAGTAGGCACTGAAGGCATAACAATACACTCTGCGGCTCACTCTACCTGATCATGCTTGAACAATCTCTCCATTCGCTTTAGTGATACTACTCTCAGTCTTCCAACACAAGTTCCCCTAAGAACCACTTTTCTCCCTTGGTGCTCAATTCTCATCTCTAACCTGTGTAAATTGTTATTGAACTCTACAAGTGACATCATCCATTTCAAACCCAGAATGACATTATTGTCTTGCATGTCCTTGACAATTAACTCATCCCTCAACTCATAATCCCCAAGTTGAATACTAAGGTTTGGAATCTTCTGTGTACAAGAGAGTAAATGTTCACCAACACCCATCACCTTAAACCCTCCATGTTCTTCTGTTTGCAACCCTCTCTGGGCTACAGCCCTCTCACCAATGAAGTTGTGCGTGGTACCTGTATCTATCAATGCTAGCAATCGTTGCCCCTGTTTTACTTCTCTTACCTTAAATGTAATAGCTTTTTGAGCACTTGTGAGTTGGGCAATGGTTCCTGCTTCCACCATGTTTTCCTCTTCTTCATCATTAGAATCAGACTGCTGATTTGAATTTTCTGACGCAGACTCCTTAGTAGAAAAGTATTCCAATTGTTTCACCTCAACCTTAACTCTACACTTATGGGAAGGGTCCCAAGGCTCCTTGCAATGGAAACACAATTTCCTCCTAAAGTCATTTAACTGCTCACTGTCCAATCTGTTTGAATCACTTCATAGATGATATGATCCTTATGGAATGACTTATCTTTTTCTTTCTTTCAAGGAAATCCCTTAGATTGAAATTTGCTTCTAGATGTAGAAGCCTCCATATTTCTTGCCTTTTTAATGGCCTCCTTCAAAGTGAGTGGGTTGAGAGCTTTGATCTAGCATCTCAACAGATTTGATAGACCATCCACAAAGAGTATTATAAGTCTCCTTTTTGAAATGTCTTTCATGAAGACGAACAACCTCTGAAAGTCTGCAATGTATGCATCCACTGCTTCAGCTGTACTAACTCTTTGAAATAGAGTTCTGGATCCTTCTTGTCAAATCTCTCGATCAATCTTTTTGTAAACTTGTAAGAGGTGATCCTATCATGACTCATGGTAATCATCCTATGTGCAATACCATCTAGGTGTATTGTTGTATACGTAATAGCTTCCTTCTCCGATATCAGATCGAGCTGAAAGTATGTATCTACCATTTGTATCCATGCTCTAGTTGTGGTCTTCCTAAATCCATCATAATGAGGTAGTGTGAGCTTGCCTACTTTCTTTTGTAAATCATAATTTTATGTTATGCAACCAGTATGAGGTTTGTGTGTCATCTTGACATCCATGCAATCCCTCAAAGATACGGCCGCCTAAAACTTTAGGCCTCAACTCTCCCAATCTTGTTGAAAATGGTTCTACAACTCAATGATGTTTGGTTCATTATGTGTTTGGACTGGTGGCTTGGGTGGAGAAGTGGCCATAAGTGGTCTATAACTTGTAACATCTCAACCCTTCTATCCTAATAAATTAGGAAAATAAAATTTTACTTGCGAGAAAAGAAAATAGCAATGTAACTGAAATAACTAACTTGAATTTTCCTATGAACATGAAAAGTAAGTTTGATTATAACTAGAAAAAAGTTGCTAACTGCATTTCACATGAAACTAAACTCATCTATTTCTTTTAATTTCCAAAGGAAAATAATACATTTTAAAATGTTGAGAATGAAATAATAGAATTAACTAACAAGAATAAGACCTGTACATGCTGTTCCATTTTAGTTGTTCTTTCTTCAACTTTCGTCCTTAATGGGTGAAAGAAAATTAACTAACAAGAATAAGACCTGTACATGCTGTTCCATTTTAGTTGTTCTTTCTTCAACTTTTGTCCTTAATGGGTGAAAGAGTATCATCAGGGGTTTTTACCACCCAACCATGGATTGTTTGATCGTGACTAAACAATCACCCATACAACTTCCAATGGAAGTATCCCGGCCCTTCCCAGGGGCACACAAAGACTGTTTCCATTTTCTTGCCATTCGAGACTTGGTGTAGAACCCACAATTGCAGTAGCCAGTCATCCTATGCACATCTTCACCTACTAGGTGACCTTCATAGCTAGACGCTACACTATTGGTTCTAGTGACTGACGTATACTACCCATAGCATAGTATCACCTTGGCGAAGGTTTTAAATAAGTACAAACACAGTCTCTGTGCAGTCAATGTCACCACCAGACGCTTTTAAGGGTCCTCTTGGCCCTATAATTTGGATATCCACTTCCTGATTGCTTTGTTCGCTAAGGTATCATAAGTATCAGCAAGTGAACATTTCACATCCCATGGCTATTCTTAATCAACTATCAAATTTATAAGCAACTTGGCTTCAAGAAGGTTTGGTCTCATTTGACAGCTTCTATGGCTCAAAACAGAGTTATCTAGATTCTTCTATGACTTAGGCAGGGAGTTTCATTTACCCATTGTTTCCAATGTAAAATTAGAGTGATAGTTTTAATGATGTGCCACCCCCAAGAATTAGATGCCTAAGCTCCATACATAACTGAATTTCTTTTCTTTACAGTATTAGATTAATGAATTCCATCCTTATTGGACCTTTTATGAAAATAGAGCTATAATGAACCTTAAATCAAATCTGTTGTATGCTTGCAATTTCAAATGAATGAATCTTTCATATACATAACTATGAGCAAACATTCTCCTAGAACCAGATAATTGTATGTAGTTTTAGAATGAATCCATTATCGTTTGAATACATGAATGCAGATTGAAGAATGATCTCTCCTATTAATTCAGTAATAAGCAAGCAGATTTGCAAATGCAACTATTTGACATACGATTATACATATGTCAAGATGTAATGGTTTGGTCTATCAAATCTTAAACGGGCATTCAGACCTGTGAAAATATCATTCTTGACACAATTATGAAATGCAAAGATGCATACGTTCTTCCTTAGCAGTCTAAAACACATTATAAATTAGAGGACCCCTCAAGGGTAGTTGTAAGAAAATAATATAAACTGAAAAAACCTAAAGAATGGAATGAAATGCAACTTCCAACGCATAACTGAATGCATCTGGTCTTTGATCCACCACACAGTATTTGAATAAAGAAAGCCTCAATTCAAAACTTCACTGCAGAATATGCAAGGAAAGAAGAAGACCAGCTTATAAGCATTCGACAACAAAATGGGGAAAACGTGCCTGCACAAAGAACCTTGGTTTGAAGGCAAAGACAACCACAATTTTGCCAATGCACAAACCACTTCCTTTCTACAACGTCAATCAAAACAATACAATCTCAATACTTCTACCCATAGCTCACAACCTTTTCCACAAACAAGAATGATAATCAACATGAATGAATCCATCCCCAACCAATACAATACTTCTTAGAGGTATGTAGGCAAGGAGTAACTCCTTGCCCGCATTCACAAGAGATAGTTACTCTTGCCACCTGCCCAAGGAGAAAGGAAAACTGACATATCTCATAAAAATAAGTAAACAAATATGTCATACATTGAATATCATGAATGTTTTATAATAGTAATTATACATTGTACTGTCCTAAATTGTAAGCACCTAATTAGTGTACAATTTAAGGACTATTTTGCACCCACCTTAGTGTGTTTTCTAGAGCAGGTCCTCATATGACACTTAATGGACACCTAAATTCAAATACAAGTCCTCTCTTTTCTCAATCTAGTTTAAAATCCAGGTTAGCCCTTGTTTTTAAGTGTTTCTCTATTTTTCCTCCAATCCCATAATTCATTTTATCACTTATGCCCTATATATTCTCTCCTAGCTTTGGAATTGGCTATATCTTGTTTTCCCGCATCCTCTCATTGCCCAGGACCCATGGTCTTGATTTGGGCTTTGATTGGTGGGTATAAAATGACTCAAATGTTCTATTCCTGGATATAGGGTGTTTCAGTCACCCTATACCTCGAAGATTGAACCCAAATTTGAATTGGGTCTTTGTCTCGACAATTTAGTGAAGGATTAGTACCTACTGTCAGCCTGTTTGAGTTTTAACCTTCGAGATGTTGTGAAAGGTATATAAACACCCCATCTCTCCTCATTTTGCATATCATAACCATTCTCAAGCATCCACTATCACAATCATACATTCAAAATCTTTCAACAAAGCAAATCAATCTCAAGCATTCAAGGTGTTGCTCTCCATAGATCTATCTTCTTTCCCCATTGAAGGCCAATCAAATGAGTAATCTATCCAATCACAAAAATCTAAACCTTTTAATTCATTTCCATATTCTCTTCTCAACATGCTTTCACCCTTTTAACCTTAACATGAAATAAACACATCAAAGATAATCATCCACACAAATCCACACAACACCAATATTTTTATCGTGGAAACCCAATTTGAGCAAAACCACGGTGGGGATGACACCCACTAAGAAAAATGCACTCATCTGGAGCATGCCCGGTTAAGAGCTTAGCCTTGTTAAAATCTTACAATAAGCCCGGTTAAGACCAAGACCTTGTTAGGAGAAACCTGGTCAAGGGATTTACCTTTAGCCCTGTTAGGAGCTTCACCCTGTTAGGAGTGGCCTAGTTAAAAGACTTCAAACACAAGTTAATGTGTTAGCATGTTAAAGGGTTTACAAATCAGCCCTGTTAGGATCTACGGATTTTGCTTGGTGAAATTGTTAGGGATCTATTGGTTCCCAAAACCACAGATTGAAAATCCAAGAGCCTTGCCAATTCTCCAATAGGATTCCAAATCAGTTCTAGCCAACGAACAAGAATAATCCAAATTCCCCTGCACTTTACGCGTCGCTACACCTAGGTGGTTAAACCTTCACATTGAACCTGATCACCTTATTCAAGGCTTTTTTATAGTGAATTTAAGTTTGCAAGTTCTCTGGTTGGCAAAAATCCTCAAACTCGATCAATATAAAGTTACGTGATTACTTGAAATGATTTGAATGTTTGTGTAAGGTTTATCAATAACTGATTAGATGCTTGCAAGAAGGATGTATATAGTTATGACTTCAATTAATAACTCCAATAATTATATTCCAATGATTTTAAATGACCAGTGCCTTTGTTTATCCGGGCAATAGAGTCAATTATAACAAGGATTATTACGTACAACTTTATGAGACAATATTTATAAAAATATCATCAATTACTCCTAAGCTCTGCAAAAGACAAATCTTATATGCAATTCTCTGTTAGTCCAAAAGGAATTTAACTTCTCCGGCTGGAAGTCCAATTAGGTAGAGATAAGGAAACACATATATATTTCACACTATCCTGATTGTCGAACAAAGAATGCAGGAAAATATCCAATGCAAAAACAAAACTTTGTTAGAATAATTCAATAATCTATTTATTGATCACAAAGGACGAATCCACATTTTAATTGCAATCTTTTTGTCTTGAAAAAAGGACCTTTTATTTATTATTAAAATATAATATTGAAATTTATATTACAGTCATGCTTTAATATTTACATCTTCCCTTACAATTATTCTTCTTCGAATTGCTTATTCGAATGTGTCTCCCCTATTTTGTAATAAAATACCCCATATATTCTATCTTATGGGGGGTGTGACTATCAATTCAATGTATCATTGTTATATATTATACTCATATGTTTCAATTATCTTCATTTTGCCATGCCAATTCTTTCTATACATTAATGACAATACTTCGTCAAGTCTCCAACATTATTTCTCAAATGGAGGCCCTAATTTGCAAAAATTAAGGTTCCATCAGGATCAACAAGTGAAAATGATTTGGTGAATAGCTCTGTTCTTAGGCAATACAGATCCAATTCATGCTCAAACTCGGCTTCACATGCTGCCTTTGCAAGACCTTTGATCGCAACCTCTATTCGTCAATCTTCTTCTTCCTCTTGCTTCCTCCACACACACCATAATACATAAAAAATGATATAAATATGCTTTACAACTTAAGGCGGCAAATTAACCCTAATACATCATTACAATACATTCTCGCTCAATCCTTGAACCCTAAAACGTAATACCAATTATCATTTATAATTTCAGATTCATGTTGGCCTCCAGATCCATCACACAATTGATTTTAGAAGGAAAAGTCAAACCATGTCACACTTCCCAATGTTCTTGCACAACTTAAAGAGTTTCGATCACCATGATTATAAAAACACCAACTCATCATTCTACATTGATATGCCACGTCACTACGATCCTTCGAACACAATCATTTATTGCAACACGGTGCAACATCACTGGTTAAGGATTTGACCGATTGTACTAAGAACTTCTTTTACTTTTCACTGAGTGATCTTTTGTCCATTGTAACTTTGTCTTCCGGTCACTAATCATGATGCAGTCGCTCCAACAACTCCATAACATAGTCAGGATAATATATCCTTAATCACAACACTTGAATCCAAACCTGTTTGACAAAATCATCAAATCATCACTCCTTGGGTTCATCTTGTTGACTTGTCAACCTTCAATCAAATATAAGTCACAACATACATAAGATAAACTTGTGCGGTCATAGATATAGCATCTAGAGACATCACTTAGTCTCCCATTACGATCGCACACACCAACTCTCTAACACAACTCAAGATTCATTCAACTGATCATTCCTTTGCTTATCAAGAATATAGTCAACAAATAAACACTTAGTTGACATCAATGACAATATCATAATTGATCATCTTGTCATCAGATCAACATCAAACACATACCATAATATACTCAAGTCATTTGATCATCAGTTATGCCAACATGTACTTGGGTACAAAATGATTCAACTGTTGTGTACCCTCTAGATTCAGTTGAAATTTGATAGGAATACAAGTTTCAACTTTGGGATCTCGAAACAATGGTTACACGTATTTTTGGGACCTTGTTTGTTTGATATTCATACTTGAAGTAGCATATGTCCTATTTTGATTCTAAGTACATATAACTCTTCCTTAACCTGTATTTCTTATCTCATTATCATTTCCCATTTCAATTTTACATATTTAGCGAAGGATCACTACCTCGCTTCGCGCTTAGGTCATCACTGAGCCTATTGGGACATCTTCCTGTCGAATGTGCAACTTTGGAAAGGAGAAGTGATATACCTCTTTGCATTGCATCCCTTTTCGTATGGACATATTGGTGAACCCAATGTATGACATTTTCAATCTGATTTGGTATCTGGATCTACTTTGTATGCATTGCATTAATTGCTATTTACATCACATCTTTGTTACATTGTATGTGTTTAGGTATATAGGTTCACCTATCATACATATTGGTGAACTCGACCCTTCTTACATACTTTTGATTTTGGTCTCCTTGGTGTGCTTGTTAATTCTCATTAGCATTCATGCAGTTTACCAAGTTAGATTGGTGTGTGATAACCTATGTTGTTACATTTCTCCTTCTCTTTATCAATCACATAGAGTGAATCATACTTTATTGCATTTCATGATGTTTGTATTCCTTCATTGTATTCTTGCATTTGACATTATGAGACTTTCAAATATGTTTCTTCCTTATAAGGCATATTTCAAATTTTTTTATTAATATTTCATGTGGTTTTAACATTCAATTTTTAACAAAATGCATGGAATATGTTGATGAGCCTAAATATAATATTAGTACACACCTTCCTAAACCTACTCCTATGTTGCCTATTCATCATGATGATAGAGATCTAGTTCCTAATGATCCCATCCTAGTGAGATCTAGATCCTCTTCTCAACCCACTTTAATGGATAGTCTTGGGGAAGCTGGGTTATGCAATTCTCTGGATGATCTTAAACAATCTTTCTTTTACAAAGCATTATTCATAATCTTGATGTTAAGCATTTTCTTCATGATTTTTTTCCAAGAATATTAAGTGGACAAGAAGATCTTGATAAACCTTCTTCTTCACCACCTAAAGAAGAAAAGAATAGTGATAGGAATCTTCGTAAAGAGAATATTTCTCCTCCTATTCCTCTTTATACCACACATTTTCATAAAGCTCAAGATGAATCTCCACCTTCTAGATTAAAAGCCACTTTCAGTGTGGGATATGACATTACTACTCAATAAGGTTACAATGGATTAAGTCTTGGCATTAATGAACAAGGTATTAAGGTTCCTATAGATCCTTCTACACAAGGTACTAGGTGTGGTCTAGGTTTTATACCTCAAGCTATCACTTTGCCTTTTTCATCACAACACAAACCTCATCTTGATATTCTTTTACCAACACCATTCATTGTCACACCTTCTCTTGATGACCGATTGGCTTTAGCTAAAAGAATCTTTTGGAGAATTAAATATGATCCTAAAATTCGCTCTCCTTTTAGATATTTTCCAAAGAATCAAAAACCTATTAATGGTAATTTTCTATGTCTTTTTCATCGTAGCAACAAACACTCTCTTGCAGATTGTATTGAATTTAGACAATTTGCTCAAGATTTGGTAGATACATCTCTCCTTTCTTTAGCAACGGATCTTATGCTTTATCTTTATATCAAAGACATACCTTAGCATCTCTTTTTTCCTATTATGTTGCTCTCCATTATGTAAATCTAGTAGCTTAAATCATTGGGGGCTCTTTCCTTAGCATAATTTGCATTGAGAGCATCATAAAAGGTTGTTTTCCTTGTTTCCTCACTTGGGGGGCAAAGTCTCTCTATCTCATCTATTTTTCTCCTTTCAAAGGATCCATTATCTCTTTGTTGGTCACATCTTTTATACTATGATGTCCTTCCATACATGGACTTGTTTGTTTAAGATCTTCCTCTCTAATGAGATTGATATCCTTCTTTATAGGCTCTTTTTTGTTTGGAAGTGTTTATCTTATATAATTAATTTAAACATTAAGTTTGCATAATGTTCCATCCTTCGATATCTCTCTTCATTAGCTCTTTATGGATTTGTATTGTTTTATGATGATACATTCTCTCTGGCATGAGATTATTTGTTTCACGCAAAGTACTTTACCTCTTTGCTAAACAATCTATTTCGTGCCTCAAAGGGCATGTCTATCACAAAATGATCTTCCATTTAGGGATTGTATATTGTTTCTTTTGCAAATCATTCATTCTCGCTTTGTTGACTTGTTTCTTTTATTGTATGATGTCCTTTCTTGCATAAATGTGTGTGTTTTACATTAGGATCTTCTCTTTTTAAGGAGATTTACATCCTAGTTTACAACTTATTTTTTCTTAAATATGCATGTCTATTATAAAAGATCCATTGCTTAGGGTGTACAATGTATTATATTTGCCCTTGCCTTCACACTTGGGGGGCAAGGTTTCATGTGTTCATCTTCCTCTTCCTTTTTCTCTCTAAGGATCTACTTTCCTTTGTATAGTGGCATCTGTTTATCATGTAAGATTCTTTTCTTACAAGGAATTGTTTTGTTTTGATTAGGAATTCTCTCGTATGCAAGACGTGTGTATCCTTGATCACAACCTCTTCCTTATTTGCAAAACTATGTTCATCCTAAACAAATTACCTTACTTTGGGGTTTAAAGTATGTTATCCTTCACCAATAATCCATTTTTCGCCCAACAATAGGGGGTTAAAAGGGTGCATTCTTGCTCTTCTCCTATTTGTCTTGAAGGTTTTGTCTTTTTTCAAGATCACCTTTTGGAGGTAGACATCTTGAAGTCAATATCTCTTCCTTCCAAGGGTCTGTTCTCACTTGCGGATATCTTTTTACAATTATCTATTTCCTTGGCTAACAAAGTATTCACTCTTTGCTAAGGGTAACATTGTTGTTTTAAGGATATGTCCTTGTTGTTTGCAGTAGGTATCTGTTGATGTGAGTTTTGTACCACTACATAACATATAGCAATTGAATACTTGATACAGCGTACCAAACACTCAACCCTCTCTTGAAAAGTATATAAGAATACTCCAAGGTTCCTTACACCTGTGGATACTAACTCAGTTATATAAATGTGATTTGCTGGTAATCACTTCGGTGGGCTTACGTTGTGTTGTGAGGTTTTCACACCATCGCCCCAAAGAATTTGGGGACCCCCATTTTTTTTTTGAGCAAGCCTTGACAATTTTTCTAGATCCGGGTATTTGGGTGCCTTAGCGAATTTTTGGGCGATCCAGAGGTTTTGAAATGAAAATTTTACACCTGGGATATTTTTGAAGTGCTTGGGAGGGTATAGCTTGTTTTCACCTTGTGTGAAACATTGATTTTCCTAAACAGTTGATTTTGTCTTTAGGCCAAACGAAATTCAATAGGAATATTTTATTTCGATTGTTAGAAAAATATCTGGCAGGGCAAATTTGCAAAATTTTCAGACTAAGATGAATTTTGAAAATTGATGAAATTGAAGAACTCGAGATTTTCAAAATTTAATTGTGAAATTGGATATTTTTGGGAAAATCTTGTAAATTTTTTTTGGTGGAGAAAAATGGAAATTAAAGAATAAATTTAAAGTTGCCAATTAGAGATAATAAATTGCAAAATAAAAAAGGATAAAATTGCCAAATGGAAATTAAATTGCAAAATGATTTTTGGGTTGCAAAATAATAAAATTAATTTTGGTTGTCATGATTAAATGCATTAAAATCATATTTTTTTGGGCTAAGTGTTTGTAATTTAGAAATTTAAATTGGGCCCCTTTGTGTGTTAAATTCAACGTATTTCAAGGCCTAGGAGGTGTGAAATTCAAGGCAAGTTATTGGGTCCACAATGGGGAGGGTTTAAAGCTATATTGGAGGCCTAAATGACTTTTTTTTCAAAATTTCAATTTTAGGGCCTATGATAATTTCGGATTTGGCTAATTTAAACCGATAATTTTGCACTAGGTTGACCCAATTTTAAATTAAAATAAAATCCCCTAGGGCTGGGCAATTTATTTCATGTTTAATTTGGCAATTTTAAATTTTTGTTTTTCCCTCCTCCTACAAAGTCGGCCTTGCTTTTTTGGAGGCAAAATTTGGTATATAAGGGTAGCTCTCCCCCACTTCATTTCACCATCTCATTCACTTCTCTCCTTTTCTCTTGGCAGCAAAAGCAATCCGAAAAAGCAGAGCGAAAAAGCAGTCTGAAAAAGGAGAGCGAAAAAGCAGTCCGAAAAAGCAGATCCGAAAAGCAAATTCGAAAATTGGAGAGTTTGATGAAGAGAAGAAGCTTGAGTTGAGGCAAATCAGATTTGTAATAGAAGAATTTATTGATAGAAGATTCATAGCAATCAGATTTTGAGAGTGAATTGGAGAAGGGGAGATTTTCTTGTGGAGATAGAAGATTTTGAAGATCAAGCCCAGCTAATTGCATAGACAAAGGATTCCTAGCCCTTGGGTGAGTGGCCTATCTTTTCCTCTCTCTTTAATTGCTTTCATTTCGTTGGTGCTAGTTTAGGTGTTGAAAACTAATTTCAAGAGTAGAGTTAGGTGTTTGGATATTAAGTTGATTACTCGATTGTCTTGATTGACTTTTTTCCCTCAAGTTCTTGCTTGCATTTCATCATTGCATTTCATCTTAGGAGGAAGATTTGGAGTGATAAGTGTAGCCCATCTTAAGGTAACGGCGGGGAGTGATAAGTGTAGTATTCCACCCCTAGGGAGAAGATTGGAGTGATAAGTGTAGTCCATCTTAAGGCAAAGGCGGGGAGTGATAAGTGTAGTTTGCATCTTTGCATTTCATCATTGTAGGAAGAAGATTGGAGTGATAAGTGTAGTCCATCTTAAGGTATCGGCGGGGAGTGATAAGTGTAGTATTCCACCCCTAGGCGAAGGTTGGAGTGATAAGTGTAGTTTCACCAGCATTGTAGAAAAGGCGGGGAGTGATAAGTGTTTAGGATGAATGATGTTAATGCAAGCAAGCGACCCAAATGAATTAATGCTGAAATAGGAGACAAGGAAGTCATGATACCCAATTCCAACTTCCGCTCAAAATTGAAATACGTTGGAAACACCAACATTGGTACCTTTGATATGATTCAATTAAGAGAGAGGTTGAGAGACAGCTAGTCCCTTGTGGCAAAGAAGATCAATCGATATGGATTTGTGCAAGGAAGTGTTCAGTCTTCCCCAGCAACAGACATGATACGACAGAATTGGTTACATCAAGTCATCAAGGCTCACAAAGTCAGATTGCAAATCAGAGTGCAGCGCCTTCATCGTGCTTCTCAGTCAAATTCCGGGCTCTACTAAAGGTACACAGTTTGATTCTTGGATGTTTTATTTTATTGAAGAGATTGGAAATGATAAAAGAAAGATTGATTGGATTAG
Organism: Chamaecyparis obtusa; assembly: GCA_027943335.1. NCBI lineage: Eukaryota > Viridiplantae > Streptophyta > Pinopsida > Cupressales > Cupressaceae > Chamaecyparis > Chamaecyparis obtusa. The sequence continues at coordinate 172,833 of BSBK01002424.1, forward strand.
GATCATTAGCATGAATTTAGAGTTGCAACTTGGATAGTACAAAATCGGGGCAAATCTACGTGGGGTCCTACTTCTTCAATTTGGGTGCAAGACTACTAGTGATGCTTTGCCAGTCGAACCAAATCTAATCTTGGGGAGATGCATTGCACCACTATGGTTGAGGCAAGTACTTATGCCAAAAGGGCAAGGTTGTGGCAGTTCGAACAGTTGAAGGCAGTCAAGGGTTAACCAAGGAGGAAAGCATTGATGAAAGCAGTTGATGAACTCAGTGATGGGTGGATTGTGGAACAATCAAGGAGATATGGTGAGGGCAGGTGCCTAAAACCCAAGGTTATTGAAACAAAGATGCATGCATGCAGATCAAATCCAAATAGGAAGGTTAAAAATGGCAAAGTATTGAAGTAAAGAGGAAAGTGATTGAAAGGTTGAGGGAGGTCAAGTTTGATTTCAAGGCGGTGGCTAAGAGCAAGGCTCTTAAATTGCACAAGGTTCACATCCAGGCAAGCCACCAAGGTCAAGGCAAGATTACCCCAAGTGCATGGAGACCTCACCCTTTCGAGGTCAAGACATCAAGTACAAGCAAGTTCAAGTGGTGGTGAGAAAATTTCTAAGGACAAGCTCAAGCATCCAAGGCTTCATCTCATCTCAAGGATTAATGAACTTTATAAGACAAGGTTGATGAGGTGGCAATTTCATGTCCATGCAATCAAATCATGCCAAGTGTCCTATGTTCTCATTGGTTGACAAATTATTGTAATTTTTTTCATTGGCCCACAAGGTTGGTGCCCTCATGTAATTGGTTGAAAGATGGTAACCCTAATTAGGGTTTGTAAGGTTTAATCTTGGCCCTTGATTTTGCCTCTTAATCTTGGCCACTCGTAATTTTGAGCCTCTATATAAGGCCATTTGTTCTCATTTGTAAAGAGAGTTATGTTGGAGAATTGTTGCCAAAATACTATCAAAATTGTTCTCTATTCATTGTTGTGGTTTGCATGGTGGATATACATGATCATTTTGGTGTATTGCATGTTTCTTCTCATCTCTCAAATTAAAGTAGGATTTCATTTCAAAGTTGTTAAAGTAAGAATAGAAGTAGATGGCTAGTTGTATGGTGATATTGGTGAATGTTTGATAGGGATCTATATACTAGGCCACTAACACCTTAGCGGCTTGTTGAGGAGCCTTGTGTGGTAATCTAGTCTCATTCCCCTTGAATCATTGCATCTATGGAGGTAGAGCCGCTGGCAAGCTTTCATTAGGTTGATCCCCGTCCATTTGCCAATCTTTCCATTCTTTAGGAGTAGTAGCAAAGCAAGAAGTGGTTTAGTAGTGAGAAGTTGGAGAAATAAAGTTGAAAGTGGTAAATTGGAGAAAGTCATTGAGTATACATTGCAAACTTCGCCTATAAGATGAAATACTACACTTATCACTCCCCGCCGTTACCTTAAGATGGACTACACTTATCACTCCAATTCTCCTTCTTACAATGATGAAATGCAATGATGAAAACTACACTTATCACTCCCCGCCTTTGCCTTAAGATGGACTACACTTATCACTCCAATCTTCTCCCTAGGGGTGGAATACTACACTTATCACTTCCCACCGTTGCTTTAAGATGGACTACACTTATCACTCCAATCTTCTCCCTAAAATGAAATGCAATGATGGAATGCAAGCAAGAACTTGAGGGAAAAAAGCTAATCAAGACAATCGAATAATCAACCTACTAACCAAACACCTAACTCTATTCTTGAAATTAGTTTTCAACACCTAAACTAGCACCAATGAAATGAAAGCAATTAAAGAGAGAGGAAAAGATAGGCCACTCACCGGTAATGAAGTTCTGGATTCTACCTTGATGTATTTGCCTTAGCTTGATATCGTATTTCACATAAAAATTTCTCTATCTCCACAATTCTGATAATATGGCCTCCAAGAAATCAAATTCTTCCTTTCAAGTGCCTCTCAAAAAATCTTGAAATGAGGCCTTAAACAATTAAATCCACCCTCTCACAATTCCGGACTTCAACTCAAATTAACAATCTCTCTTACTCTCTCATCCCAAATTCTGAAACTAACATATTACATCTTCAAATTTTCGGACTTGTGTAAAAAATGCTGGGAAAGAGCCTTCAAAATTTCAATTTTCGGATGTCAAGATGCTTGAAAAGAGGGCCCCAACTATATCAAATAAATCTCTGCTTCCTTCTAGACTGTAAATGGTGGACTTAGGCTCCAAATTAGCCTTCGAACTGCCTCAAACTACACAAAATCATGCCCAGGTCGAATGCGGATAAGGCTGCCTTCAAGTCTGATTTTAGCTTGCTGCTTTGAAGACCCCTTGAATCTGCCCTAAGACAAATTCGGGCCTGCTCCCAATGTCCAATTCGCTGTCCTCCATTTCGGATCTGACCTTCTGTCAATGTCACAGGCCTCTCATATGTATTTCAGTCGCTGCTCCCTTATTGCAAAATCGCTACCAAATGGATTAGAAACTGCTGCCCAATGCCTTGAAAATTCGCTGTATACTGCCTTAGTGGAGGAAGTTCGCTGCCTTTGTAGCAGAGCAGATTGCTTCAGTGAGATGTGAAATGAAGGGCTAATGCCCTTGCCTTTATACCTTGCCACCTAGCCTCCATTACTAGGGCCGACCTGCCCCACAAAAATATAAAAATTAATTAAATGTCATGCATTTTAGGGCCGACCTTGGCCATATAATTAAAATTTCCGAAAATCAACACAAAGAGCCCTCAAAAAATTCGAAAATCTAATAGGGCTGGGCCTAATTTATCTTAACAAGGTTGAATTTGATTTAGCAAGGCCCAAAATAATGCAATAGCAATTTTTGAAAACCCACAATTAATGCACAATTAATACCAAAATCCAAACTAAAGCCCAAAATTTTAAAAAATAAAGGAAGCAATTGCCCAGATTTTTATGTTTATAGCTCAATCCTTTAAAATTTGATCTCAGATTTTTATTTTTATTTTGCCAAATTCGAAAATGATAGGGGCCCGATTTCAATTCTACAAAGGTGACAAACCCAGATTTTAATTTCTTAAGGCCCAATATTGAATTAAATAGCCCAGACTTTTATGACTAATTGCTCAAAACTTATTTTCAAGTGCCCAGATTTTAAATAAATGGTTAGATTTTTATTTTCAAAGCTCATATTTTATTACTTAGCAATGTTTTCAAAATTGATAAAGGAAAAGGCTCGATCACGCTTCACCATTTTCTTTAAAAAACCAAAACCAAAATCAAAATCGAAAACAATAAGCCTCCAATTTTACTTTCACATCATTCATCAAAATCAAAAAGGCTCATCAAGGCACCAGGAGACCGGGGTCTAGAAGAAAAGGCCAAGTCTAGTTCGAAAACGGGGGTCCCCAAAATTATTTGGGGCGATGGTGTGAAAACCTCACAACAGTATCCTTGTTCTCTTTTCCTTATAATACCACCATAGTCCTATGTCGTCATCATAATGAGGGGGGCATACATATGCCCTTGTATATTATGTGACCTTTTCTTTATTGATCCCTAAGGAGACATTGCTTTCTTTAGGATTGATCATGTTTTTGATCCCTAAGGAGACAATGCTTTCCTTACGACTGATCGTGTTTTTGATTTTTAAGGAGACAATGCTTTCCTTATGACTGATCACCTTTTTGGATCCCTATGGAGACAATGCTTTCTGTAGGTTTGATCCTCTAAACCACCCCTAAGCGCAAACTTTTCAAGCTGCCCCTATGCGTAAAATTATTCAAGCTAGAATTGACTAGCATAACACAACTTGCTAGACCAACAATTCTCCTTCCCCTTTTCTTTAGGATGAGTGGAACTAGCATAACACAACTTGCTAGCCTTTCCTTCTCCTTCTCTTTTTCTCCCATGAATCACTTAGCATAACACAACTTGCTAGCCTGTTGGATTCATGGTCGCTCTCTTTCCATGCTCTCATAGCTATGCTAGTGGGTTAGATCGTCGAGTTTTGTTTTGTCTCTAGTGATGCTCTTGCCCTTTCTATGTGGTCACTTATGATCTTGTAATAGCTTTCTGAACATGATATTAGTGGTTGAGACGTTTTCTCAATTGAGGTCTCTTCTACTAGTTGATTTGTTGTTTTGTTTTTGTTACTAATCCCTTTGTTGTTGGCGTCCTTGTCTTTTGTTTTGTTTTTGTGCCCTTGTGCATAGATGTTTGAGTTGAGATCCTTCGTTTGAGGGCTTGCATCCTTAAACTTAGTGATATCTTATCCCTTTGCAGTTTGCCCATGATCATCTGTCTCTGTCTCTCTCTCTTCTCCCATCTTCCTTTATCGTGAGCATGAGGTTGCTTCATACTCCCACTAAAGTGGGGGCTAAATGTATTGTCTTAAATTGTAAGCACCTAATTAGTGTACAATTTAAGGACTATTTTGCACCCACCTTAGTGTGTTTTCTATACCATGACCTCATATGACACTTAATGGACACCTAAATTTAAATATGGGTCCTCTTTTTTCTAAATCTGGTTTAAAATCGAGGTTAGCCCTTATTTCTAAGTGTGCTTCTCTATTTTTCATCCAATCCCATAATTCATTTCATCACCTAAGCCCTAAATTACCATTTATGGCATTTGTATTCTCTCCCAGCATTAGAATTGGCTTTATCTGGTTTTCCTGCATCCTCTCATTGCTTGGGACCCATGGTCCCGATTTGAGCTTTGATTGGTAGGTATAGAACGACTCAAACGTTCTATACCTACTCATCAAGTGCTCCAGCCACCCTATACCTTGAAGATTGAGCCCGATTTGAATTGTGTCCACGTCTGGACAGTTTAGTGGAGGATTAAGTCTTATAGTCAGCCTGCCTGAGTTTTAACCCCCGAGATGTTGCTAGGTATATAAACACCCTTTCTCTCCTCATTTTGTATATCATAACCATTCTCAAGCATCCACTATTGTAATGAAACATTCATAATCAAACTATTAAGTGGAAGGAAGCAAATCAAGCTCAATCATTTAAGATCTAGCATTCTTCTCAAACATTCAAGGTGATTCTTTTCATAGATCTATCTTTTTTTTGCTATTGGAAGCCAAGCAAAGGAGTTTTCTATCGAGGAAGGAGATGCATCTACCTCTTCAAGTCTTATTCTTTCTCCCTCAATCAAACATTGTGGGGAACTACAACATCCATTCCATGAGGTTTTGTCTTTCATGATTTCCTTTTGGGTTTTTGTAGTTAAGTCAAAGCTATTGCATTAACATATTTGATCACATTCAAAGAAGCATCTACATTGCCAAGGTATGTGTTGATGTTAGTTTTGTACCACTACATAACATATATCAATTGAATACTTGATATAGCATGCCAAACACTCAACCCTCTCTTGAAAAGTAAATACTCATGAAGAACATGAGAAAACTCCAAAGTTCCTTACACTTGTGGATACTAACTCAGTTATATTAATGTGATTTGCTGGTCAATCACGTCGGCGGGCTTACGTTGTTCTTTCGAGGATATCAAACTCTTGCTATGATGATGATAAGATCTAGCTTTGCAATGTATACTCAAATTTATATCACTTCCAACTTTGCTCTTCAAAACTTTAACTACTAAACTACTTGCTTCTTTACTGCTACTCCTATAGAATGGAAAGATTGGCAAATGGACGGGGATCAACCTAATGAAAGCTTGCCAGCGGCGCTACCTCCATAGATGCAATGATTCAAGGGGAATGAGACTAGATTACCACACAAGGCTTCTTAACAAGCCGCTAAGATGCTAGTGGCCTAGTATATAGATCCCTATCAAGCATTTACCAATATCACCATACAACTAGCCATCTCCTTCTATCCTTTAACAATTTTTTTTTTTGAAATGAAATCTACTTTAACAACTCAATGAAATCTAACTTTAACTATTGGAAGTAGAAACCATGCAATAAGACCAAGTGTTCTTAATCACCATGCAAGACACAACAATGACAAGAGAAGCAATTTTGGTATTATATAAGCAACAATTTTCTTCAACCCTTTACAAATGAGAGTACTTGGCCTTATATAGAGGCTCAAAATTACAACCAACGAAAGAGATTAAGAGGCAAAATCAACGATCCAGATTAAATCCCAAAAACCCTAATTAGGGTTGCCACCCCATCGGCCAATGAGAAGATGCCACCTCATCAATGGACCAATGAAAAAAAAGGAAAAGTGGCAACCAAAGAGAAGGCACCAAAATGGTAGCCAATTGGAATCAGACACCTATCCTACCCAAGAAAAAAGGAGAATTTGCCACTTGGGCTTACATCAAATGATCTTCTAATACAATTCTACCCTTTTCTTTCATCTTTTTAGCATAAGCAATGAATTTAGCTAACATGTTGTTGACTTCCTCCATGGGAGGTCAAGGTGTATGCTTCATCTTGAGCTCAGCTGTATTCATCATGTTCTTTGCTGCTTGTAGTGTCTTCTCACTCTCCTTCTCATCATCTCTTGCAAACTCGATAAGGGCCCTAAGAGAGGCAAGGATGCCCAACTGTTTCTCTCTGGTGACAACCTTCCCTAACTCATCCAATCTCAATCCAAACTCTGTCTCATTAAAATCCTCCTTTTTGATTCCTTCAAAATCAAGTGCAATCCTCACATCGCTCGACATGCTTGAAATAAAAGTGTCGATGCTTGGACTGTATTTCGCAATCTCATCCTGTATCTCTTCGAGTACCCTCGATCTGGCAGTCAAGGTGACATACCAAGACTCAATAATATTCTTTCCTCCTTCATTGACCAACTTGGCCTTCACCAAAGATCCCTCTGATAGTTCTATGGCTGCTTGTAGCCTGGGAATGTCTAAGTCACAGATTGGAAAGAAATCCTTCCCCTTCCCTTCAAATGCTCTGAATTTGTCTCTAAGAGACACAAATGACTTGAATGTCGAGATAAAGGCAGGCAAGAACCTTAGCCCTTCTTGAATTGTATTACTAATCCAATTTTTAGTTTCTTGCTCTCGAGCTAATATTTCTTCCAGATTGCTCCCACTATCCTGTGGAAGGGCCGCCTGAGGCAACTGTTGGATAGGCCGACATACTTCATGATAGCTATCCCTCCAATACTTGCTTTCAATCTCCAACTCTGCAATCCTTTCGTTCGCCTTTCTCAACCTTTCTCTTATTGAAGCTATGCCTTCCTGAACCTCCACACACTCCATGTCATCTGTGATTTTTCCCATGTCATGCTCTACTATCTCATAATCTTGGGCCACAATCTCGCCCACTGCCTTGCTAACCTTTGGCACCGCAATCTGAACCTTTCGGTGACCATCATCATCATTCCTGATTACCTTTGCCACTGTTCCTGCAATTTGTTTTTGTCCGACATCATCTTCCTTTTCTACTAACCCTTGAATATCCTCAATTGTCCTGATGGCCACAACCTCTTTCCTTGGCATAAGCATCTGTCTCAACCACAGTGGTGCAATGCATCTCCCCAAATTTGGATTTGGTTCAACTAACAAAGCATCACCAACGACCTTAGGCGCTTGGTTTCCTTCCTTAGCTGATAGAGCCTCAATGTCAACTGGCCTATCTTCTTCATTACTGACTGCCATATCCTCCTCAACTTGGTTCTCTGAAAGGGGAGAGTACCCCGTACTGTTACTATAGCCACTTGATTCTGAACCAGAGCTCACCTCTATCGCTGCCCTTTGCTCACTTGTACCAACCTCTTGGCTTCTAGCCTCGATTATGCTCTCTTGATGGTACTTTGCTCTGTTTCTTTGCTGGAGGCTCTTGATGTTCTTTATCTTTCTCAACCTCCAAGCTTCTCTTCTTACTCTTAACTGCTTGCTATTGTTGCTGGCTATTGCCCCCACCTTGCTGTCCAACTGACTTCGCTGGAATCTCCTCCTCTGGTTTCATCTTCTCATAGGTAAGGTGTACCTTTCGACTTTGTAATTGTCTAAACTTCCTATTATATCACCAGTCAGTGTGTAGCTCAACTGTTCTTGTTACTACATCTAAGGATGGATTTTGATGATCATTCCACTCAACTGGATTCAACTCCATTTCTTCTACTGTACTGTAATCTTCCCTTAGCACATCTTCATCCTCTTCCAGCTGATCCGGAATATTAAGATTTCTCCATCTGATTGCCCTCATCATGCCCACTGATAACCTTGAGAAAGCCAACTTCCTCACATGAAAGTCATCTTGTGCATTGGCCCAAAACTCCTCCAAGGTAGGAATATGTTTGAATGGATCCCCATGAGATGCCTTGATTAGACCATTAGGATCGAATCCTTGCTTTGCCCTATACCATGCTAGATGATATTGTTCTAACTCTTTTTCCGCAGCTGCAAAGGCGACAGGATTGGGACAACTATCATTGCCTATCAAGAGTGAGAAGGTAACCCCTGTCTCACCTCTGAGTTTCATCATTTTGTCATATTGCTCAAGTTGCCTAGCCAACTCCATCAAAACTATCCTATCGAGTGGGTACCTTGGAAGCCTCTTGGGACAAGCCGTGCATCCAGCCACTCTGATATAAGTGAATTGTGGAAATTGGATGAACCAACTCCCAAACTTCTTGACTTTTGTCTCCGCCTCCAGCGAGAGCCTCCTTGCGGGTGTCCCTCGCAATATCCTTACCGTCTTCATGGCAAAGGCATCATAAAATATCTTGTAGTCCTTGGTGTTGTGCAAATGAAGTTGTGGATAGCACTCATACACCAAGCATTGTCCGAGCCCATTGCCAATCACCCCTCTAGCCTTAAGTCCAAGATGTTCATACAGTCTTGCAATTAAATAGAAAAGGTAGGACTCCATATAGAATTGTTTTTGATTTTGCACTGTCCTAAGTTGCAACTCTAAATTTTCACTTATAAGTTTAGCCCAATCACACTTTCTTTTTCCATTTTCAATTCCTTCAATAAAATAATACATCTAAGTTTCAAACTGCATACCTTGAGCGGAGCCCATGACTCGGTTGAGAAGCACAATAAGATCGCCATACTCTGATTTGAAATCTGTCCTGGTGAGCTTTGATGACTTGGTGACTCCCTTCTTGCCTTCGTGCAACCAATTCTGCTTTAGTAGGGCGAGGTAGGCATCCTGACTGTCCTGAAAGAACCTGGCGGCTTGATCTATTAACATTACTATCATTCCCTTTTGCTGGGGTATATTAAATACTTCCTCTACCACCTGCCCGTTGATGTTAGCCAACACCCTTTCTTCTTCACCAAAGATGATAGACTTGGTCACAATATCTAGCCGAGATGCACACTCCATCACCAACTCCGGACAAGACAAGGTAGGAGGGAAGGCGACAGCTTGCACAATTCCACACTTGTAGATCTTCTTTGCCATGGAGGACTGGCCTCCTTTCAACCTATCTCTCAACTATATCATATCTATGGTGCCGATGTTGGTGTCATCGACTCGCTTCAATTTCGAGAAGAAGGTGGTCTTGGGCATCATGTCTTCCTTGTCTTTTTTGATATTCATTCCCTTTGGGTTCTTGCTTGCACTAGCATCCGCAATCCTAAACACTTATTTCTGCCCCTTCTTTCTACAGTGAGGTGGGACTACACTTATCTTTGCCCCTTTGCCTAGGGATGATCAAACATATTTCTGCCTTGCCAATTCCTATCACACTACACTTATCTCTATCTCTCCGCCTAGGGATGGGACTACCACTTATTTTTGCCTCTTCGTTACTTATGAGATGGACTACACTTATATCTCCCAACTTCTTTCCTAGGGGTGGGACTACCACTTATATCTCCTTTCTCCAAATCCTAAATGGAAACTACACTTATATCTCTCAACTTCAAGCCCTAATGAGATGATGAAGTGATGGATGGATGATGCAAGCAAGAAAAATAGGGAAATGTACCAAGCAAGAACAAGGAAAAAATCTGTCTTTTAGACGAGCCTTCACCCTCAAATATGAAGATCGTCTTCAACACTAAACAATCAACAACAAAGAAGAAAGATAACAATTGAGAACATAGGCCACTCACCAAGAAATTTTGCAAAATCTGTTCCTCTAATTGGCAGGCCTCTTGAGAATTTGTGGCTTCCTCTAAACAAATCTGCAATCTCCTCTATCAAACAGCAGACTCCTCCCTTCAAAGTTCGTGGCCTCTCCCTCTTCAAGCAATGTCGCAAGCCTTAATGCACTCTGCTCTTCCTCCAGAAAATTTCGCACCAACTATCAATGCTCTGCTCTTGCCTTATAATTTTCGCTCCTTCCACTATGCAATCTCGCAGCTAGGGCTATATGAAATAGCAGGCCTGCTATTGATTTCGCTGCCTTCTTCTATATTTCGGTGGTCCTCTATATGCTCTGCTATTTTCGCACCTCAATGCCTATTCGCTGCCTTCCTAAACCTCCTCACTGCTCCTTGCTAAAGCAATTTCGCTGCTCCTTTATGACTCAAATTCGCTGCCCTTCAATCTGCTCTGCTAGTTGAGAGATGAATGGGGAATGGTGGTGAGAAAGAGGAGGGGAGGCGGCCTCTTAAATATCAAATTCTAGCCTCTAAAGCAAGAGGGCCGACCTGCCAATAAGAACAACAAAAAAAAAACAATTAAAAGCAAACCAAAAGGAGGGACGACCTTGCATAAAATAATAATTTTGCATTGAAATTTTGACCTTAAGCATAGATTATCGAAATTAGAGTGGGGGTGAGCTGACCACACCACTAAAGGAGGCCCCATTTGGTATCCCAAGGCCACACGCCTCTCATTAAAGGGCCCAGATTTTGAAATTAATGCCCAAATTTGTGAATTACAAAGCAGATTTCATGTAAAATCTCAATGTTATTGCCCAGATTTTAATTTTAATAGCTAAGAGCTCAATTTTTAATATTAGCGCCCATATTTTTTGAATTAAAAGCTCAATTTTTTGGATTTATTGCACAAATCAAATTTATTTGCCCAGATTTATGATTGCTTAGTCCAGATTTTTTTGAATTGCTATCAGATTTTACAAATTTAATCTCAGATTTTTTCGAATTTAATTGCCATGGCTTAGGTTTGCAAAGCAAAATTTACATTTAAGTGTCCAGATTTTTTGAATTAGTGACCAGATTTTAGAAACAAATTGAGGTGATAGGTCTAATTAGTCTCTAAACCCCATTTGACAAATTAATTCAATTTAGGGCATTTAATTCATTTATTTATTAATCTTCGTTTCAATCATCCAAAATTTGCAAGATTTCCAAAAGACCAAATTCAATCAAATTCGAAAAAATCACAAGGCTCCGGATATCGGGATCTAGGAGAAATGCCAAGGCTCGCTCGAAAATGGGGGTCCCCAAATTCTTTGGGGCGATGATGTGAGACCTCACAACAGTATGCTATATTTCATTTACTAGATCTAGCCTCTACTACGTGACAACACACTTTCCTTTATTTCATTTCATTGCAAGGTTGATTCCTAAATAGGGGTTTGACTGAGACAAACCTCTTTATACAACCTTCTTCCCCATTTACCTGTGTAGAAATAGGTTACGGAGCTACCAAAACTTTTTTAGGAAAATTGGGAGCAGTCAGAGCACCTCTGTAAGTTTTAGGCAAAAACCTAGGGTATAGAATGTTTTGTACTTGGGTACAAACGACTCAGTCGCCGTGTAGTGTCCAGATTTAGTTCAAATTTAACAAAAATACAGGTTATAACTTAGGGATCTTAGAACAATGGTTATAGGTATTTCCAGGATCCTATTTGTTTGATATTCAAATGTGAAGTAGCATATGTCCTATTTGATTCTAAGTACATATAAATTTTCCTTAATCTGCATTTCTTATCTCATTATCATTTCCCATTTTAATTTTACATATTTATTGAAAGATCACTGCCCCATTTAGCGCTTAGGTCATCGCTTGAGCCTATTGGAACATCTTTCTTCCGAATGGGCAACTTTGAAATGGAGAAGTGATCTACCTTTTTACATTGCTTCCCTTTTCCTTGTGTGTGTGTGTGTAAAAGCTTATATCTATATATACACTTATTTATATGAATGCATAATAAACGAATAATCAAGTGTGTGCACATTTATACTTATATATATTATTGTATAAATGTACCAATAATGAACCATCCTATATAAAATGATAAATGCAAAACATTCAAAATGCATAGGATAAAATAAGTAATTTTAACCAAGGTTGTTAATTAAGGTCGATGAGAAGTCCCCACACATAAAAATACTTGCAAGGCCAAACTTCTAATACCAAGGTAGAAGGTAACCAACAAGACATCTAAGGTACCCTTTGGGAAAAGGTAATTGGCGAATGTTGGCATTCTAGCTCGGATGACATTCTTGACTTCCAATGTATGTTCGCATTCCTCTACGTTAATGATACTCTTCGCTCTCTCATGGGACAGATCTTCTTCCTGAATCCATTGACATAGAAGGATTAGATATCCTCATCATTCCAATAATAGTTAATTAACATAATCAAATATACTTCAATATTTTCAAAAGAATCCTGTCGTAACTAGCTCCATAAATATTAAATCATCCTTCTAATATTAATTCCGTTAGCATAACAATATATACATAAAACATTCTTACTTGAAGTTTATTAACCAAAGTAACTGGCATGGCTGTTATCATCACACTTCACACAAAATAATTATTACAGTTAATAAAATAAAAAGGTCACAAGAAAAGGATGTAACATAACTAATAGTTCTATTTTTCTGATTGTTGTGCCCACCATGTTCTGAATTCTCCCCATGACCATTGTTGCTTCAATTGCCCTTGTTATTATTACCATTTGCACCAGTATTCAACCCCTTTTGTTGAGCCGTCATTTGAGTCAATAAATCCATCCTCTCATTCTGTTGTTGTTGTCCCCTAACTATAACATCCAATAGATTCATAAATCTTCCATTTGGATCTCTTGCAATCCTATCTCTCAAGTTTCTTTCTTGTCCTTTGGCATCTTGATTTCCCATGTGTGTTCTTTGTTCTCCTTCTATCCAATCTTGGGCTGACATGTTTTGATAGTAATGCAATGTATATGGAAATAGATCCAAATCTATTATGTCACAATTTTGTCATAATAAACCCTCCAGAATGGCCAAATTCACTTGCTCTGATACCATTGTAATATGGACAATGATTTAGTACAGGGTAGAGATATAGAGATCTTACCTCAAGACAATCAGGAGGCAACTTCATCCACACATTCAGTACAACAAGGTATAGAGATATTGCCATCCTCACCTACAATACAGTTAGTAGCAGATTTGGGTGATGACATGAGACAGCTTGATCCAAGCACTCAAGAGATAGATGATGAGATAATTTCAGCATTGAAGGGATGTGATGAAGATAAACAGATGACTGATGTGGATTTGTTCGAGGTTCTTGAATGGCTAAGGGATAGCATGAAGAAAAGGAGGAGAGTAGAGGAGGTTCTCCCTATAGATGATATTGATACATTTTTGAGCAGGATTGAGAGAGCAACAAAACCCAAGCAAGCAAGGAGAATTCATAAGATTATTAGGATGAGACACGATCTCGCATTGTGCATTTGGCTGTTCCCATTGAAAACAAAAATGAAGATGAGATTACTCCCAATGATTATCATATCTCTTCATTCAATATTGGACCAATGACTAAGGATCAAGAGTTTCAGAAATTGAGAGGCAATGCAGATGTTATAGAAGAAAAGATGAATAAATTGAAAAAAGAAAAGGATGAGATGGAAATAGAGAATTTGATGATGAAAGAGGTCATAAATAGACATGTGAATCCATCAGGGCATGAGAACACATCGCTTATCCCATATGTTCCCACTTCTTAGAGTTCACATTGTGCTTGCAACGTAGTAAAAAAGTGGGTAGGTGATATCAAGACGCAAGCATAAGACTTCCTTATAGGGATGGTTCGAGCATATGAAAAGACCACAATACTTATAGACAAAATGCAAGGATTAGAGGAGATGTGAAAATAATTTCAGCCCATCAAACATAAGGTCATTCCTCGTCTCAAGGCATTGATTCCCACAACGATCCTGACACAGGAGGGAGTTATTGATAGAGGGAGTGCTTATGATTTTGGCCATTGGTATCTCTCATTAGTCACCAAGAGGACTACATATGACTATGCGTGCACACAATGTGATAATATTGAAGATCTTGTCCTTATCGCAATCAAGGTTTTGCTGGATCTTGATATTGATGTCTCTTGTGAGTTGCATTTAGATGAGCTGAAGGCAAAATTGGAATCAGTTCATTTCAGAGATACAGACTCTCTTGAGAAGAGTCACTTGAATGGGTTCCTTTCACTTATGGTTCCTATTAATGATATACAGTGGCACACTTCAGGTTGGGATAGCACATTGGACACTAGAATAGAGAAATTAGAAGTTATAGAGATACAATATGGCATCCTTCCTAGTATTGACATGGAGGAACTTAGAGCTATTTTGCTTAAGTTCATTGATTTTGCTAAGAGGGAGAAAGAGAAAAGAGTATATATGTTGGATGATGAGTTATATGATGACTAGGCAGTTTCCTTGCTTTCTATTGGTCTTCAAGCCATTGAATTTTCTCATTGGCTAATTTTGTAGTGCTTCATTTTTATTGGCTATTTTTGGTTTCCCTAATTAGGGTTTGTAATTGTTTAATCTAGGCCATCCATTTCAAATCAATCTTGGCCATTCATTGTAATTGGGGCTCCTATATAAATCCCACCCCTCATTTATAAAGGAGGTTGTTTGAGAATTGTTGGTAATATAATGCCAAATTTGCTCTACTTTTCATTGTTTTGCCTTGCATGGTGAATTGTTGTGATCAAGTTTGCATTATTGCATGGTGATCTACATCCCTCATTTAGAATAGATTTTCATTTCAAGTTAGATTAAGTTTCATTCCAAGTTGTTAGAATATAATTTTGCTTCAAGTAGTTTAGTTGAATGAAAGTAATTGTGGATGTTACTTGATTGACTTGACAAATCTGAGCCATTAGCTTCTTGCGGATTGTAACTGTGCCTTGTGTGGTAAGTCGATGAATGAAAATACTTAACTTCAATTAGTATTGAATCTTTATTTTGCATCCATTTGATGAGATTGAAGACGAAATATCAATTTGAAAACCATTTAAGTCTACCATAGAAGCCCGCACTAGGTGGCTGGAGTCGCTGATGAGATTACACCTAGTAGAGTCCAAGTCCATTCACAATTAAGTAGTAGTAGGAATTAGAAGTTTAAGTTTAAGTTGAGAAGTTAAAAGTTGGAAAATCAAAACATATGTTCATTGCACATTGTGAAGCAAAATCTTTAGAAGTGCATTGTTGACAAGTCTTGAATGAACTAACATAAGTCCCCTTAGTGATCCAGCAAATCATACCATTTCAATTGAGCGAGTGTCCACAATAGAGAGGACCTTGCAGTCATTTCAGGATCTTACCTTGCAAACTTAGCATGAGAGATGACCTTATATCAAGAGAGGATTGAGTATCTAGTGTTTCATTTCGAAACGTTGGGTGTTTAATTTTGCATGTTGTAGTGGAATAAAACTCACATCAACAAGTGGCAAGCTTGGATGCCAATTTTGATTTTTCTTTATGATTCAAGTCTTCCATAAGTGACTTGGGAATCCACGTGTTTCTTGAATTTTCTTTTCAATGTGGTTCTTTGGAATGCATTGCTTCGATGAGGGATTTGGGAATCCACATAGATTTTCAAGTGGGGAAGGTGATCTGAACATTCAAGCACATTAGACAGTGGGAGTAAGTATCCTTGCATGCACAAGAAATGATGGCCAAAGGTTCAACTATAGGCTTCACAAGATCAACTAGGGGATGTCCTCTATATATGTAAGGTACGTGGGGCCCAAATTCGTAGATGAAAGAGAATAATGCCAAACAATTGGGAAGAGACGGTAACCCAATCTCCACCTTCACTTCCCAAAGGTATAAAGTTCTTTGGGGCTTAGCCAAGATCGACAACATTCTACTTCCAAGAGGCGTGTCTTTCAATTCACCCTTGCTATTTATACTTTGCTGAACACGAGTTGAGGTCGTCCTCTAGAGTGGTCACTTCTTTAGGCAGGTTTTCTAAAAATTAAAAAAACAAGATCCCTTCTTTTTATGTTCACTCAAGCTGCTTACCAAGGATGCAAGAAGAGAACATATGTAAGAAAATTGTGGGGATCAAAAGACAAAGGGGTTCATTTTAAGTTTAAATCCAAATGTTGATGATCAACTTTAAGCCCTTTTTCTAATATGTGAAAGACTCACCAAACAAGTTGAGCTAAAGAAAGAAAGGATTCTATGATGAAATGAAAAGACTATGATCACCATTTAGAATGTAAACAAGAGGGTTTGGAACAAGTGCACTCGAATTATACACTTTCCAAATGTGATTGATGCCCCTTTGGTCAACTATGATGAGCCTCGAGATGTCAAATGCGTAGGACTAGTGAAGCAAAAGCGTAGGACCAAAACTTGCAAAACTCCAACAAGATAGAAAATTGATAAAAGCAAAAGCGCAAGAAGATGAAGTAAATGTGCAGAAAAAAGTAGATGTGCAAAAATAAGCAGCAGATGCACAGAAATAAGTAGATATGCAAAAAGAAGTCACATATGTGTAGAAAGAAGAAGGAAATGTGCAAAAAGAAGCAGGCACACAGAAAGACAAAAAGATGCAATAAAACACACTTAGAATGTAGAAAAACAAAGAGTAGATGCTCAGGTTTGAGCAGAAAATGCATAGTTCTGGTGATTCCTTTGAGATTAGTAAAAGTGATTAGTGCGCAACCGGGCGTGATGACTATGGTGGAAATTGGAACAACCTATCTTGTGAAACTACTAAGACCAACTATAAGCCCTAGGCACACAAATGAAACCAACATCATCCAAGAGAGCTCTTCCCCAAGAATGCATAAACAATGAAATAAACCAAAACAAATATACCACACACTAAAGAGACGTTTGATTCCATTGTCCTATCTTCCAAGATCTTGTATTGAAATGTTGGTGCTCTTAGATTTTTAGCACGTGCACAAGAGGCTATGGGAGAATGGAGATTGGTTGGTTGAGGTAAAAACTTTGCAAATGATATTATGGATGCAATGATATGAAGATGATAATGATGATAAGATGATAGCTATGGTTTTCAAAGACCCCAATAGCAAAGGCTCATAAGATTGCTTAGGGTATAAGATATCATAAGCTCATAAGAATAGGCATTAGATTCAAATGAGAGGAGACAATGTTCTTTCATAGCAGTCTCATGAAAATCAAGGGCTAGGATTAAGAGGTGGTAGAGGAGTGGCTACGATTGAAAAGTAGGTGAGAATATATTGAGGATAAAGGAAATTAAGAGGCATTAGAAAATGAGTGGTTGAGATGGAATGGTAGGTAGGGAATATTGACTTTCCATAATATTTAGGCATGGGTGAAAAAGTCACATGAATAGACAAGTGCCATTTATCATAAGGATAAAATTTGTGCAATTGATCCATGTGATTGAAGGTGATTGGTGTGATTGAAAAGAAGAGGATTAGTGAATTTATAAAATAAATAAAGGTATTTATTCCATAAATAGGAGAAAAGGGAGATGATATATGGATAATTACATAGATTTTAGGATAGAAATAGCTAACGGATTAGATAAATAAATAGGAAAATTAATTTAAATAATAGATGAAAATGCTAATGAATTAATTCAATAAATAAAAATATTTATTTAATTAATAGATGAATTTTTTTATTTCATGAGGACATTTTTAGGTGTCTACAGTGGAAAGCAAAACCCATCCATGATGGAATATCAATGCTCTAAGGAAATCATCTTAGATATAAGACTTCATGATTTTCTACAAGCAAGACCAAAGGCAGCGATCCCAAAACGGTGATCAGACAAGTAAGTAAAGGATCAATGACATCTACTACTCACTGCCATTCTTCATCAAGTAATATCAATGCTATTGACAATTAATTAACATAAAACAATAGTTAAAGCATTATTAAGGGGAAATCGATAAAGACATAATAAGTTAGTGATCAAACTAATAATATGACTACTGTAGATGACAAATCTGCCGCTAATAATAAAATAATACTTTGTTAAGTCTTGTTAGTACTTGGTAGTGTAATTGGTTGTACCCGAGAGGTTGTGTCAATTGGCAGTCTTAACCAACTGTTGACACTATTTTTGTTTGGTTTAGGAACCAAGGCACATTATGATTGTACATACATTACATTTGACAATAAAGCTCCATCTTTTTGCCATATTGATGTGTTATCTTTGAATTACAATGTTGATTGTGCTCATTATATTCCTATTTACTTTGTAAATTAAAGCACTCACCGTAGGGAGTAAACAACTAGTATTTGATGAACCTTAGTCAATAATTAAAGAATATCGATTAAGAGTATTAGTTAAGGCTCAAACCGATAAAGAGAAAAGGTGTGATTTGCCGTTTTAATTAATATAGATTCAAGCTGTGAAGAGGTGTGATATGAGGAGTCACGCCTCTTTGAGTGCCACCTTTCCCATCAGATAAGATATAAAATGAAGGACAAGATACAATCCCTCAGCATCATCAAACGACGAAAAGAGAAGACAAGACAAAAAGAGATACAAGCAGATTATAATAATAATTCAGACTTGTGATTTGGGTATGAATATTGTGTGGCTCGTATATTACATATGAAATCTATTTATGAGTATCTTTATTGAATTATATATGCAGTTCAGAATTATTGGGCTTAGAAAGGAGGAATTAACTGGGCACCTTGTTGTGAATGTTCCTCCTGATCATGGTGAACAAATGCATAGGGATGCTTAATCATTAGAGGTAAGATAGAAGTTACAAAATTGAGGAAAACGATGTTAGGACACCATACTAGGTACACCACCTCATATGAATGACATAGGTCACATGAGGCCAAGGGGGATGGTATATCTGCTCTTGGGCCTAGGGTAGTGTTGATGTGAGTTTTGTGACTACGCTAACATGCAGGGCGAAACACTTAGTATCCTAGGATAGAACACCAATTCTTGAATTCTCTCTTGGGAAGCTTAGATGCTAAACATATGACAATGTGTGATCAACGGAAACAACCACAAGGTTCCTTCTAATCGTGGACTTAACTCAGTTTGTGATGTGATATGGTGGGTATCACAAGGGACTTACGCTATTCATTCGACATACAAGCTATCAACTTTTTAAATGCAAATGATTTGGTAATTGGAGTTCTTCGACTATTTCCAATAAAACAAATTTTAAAGGGATAAAGGGTTTAAGAATCTAATCTAGCTAAAACAATGTAAGAGACTGTTGATGGTGAGGTGAGACTCTAACCAGTCCTTGCTTCGCCAAATTAACTACGCTAAGGAGGGTGTGTACTTTTAAGGGTGCGTGGATGATCTTCATATTGTCAATGCTCATTCAAATACCCAATGATAACAAAATCCAAATGAACATTTCCAGTTGAAGTTAAATGCTTGCAATAAGACCGAGACTAACCTTACACTGATACTTGCAATCAACAAGTATCAAAAGGTATGGACACTAGTTTCACCATGATTCACCAACAACGTTATCTTCCATTCATCTAATTCTACTTCTATTCGGCATAAATGAAATCCTACGCTAAGTGAGGAAATGTAGAAACCATGCAACACTCCAAAATGAGACAAGTAATCCACCATGATAACAAGAAGGAATTTGAAATCAGTTTGGTAGCATTATAGCAATAATCTTTCCAAATCCCCTTCTACTCTACTCTAACTAATCTAATGAATTACAAATGAGAAGGCCTTGCCTTTTATACTTCCAAGTACAATGAACGACCAAGATTAATTTGAGATCAATGTGGCCAAGATTGTTCCAACATAGCCTTAAGGCAACTACCAGCTACAAGCATTAAATGTCATCCAGTTACAACAAGGCACCGATTTGTGGGCCAATGAAAAAACTACATTGATTTAATGGACCAATGAGAAAATTCGTTAGGTGAAGACATTAGGTGGGATCCACATGTACACTTGGAATTATTTGATTCGATGAACTTTAATTGTGATGGCTCATATTCCCAAATTGCTTCATCTTCATGGACCTTCCTTGTTCTTTTCATCTTGAAACCTTCTCATTTGTATGATCTTTGAACTTGCTTGTACTTGAAATCTTAATGTCTTGGCCTTGATCTTTAGAAGTGATGTATAGGTGCTTCATGTTGTTGGATCTTCAGGAAATCAAGATTGTGATGATTTCTTTTATCTTGTAGGCTCGTTCCTTTTCCTTGCAATCATCTTCCTCTAGAAGATAATTTCCTTTGATCTTTTTTCTTTTGACGAATTCAATGAATCTGGATATAATATTTGTTGCGCTCTTCCACTGAGACACTCGACATAATCTAACTAGTTGGTGGTGAATGGACACCACCTCAGCATGTTTATCTTATAGAATTGATAAATATCTCTTGATGATGAGAAAATATCTCTTGATACTCAACATTATCAAGTCCTTGTCAATTACTTCATCTTCATAAACTTCTATCATCCTCTAACCTGCTACACAATGTCATCTTGTTAAACTTTTCTACACTGAAATTTAATTTTAAAATCATGTCATAGTAAGCAATGACAAGTTTATTTCATAATGATAACCTTCCTAATGAATCAACTTCATTGCCCTTGAATCAAAGTCAACAAGCTTCTAATGCGTACACTCTAAATCTGATATGTATCATTGAATTCCCACTGTACAACCTTTGTCATGTGCACTTAGAATTTGAATTTAAACCATGCGATTATCTTTTTCATTTGTAATGATCATCTCCTCAATACCCAAACCACAACATGAAGTGTATACCCTACATAAGCTAGAAAATTGAGGATCTTTCAATTGAACTTGGATTTTCGAAGCAAATTCAAGTTTGTGATGATTTCTTTTATTTCCATGCACATCTTTGCTTCTTGAATTCCATCTTGATCTTGTCCTTGAGTTTGCATCTTCACTTTTACCTTCAATCTCGAACATTCCTCTTG
Organism: Chamaecyparis obtusa; assembly: GCA_027943335.1. Classification (NCBI taxonomy): domain Eukaryota; kingdom Viridiplantae; phylum Streptophyta; class Pinopsida; order Cupressales; family Cupressaceae; genus Chamaecyparis; species Chamaecyparis obtusa. The sequence goes on from BSBK01002424.1 coordinate 193,831, forward strand.
CTTGCACTCTTGATGAATGGCTTGCACCTTTTTGAAATCTCCATTTTGTACTTGAAATCTTGAACTTAATCTTGCTATAGTCTTCCCTTTCTCTCGAGCATTTCCACCCTCCATTTCACCTAGCAAAACAAAACAAATGATTGCATTAAGTTAATAAAATGATAAATATGGACAAGATTAAAATATTGCTAAGATAGAACTGCTCTTTCCAATTACACGATTTCAGCATGATGTTTGGATGAAGGAAACTTTACTTGTAAACAATCTTAACAGCAACCAAGCATTGATATTAACAATTCTTAGTTTCAGATTCAAACCATGATTTTCCATTGTCAACCTTTGAGTGATCATGCCCAGCAAATGTTGATTTCATAGTTTCACCTTTACTACCGAACGTGATCTAACTCCTAATGTCAACCCTTGATTTTCCACCCTTTCATTGAGCTTCCATGCTTATTTTTTGATTGATCAAATTGCTCGAGTTGTGTGGTTTAAAATGAAGTCTTGGTTGGCTTTATTGTATTTATTTGGAAGGGTCAATCTCTTCCTACAGCCATTTTAAACTCAAAATTGAAATCATCGTCTCCTCTAATCTGGCTGACCCTCAAATTAAATGCAATTTTAAAGATTGTCAAGTAATTGATTTTGCATTTAATGTCCGATTGTCTCAAGGGCCAACGTGCAAATCAAAATCTAAGTTGGGAGGCAAAGTTTTCACAAAAAGGGGGAATTGAATGAGTTTGTTGACTTGGCTCATAATGGAGTCCGAAGGTGGTCAGGATTCCGACCTCCCTTGGGCCTTGGGCTCATTGTGCCCCAAGGAAGGTCAGAATCTGACCTGCTCTTGGACTCAAGTCCAAGGGAGTTTATTAACACTCCAATCTCAAGGCCTTCCCAAATCAACTTCCAATCAGGTTTTATCGTTCTTCGTGAACTCAATTCTAAGTTGCACTTATTTCTTGCCATTCTTTCTTCAACTCAGATTTTTTTTTTTATAATCTTCAATCATTCCTCACTTGATTTGAAAGCCAACGCTTAGTGTTTCATCTTGCAAATGCCAACTTCATCCATAGTTTTGTCCTCTATGTTCTGATTTCATTTTCACTGCTGGGCGGATGGGGATGCTGATTGGGCATAGAGCCCCAAGGAGGTTGGGATTCCGACCTCTCTTGGGCTCCTTGAGCCCCAAGGAAGGTCGGAATCCGACCTGCCCTTGGGCTTGCCCAAGTTTGGCTGCTTTAAAATTTACCAAGTGTTGATTCCACTTCCATTGTTCAATCTGACTTCCTCTTCATTTCAATTGATCTTTTCATCAGCAAATTGATTTCACTTTTCCACAATTTTATCAGCAGCAAGAAGTTGGTTTCTTTTCATCATCAGCAACTTGGTTGAGACTCCTCACCTTACCTCTTAATGGCTGTTTTGTTTCACTCTCAATCTTGCCTCATGTCTTGATCGAATCCCTCAACTTTCTCAAGGATCGAATGACAAGTGGTAGTGTTGAAGTTGCAAGAAAGGGAGTTCAAAAGATGGCCGGGGTATGGAGTCCCAGGCAGGTCAGAATTCCGATCTGCCTTAGGCTCCTGAGCTCCAAGGGGAGTTGGAATCCAACCTGCTCTTGGGCTCAGCCAAGGGTCCAAAATTTTCTAAGTCCTTCGTTTTTCAGATTCAAACTTACCTTCATCTCGACCTTTTGATTCATGATTTGATCATCGTTAGCAACTTGGTTTCTCAATTTCTTCTTTTGCACTCCAAAACTTGAGGTTTTCAATTTGATCTAATTACTTTCAACTCAAACTTGTCTCCTTTTTTGCTCAGATTTCCATTGGCTTCATATCAGATTTGGCTTCATGTCATATCTCATGTTTCTGAAAGGGTCAACTTGAGATTCAACTCAATCTTCATTCTTCATTGTATCACACACTTCATCTCTCTAAAGATCAACTCTTGAATCTCCCATTTAGCCTCTTGAATCCTTCATGTCAATCTTCACCTAAGGCTTGCTTTCATCATCAAAAGTCCAAGTACTGAATGCCCTGGTTCAATTCTATTCTATGGCTTTGACTCCCTAATGGTCAAGGGACTTACACCTATAGCTTGCTCAAGCTTAACCTATTGACTCGAGGACTTTGAAATTGCCACCAAACCTGAAACAACTACTCTATTGCCAAGCAAAAAAGAGGAGGTATCCATTTGCAATGGGGCGATGGTGTGAAAATGTCACAACAGGGAGTGGTTCACTGGGGCACCTCCTCAAGTCACCCTACCTTAACACTTCTATGGTTGAGACATCTTAAATCTGATCGAAGAAATCTACTGATTTGATCTACATTTCCAATATATGTTTATTTCTAACTCAAGAATGTCTAATTATGAATTATGATTATAAATGATTCCTAACTTGCATGTAGGATCTCAAGCAAAGCAAAAAGTTATCTCTAAACCCTACACGCTTAATAAAAAATTGTAATCTAAGGCAAAATTTGGGTACTCATAATTTGGGGGCATTACACCTCCAAGAACATTGCACAAAACTATGTATTTCTAGTCTTTGATTCTCATAGCTACCCTCTTAATTGTGTGATTGCTGCTATTATGATCCTTAGTATGTTTCTGCACATACCATACTGAATTTGTTAGTGTATTATCCTAATGGTCATGTCTAGGTACCAGATCATTTGCCTGCTAGAGCAGTCTTGAACTTGGAATTGTTCTACTTGGTAGTGTCTAAATGATCCCTGCACCCTGTGCACAGATTGTTTTTGATAGTGATACAATTGGGATTGAAAGGGCCTGAACCCTTGTTCAACAGATCAGCTGACCGGCAAACAGAACAAGTATCCTGAGAGATTGGACAACCCAAACAACCCATCAAAATGAATCAGAGTGATACACGACTGCAGCTAAGCTGCCTCGCACAACATCAACCAAAAAAGAAACATGATGGAATCCCAGGCCCCAACCTAGGCATTGCTAGACTCAACCTTGTTTAATCTCACACCCTTCACTCTGGTATGAAATTGGGAGATAGATTTAGGAAGACCTTTCTTCCACCTTTGTATAACAGTCCATAAAATATTGTCATCCCAAGTCCTTGAAACAAGAAGAGTGGGGAGGGGGATTTTCCCCACAGAGAGCTCATCTCTGTGTAGAAGAAACAATGGAATGCCAAGGCAGAGAAGCCAAACGGTGAACAGCCACCACATGAGTTGGCTGAAGCTGAACTGAAGCCACAGGCTTAGCAGATTGAGTGACTGGAGCTGGAGGTGGATGAGTTTTTCCAATGGGTGGTGCACACAGATTGTTACAATAAGGGTTCTGAATGATTTATTTCATACTCTCGCATCAAAATCTCTAAAAGAAAATATGCACAGTAACCGAGCCCTCACCAATATGAATTAATGCTCCGATTTCTAATAGAGGAGCACGAGTTTCTTCAATTATAAAGAGGTAGTTTTAGTTGGCTTATGATAGTTTTGATAGACATAAAACTGTACAGATGCGTGTTAACATCCTTCTATTCTCTAAATAGCATAACATGCATGGGCATCAATAGATAATGCATTTGTTATCAAGCACTTATTGCAGGTTTTCCCTAGGATTTTGATATTGATATTTTCGGAAGTGTATCTTTACCATTGCAATTGAACAAAGATATTTGATTTTCAACAAAGGCAAATAATATGTCAAGTAATTATTCAGATGAATGTGCCAGGTTCTTTTGGCAGAATATCGACCAGGCACCTTAGATGAGTCTATTCTATGGAGCATGAGTGAGGATATGGGCCAAGGATATAGAACATTGAGACAAGTTAACAATATTCGTTTAAATGTGGATGCTTTTCATGCGGATAAGAAATCAGGAGGCATCAAAGATGGAAACCCTATAGTTCTTTGGGAGTGGAAGAAGGGGGAAAATCAGCTCTGGAAGATAGTTCCCTACTGTAAGTCTTAAAACAGTAAATATACAGTTGCCTATTATACTGTCATCTCTTTTTTGGGTGAGCTAATATAGATGCCATTTGTTCGTTTGCAGGATAATTGTACGCATCAAGTGATCTTCTGAATGCCAGTTCCAAATCTTCCTCCTTTTGACAAATGACTCGAGATGTTAGATATGATTTAATCATTCCTCAGGGAGGACAAGTTTTATGTTATACTGTATGTAGCAGTTTTTGGCAACTATTGGCGTTCATTAGTTCTGGACATATTTCTTTTTCTAATTGACTGGCTATTTTGTTGCTTTAAATAAACTCATTAGAGATGGGATTATGGCAACATACAAAATGACCATTGTGATATAAGTGATAATTTTCTACCGTAGTGTGTCTCTGTAATGTAAGCATTCCTTCCTTAAAGAAGTCATGGTATTATAGCGACATTCAAAACAGCCTTTTATGTTGCTCAATGTTTACTGAAGTAGTTTTTAATATTTTCACTGATATTTTGAGGGTTCATAGAGTTTATGACATGAATGATCTTGCAGTATTTGTGAATAGATCCGAGGTGAGTGTACAATTATTTTTAAAGTTTCCTACAATTTACTATTAAGTAAGATATCATTTTCTTTCTTGATACAAAATCAATGTTGTGATACTGCTATCAGGATTCACTTGTGTAGTTTTTGAGTTAAATTCGTTGACTGGTGATTCATGAGTAGTGGTTCACAAAATGAATGACCCATTTTTCACAAGAGCAAGCTCCTCTTATTTTTTTAATCAAATTTTTATTGGCAGTCTAACATAAAATTAATTTTAACTTCAAATATATTTTAAATGTATTTTGTTTTCAAAAGTAAATCCAATCAAAATTCATTCAATTTTCATTTGGAGTTGTTTCTTGATAAGAAATAAAATGTTCAATCAAACATACGATCTCGTGAAATTTAATAGGGAGTTCAAAAACTCCATGGAATATATATATATATATATATATATATATATATATATATAATGAATTGAGGATTATTCAAATAGGAATATAAATTCAATATATATTTTTTTAATTGAATATATATTTGTTATATGAAATGAAGATTATTATTGAACTTATATTCCTATTTGAATAATCCTCATTTCATATATATATATATTTATTGAATTTATATTCCTATTTGAATAATACTCATTTCATTTCATATATATATATATGAAATGAGGATTATTCAAATAGGAATATAAATTCAATATATATATTTTTAATTGAATATATATTTGTTATATAAAATGAGGATTATTGAAATAGGTATATAAGTTCAATATATATATTTCTAATTGAATATCGATTAAAAAATATATATAACTCTTACAAGCATCCCATATGACTAATATAAGCTTTTTATGAGCAAACACATTAGAAATCACTAATGGAAGATCAAGAGTCTTTATTGAGGAATCCATTTTTATCTAGAAACCATCTCTTATGGAAAAATTAAGAGGCACGACTTAGAATTTCACCTTAGGTGCCTCTAGGGGGAATTGGACTTGGGTCTCCACAATAAGAACCAAATGTTTTAACTGGGTAAGCTCAACCCCTTGAACAATAGAGTATCATATAATATTTTACAAGATTATTATGAAATGAGTATTCTAAGTGAATATGACCAATTTTTTGTTAATAACATGTGGAAAATAATCGTATGCTTGGATTTTGATGGTACTACTCTAGAATTTCTATTGACTAAATATATAACAATATAATTAGAAACTTGACATTTAAGATCAAGTCTTTAATAACAAAATACAACATGTTAGTTATATTTTAGAAAATAATTACTACTAAAATTTTAAAAAATAATATTTAAGATCAAGTCTTTAGTAACAAGATACAACATGTTACTTTTGTAGTAGAAAATAATGAATGCTAAAATTAGAAAGTTTGATTTAAAACCAAATATTGAATGCCATTATTACAACTACAACCTTGTCATGTTGTAATGATGGGTTCTTTGATTCTTGTCATATGCATTTAATCAATTATTCATTCGAATCTTTCTTGTATAGTGGAAGGCATCTTCATGCAAAGTACACCACATTCTAATGTTGTGTAATATTATTTTAGTAATTTAGATATCTAAGATTAATCATTGAGAAAAATAAAACACAACCAGGGCAAAAGATTGTTAAAAAAACAAAAAAATCTAAGGTAAGAGTTTACTATAGCAAGTGGGGTGATCATTTCACTAATCACATAAGTGGGACAAGATGAATAATTTGTGATAATACCTCCATTGTTAGATGTAGGAAGGATTTGAAAAGATAAATCCCCATTTCCTCCATCTACAGGAGATGCTTTGGCTAATAGATAAATTCTGGATGGGATTGTAATTGCTATTGAAGCTATCCATTCTATGACAACTATCAAGGAGAATCTAATGCTCATAAAGTAGTACATTGTCAAAGCTTATAAACATGTCAAATGGGCTTTCTTGAATAAAATCCTTTTAGCCTTTGATTTTGACAATGAGTGGATTAACTAGGTTATGAGCTTTATTACTTCCTTTTCTTTTGTCGTTCTTATTAATCATGAGTGTGTGAAGTTGTTTGGGGCCTCTAGAGGTCTTTGGAAAGGTGATCTCCTTTCTCATTTTTTTAATGGAAGAAGTGTTGGGTAGATATATTATGTAATGCCCCTTCAGAGAACCTAGGAGAAATTAACCTAAAACATGTTACTAAGTTTACATAATATTTTTAAAAATAGTTTACAATCAATAATGAATAACAATGCAGAAGCAATATAACATAAGACAATACATAAACCTAAATGTAACTCATTTACATATTACATATCTCAAGGGTTCTCTGACGCAAGATTATGTGTAAACTAATGAATATACCAAGTACAAAACTGCTCATAAGCAAATGAATAATATATACACCATCATACAAGAATGAACACAAAAAAATGATACCATATGGTATACATAATAAACAACATACACTGCACAAGTTGTAGGGTATGTAATAATAACCAAGTACAAAGTACATTACAATATTCTAAGAACATCACAACTAATACAATGATACAAAGTACACCATCAGAAGGATAAGAGCAAGTCTCCAAGATTGAGGAACAAGAAGTACAACTGCAACAAGGATCATCCAACACTGGTACATGTATGTCAGAATCTCAAATGGTAAAAGAATCACTACCAGCCGACCTCGTGGAGCCTAAATGGTCCACTCCCACTGTGTTGAAGAGATAACAACAAATTCCATTCGGATAACACTAAAATCAACCATCATACAAACTAAGCAAGGGATCTTGAAACTTCTCTATCTTAAAAGGTACAATACAACCACAAAGGTAATACATATTAATCCAAAGGTAATACATACTAATCCAAAGGTAACCAACACATGTAAGAAACCCAAGATGTATATAAGGAAGTGTCATCACATACGTCTAACCCTTGAGTTTTGTCCTGACAACCTCTCTAGACCTCGACACTCAAGTGAACATATGCGACATTAGTAAGCCTCTCAAATGGAGAAGGCTACTAACCATGCAAGACCTCAATCAAGCATCTTCTCCCATTCCCATCCTATTCAAGACCTCAATCAAATAGTCGGACGTGGGCAATGTACACATCTTATTAATTCATTTTAAAACCCCCCATTTAATGTATTATGTTATCACTTTATTAAGTTACTTACAGTAAGTGGTTCTGATAGCCACTTGTGGGCCCTGATGCTTATTGCAAGCCACTCCCATATATACATCTAGATAACTGATGCAGGAGCATTTTGGGTCTTTGAACAATCTTGCATCACCAAAAATATTTTCTGTTTTTCCTGTACCTGTCTGTTGTTTGTTTTGTAGCCGTTGCTGCTGTTGGTTTCTTGCCTTGCAAAGTTAATGCGGTGTTGAAGACCTAATCTTGAGCATTCTCCTAAGAGCGCACATCCTAATTTATTTGGATGTGGAAGTTATTGCCATTTTCCTCGGGTATCAATTTTCTGCCAGTTTCGCATGAAACATGGAGTGTTTAGCCTTGCACGCTTCCTTATGAGAAAATTGGATCTTGTGAAGTTCAGGATATGTTCTTGGATCACGTGTGGACCTAAATGTAACTTCGCAACGTGTTGTGTTACTTTTTTCTTAGTTTTTGGTTTCTCTCCCTAAGTGGACCTATAATGTAATTAAATGCCTGACTGGCCGACTTGTGGCTTAGCTGGTTATATGAGAAGCTTAGGTTGTTTAGTTGGTAGAAGAAGGTGATAGTAGAAGAGTAGTAGAAGTAGAAGAGAAGATAATATGCGAGTTGAGACTCTGAATTCATAATTCTCTTTGTATAAGACCGAAACCCGAAAGGCCTCACAACCGGACATGTTGATTGATTTTATTTAATCACACCAGTCTAGTTGCTGGTTGCCTTGCCTCATATACATTGTGTTTTCACCGTTAATGTGAATTATATATTGCTTCAATGTGTAACTCTGAGCAGGGCTTGTTTGTTGATTCAAGTGGAGTCAATTCTTCTTGATTCTGCTTGTATCTACCCTGCCCCTGCGTCAAGTGGTATCAGAGCGAGTTCTTTCTTGTGGATTAGATCGTGGAGAACCTTATTAGATTGGTTGTAGGTTGGCAGATCTGAGATTTGACCTATAACTTGCAGAACGTTACAATCTTGCTGGAACCTGATTGTTAAGATGGTTCGTGGTAGAAGAAATGATAATGCTATCATGTTTATGTTGAGGTAGATTGCAACTAGGCTTGAAGCTGTAGAGACAACCCAGAGAAGAGGCACACATCTTGAAGATGTTAGTGATGAAGAAGAGGTAGCACCTAATCTTGAACCTGAAGTTGAAAAAGATGAGGAAAGACTTTTGAGAGTTTTGTCTAAAGCTAACTCTAGACCTGCAGTTGAAGTTGCTTGCTATGATGGAAGACTTGAGACCGATGTGCTTTTGGATTGGATCTCTGAGATGGATAAATAATTTGAGTATGAGGGTACTCTTGATAATAAGAAGGTTAAGATAGCAGTCACAAAGTTGAAAGGTCATGCATCTCTTTGGTGGGATCATTTGCAAACTGAGAGACAAAAGAGAGGAAAAGAAAATATCAAGACATGGATGAAAATGCTTGGAAAGATGAACAAGTTTCTTCCAGCCGATTACCAAGTTAGTTTGATGAGAAAAATGCAAAATTTGAGACAAAAGGACATGAGTGTGAAAGAATATACTGAAGAATTTTACAAATTGGATATCAGATCTAGACATGTGGATGATGAAGTTGAGAAGGTGGCTAGATACCTAAATGGCACGAGGACATCGATTCAAGATGAGATTGGTTATGTTAAAATAGATAGTGTGGAAGAAACATACCAATTTGCTTTGAAGGCAGAAGAGCAATTGACAAAAAAACATGAACAAAGACAGAGAGGAAGAGGTGGCAGATTTCAAGGAAGTAGAGGTAGATCTTATGGAGAAAGTAGCAAATCTGACAATGTAGTACATGATAAAGGATGGAAAGATGAACCTGCTGGTAGAAGAGGTAATTACTCTAGAGGTAGCTATACTGGTTACTCTAGGAATAACAATAGTGGGAAAAGAGAAGAGAAATCTTGGTTTAAAGGTACTTGTTACAAATGTGGTGAAGGACATAGAGCCTTTGAGTGTACTAACTTTGGAAAGAAGACTGGAGGTAATGGTAGAAATAATTTGGCTTGTGATGAAGTTGAGGAATTATCTAATGAACCTAAACATGGTGAAAACTTGATGCTAAGAAGGATCTTGTGGAATGAAGAAGCTGACGAGGAACCTATTTTGAGGAAAATTTTGTTCAGAACCAGATGTAAGATCGCTGATAAATGTTACAAGGTAATCATTGATAGTGTAAGTTCTAATAATTTGGCATTCGAAGAGCTGGTTAACAAATTGCAATTGCAGAGATTGAGATATCCTAAGTCTTACCATATTGCTTGGATCTAGAAGGAGCATAAACTACTTGTAAGTGAACAATGCCTTGTTAAATTCAAAATTGGAAGTTATCATGATGAAGTTTTGTATGATATTATGCCTATGGATTGTTGTCATATTCTTTTGGGTAGACCTTGGCAGTATGATAGGAAAGCTTTGCATGATGGTGGATTGAATCAATATACTATTTGGATGGATGGAAAGAAACAAGTATTATTTCCTTTAGTAGAAAATTTTGATGAAGGTCATTGTACTACGATCAGAGTATGCTTGGTTGAGGGTAAAAAGTCTACAAGAGAAATGAAAGAACAAAATATTTGTTTTGCTTTAATTCCAAGGAAAACTGAGAAACAAGATGAGTTAGAACATGCACCTGAGGTTAAACCTTTGTTGACTGAATTTCATGACATCATTTCTAATAATGTACCTGATGGTTTGCCTCCTATGAGAAGTATAAGTCACTGTATGGATTTGATACCTGGAGCTAGTTTGCCTAACAAAGCACCACATAGGTTGACACCTGATGAAAAGACTGAGTTGAATAGACAAGTGCAAGAATTGCTTGAGGGAGGTTTAATTAGGGAAAGTTTGAGTCCTTGTGCAGTACCTACTGTGTTAGCACCAAAAAAAGAATGGAGAATGGAGAATGTCCATTGATTCTAGAGCTATAAACAAGATAACAGTTAAGTACAAATTTCCTTTGCCTATGATGGATGACATAATGGATAGTTTGAGTGGAGCGAGGTATTTCACAAAGATTGATTTGAAGAGTGGTTATTATCAGATTAGGATTAGAGAAGGGGATGAATGGAAAAATGCTTTTAAGACTAATGAAGGTTTGTATGAATGGTTGGTTATGCCTTTTGGTTTGATTAATGCACCTAGTACTTTCATGAGGCTGATGAATGAAGTTTTGAAAAGATTCTTGGGTAAGTTTGTGATAACATATCTTGATGACATTTTGATATTCAGTAAGAGTAAGGAAGAACATCTTGAGCATATTTGACAAGTATTGTGGAGATTGAAGGAAGAAAAGTTGATTAATTTGAAGAAATATTCATTTATGAAAGAGGAGATTGTGTACCTTGGTTTTGTAATTTCAGTTGATGGATTGAAGATGGACCCTGAGAAAGTGAGAGTTATACTTGATTGGCCTACACCAGAGAATGTTGGAGAGGTAAGATCATTTCATGGATTGGCAAGTTTTTATAAGTAGTTCATCACAAATTTCAGTTCTATTTGTAATGCTATGATTGAAACTATGAGAGGAGATAAAAGGGATTTCAAATGGACACATGGAGCACAAAAGAGTTTTGAAACATTGTAACAAAGAATCATAGAATTACCTACACTTGCTTTGCCTAATTTTAGTAAAGTTTTTCAAGTTGAATGTTATGCTAGTGGAAGTGCAATTGGAGCTGTTTTGAGTCAAGAAGGAAGACCTGTAACTTTCTTTAGTGAAAAGTTGAATGATGCTAAGAGAAAATATTCAGTTTATGACCAGGAATTCTATGCTATTGTTCAAGCTTTAAAGCAATGGAGACATTATTTGATGCCTAAATATTTTGTGTTGTATACTGACCATAAAGCTTTGTAGTATTTGGGAAGTTAGAATAAATTGAATCAAAGACATATGAAGTGGGTTGAGTTCTTGCATAATTTTTCCTTTTCATTGAAGCATAAAAGTGGACAGTCAAATAAAGTTTCTGATGCCTTGAGCCGAAGAAGAAATTTGCTGACAGAAATGAGAGTTGAGGTATTTGGTTTTGATGATTTGAAGTGTTTGTATGAAACTGACCTTGATTTTGTAGAGCCTTGGAAAGCTTGCAAGGAACAAACAATGAGTGATAAGTGGACTGATTATTTCATTCAAGAAGATATGTTGTTTAAAGGAGTTCACTTGTCCATACCTAGAGGATCTATGAGAGAGAATATAATAAAGGAGAAACATAGTGGTGGACTTGTTGGACATTTTGAAATTGATAAGATTGTGAAACTAATTTCGGAAAGATACTTTTGGCCACAAATTTATAGAGATGTACATAGAATGGTTAGAGGTTGCATAATTTGCCAAACAACAAAAAAAACTAGTCAGAATGTGGGATTGTATACACCTTTGCTTGTACCTGATAGACCTTAGGAAGATATTTTCTAAGATGGCTCATTTCATACCTTGTAAGAAGATATCTGATGCATTACATGTAGCTGAATTATTCTTCAAGGAGGTGGTAAGATTGCATGGTTTTCCGAAAACTATTATTTCAGACAGGGATACTAAGTTTACTGGTTACTTTTGGAAAACACTTTGGAAGAAGAGGAATACAGAATTGAAGTTTAGTTATACATTTCACCCTCATACGGATGGACAAACTAAAGTTGTAAACAAAAGTTTGGGAAACTTGTTGAGATGTTTAGTTGGAGACAACCCTGCTAATTGGGATTTAGTTTTGGCACAAGAAGAGTTTGCATATAATAATTCTATAAATAGAAGCACTAAGAGGGCACCATTTAAGATTATTACTGAATTTCATCCTAAGGGAACCACAGAGTTGAGAGATTTACCTATTGAGACAAGAAGTGCTGAAGTTGAGGATTTTGCAGTCTTCATGAGAAATTTTCATGATGAAATCAAAAGGAATTTAGAGGACAATAATCTGAAATATAAATAGAGAAGATAAGAGAAGGATACATAAATCTTTTGAAGTTGGAGATGAGGTTATGATTCATTTGAAAAAGAATAGATTTTCAGTTGGTACCTACAACAAGCTAAAAATGAAGAAGTTTGGACCTTGTAAGATTGTGAAGAAGTTTGACAGTGGAAATGCTTATGAAGTGTAATTACCAAAGGACATGGATATATCGCCTATATTCAATATTGCTGATATCTTTAAGTACTTTGAATCAAATGATGAGATAGAAGATGATCTGGATTATCCTAAGAAGAATAAAAACAACGTTGAGAAGATCTTGAATAGCAGAGTAAGTAAGAATACAAGAGGAAAAGACTACATGGAATACCTAGTTCAGTGGAAAGATAAGCCAGTCGAAGACAGTTCATGGATTACACAAGCTGAGTTGGATCTTTATGATTCTGGTCAGAATATGAGCAGTGCCTGATGTGGACATCAGTTCATTATTTACCCCAGGTGTTTGATGCAGGAGCATCTTGGGTCTTTGAGCAATCTTGCATCACCAAAAATATTTCTTATTTTTCATGTACCTGTCTGTTGTTTGTTTTGTAGCTGTTGCTGCTGTTGGTTTCTTGCCTTGCGAAGTTAATGCGGTGTTGAAGACCTAATCTTGAGCATTCTCCTAAGAGCGCATGTCCTAATTCATTTGGATCTGGAAGTTATCGCCATTTTCCTCGGGTATCAATTTTCTACCAGTTTCGCATGAAACGTGGAGTGTTAAGCCTTGTACAATTCCTTATGAGGAAATTGGATCTTGAGAAGTTTAGGATGTTCTTGGATCACGTGTGGACCTAAATATAACTTTGTAGCGTGTTGTGTTACTTCGTTCTTATTTTTTGGTTTCTCTCCCTAAGTGGACCTATAATATAATTAAATGCTTGACTGGCCGACTTGTGGCTTAGTTGGCTATATAAGAAGCTTAGGTTGTTTAGTTGGTAGAAGAAGGTGATAGTAGAAGAGTAGTAAAAGTAGAAGAGAAGATAATATGCGAGCTGAGACTATGAATTCATAATTCTCTTTGTATAAGGCCGAAACTCGAAAGGCCTCATAGCCGAGCATGTTGATTGATTTTATTTAATCACACCAGTTTGGTTGTTGGTTGCCTTGCCTTATATACATTGTGTTTTCACTGTTAATGTGAATTATATATGTCTTCCATGTGTAACTCTAAGTAGGGCTTGTTTGTTGATTCAAGTGGAGTCAATTCTGCTTGATTCTGCTTGTATCTACCCTGCCCCTACGTCAATAACCTACCCTAGCTCATAAGTCATAAAAACATCTCATAAATTCAAAAGACTTGATAATCAAATTTAATTCCATAAAAGATACCTGGAACACATACTGGTCCTTAAAACATACACTCATAATTACACACTAGTCCTCAAACCATCACATGACAAAATCCATAGTGGTCCTCAAACCATAACATCATAAAAAAATACTCTATCAAAGACTCCACAAAATAATGAGCTTAAAATGAACAAAAGTTGGGTATAAAAATTGAAATCATTATTATATTACAAACACTGTAAATATTTATGCCATAGTAAAAAGGGAAAATCCGAAGCTTCTGATAACAATTGTTAAATGCTAACTTAATGCAACCCATATCGACTATCAAATACAACCAACCAAACACTCTAATAATAAACACATCAACATTAAATTCTCATCAAATAATATTTAATTATATATCATTATTATTCTTATTTTTATTTTTCTAAAAAAAATTTCGTGTATAAATTTTTTTTTAATTAATTTTATTTTTTCTTCTAATCTTTTTTTCTCTAAAAATGGTATTTCTAAATATAGAATATTGTTGCATGCAAATTCCAAAAATCTTTTTTTTTAAAATTATTTTTTATTATTAAAAAAAATAGAATTTCTAAATATAGAATACCGTTACATGCAAATAAATAAATCTTTCTTAAACAACATGCAAGTGAATATATCTTTCTTAAATAACACGCAACTGAATATATCTTCCTTAAATAACATGCAAGTGAATATATCTTTCCTATTTTCTTTTAATTCTATATAAAAAGATTATCTTCATATGCAAATCAATAAATGTATGCTCATATGTATAATAATATATATATTTTTCATTTAATCTTCTCCAAAAGGATATATATTTCCAATTAAAGATCTATGGTTTAAAAACTATTAACATAAATAAGAATTTCTCCTCACACAACAAAACTCAAAAAGTCTTTCAAATCTAAAATCTCAAACAATAGAAACTATGAAATAATTAATTCAAAAACCATTCAACAATCTAGCAAACACGATGTAAACATTCTTTTCGAAAGAAAATTACAAAGAGATTTCAAAACCCTACCTTAATCCGCTGATGCTATGAAACCACAAAGATCAATCTCAATCCAAAAATCTAAGCTTTCATAAATTCCTTCAATTCCAAATCTATAGCCAAAACCTGTAATTCCTAAAACCTGCGTGTGTAATAATGACCAAAATAAATTCTAATATAGAGAGCCTAGTAATCAGAACTGAAACATGTGACTCCTAATCAGAAATATAACTCAACTGATAAAAACAATAAAATAGTTAACTTTAAATCTCAGAAAAAAGAACTCAACTCCAACATTATTTTTATCAACTTTAACTAATTAAAAGAATTATTTATTTAATTTTTTCTCAACTTAAGTCACTTTAACTTAATTTGATTTTAAAAGGTTAAGTTCTGATTTTCATAATAAAGTGCTTTTTAAGTTGCATGATTTATTATTATTATTTTAACTAATAAAAGATGCAACTCGAATTAAATATCACTTAATTCAAGTGTAGTAAAGTTGCACAACTGAACTCCTAATCTAAGTTCAACATTATTTTCATCAAACTTTATGCATTCAAAAGTGCATGATTAATTTTAATTAATAATGATATGCAACTCCAATTAACTATCACTTAATTTCTTTTATGTATTTAAATATCAATTTTTATTTAATAATAATAATTAAATTTCTCAATTATTATTTTGACTTTATAATTAAATTATTTATTAAACATAGGTAATTAATTTAATTCTCATTAATTAATCAACCTTATATTTAATATTTTGATATATCATAAGGTATAATTATCTAATCTCATTTAATTAATCTTAATTAATTCCTCAAACCATTTTAACACCAAAACCACACCAAATCAGATGACATGTAACAAGATGGAAACTAACTAAATCAAAGTACAAAATCAAACTCAAAGGAAGGATTCACAAATGACATCACCTTGTTGAATTTAGAAGGTAGTAAGTAAGATACTTGTCAACTATTTCAGGACAATAAATAACTTAGGTTGAGATTGGACCTGTATGAACTATCTTCCCACTCTTACCATTAAGATATTGCGATAGTGCACACTCATCTTGACAATTTAGGGAAGTTGATGCCCGATACTTGAAATCCTGCATAAAAGACGAGCATGTACACACACATAATAGACAATGGTAGGGATCAATACATCATGCAGATCTCACAAGGAAGTGACTACGATTTTGTCTCTCAACCACATTAGGCACGTTAAACAAAAATTAAAACTTACATGCTAACCATACACATGCAAGTATCAAGTCAGTAAAAACCATAACATTAACAACATCAAATTTATTTGAGGATCTAATACACACATGAAAAGTGGCCTAAAAAAGTCTGGCCAATTAAATTGAAAATAAAACTATAGGAGAGGTATTTCATCCACCTCTCCTAGAATTAGGCTTACTCTTGGAAGCCCACAAACAAACAAAGATATGTATCCTTCAATCATGAGGCGTCCTACTAAGATAAAAGATAAAATGATATCTCAAAATAAGTTAGGAAATAAGGACATGATATATAGTCATCAAGAGCAGTATAATTCTGGTTTAAGAATAAATCAAAAATCACATTGGTAAATCATTCATTATTTAACAATTTAAATAGATCTAGATCTTTATTCATTCATCATTATAGAAAATATTTAGTAATCAATTGTATAAAGCACACATTTGTATCTAAATCAAATAATAAGTTGAGAAGTTCATGCAAACCTAGTTAATGCAACACGCATATAAATTCTAATCTGAACATACAAGGTCTAATATCATACCTCTAGGGTCATAAAAAATAGTTCAAAGTACAAAAGAGTTATATGTCTAAGTTTTTTTCTCAAGTTTTCAATTACTAGACATCTAATGGGCATACAAATTCCCAGAGTTCCCAGTGTACCAACTCGGGCTCTGATACCAAATGTAATGCCCCTTCAAAGAACCTAGGAGAAATTAACCTAAAACATGTTACTAAGTTTACAGAATATTTATTTTTCTTAATAGTTTACAATCAATAATGAATAAGAATGTAAAAGAAATATAACATAAGACAATACATGCACATAAATATAACTCATTTACATAATAAAATTTTTGAGGCTTCCATGATGTAGAATTATGTGTAATCTAATGAATCTACTAAGTACAAAATTGTTCATAAGAAAATGAATAATATATACATCATCATATAAGAATGAACACAAAAACAACTGATACTATAAGATAAAATAATAACCAACATCCACTACACAAGACACAGTGTATGTAATAATAACCAAGTACAAAGTACAATACATATTCCAAGAACATCACAACTGATACAATGTACAAAGTAAAACATAAGAAGGATAAGAGAGTCTCCAAGAATGATGAACATGAAGTACAACTGCAACAAGGATCATCCAACACTGGTAAAGTTACATCATAATCTCAAATGGTAAAAGAATCACTACCCTTGACCTCGTGAAACCTAAATGGTCCACTCCCACTGTATTGAGGAGATAATAACAAACCCCTCTCAGATAACAAACACCAAAATCAATCCTCATATAAACTAAGCAAGGGATCTTGAAATCTCTCTATCTCAAAAGGGACAATCCAACTGCAAAGATAATAAATACCAATCCAAAGACAACCAAAACATGTAGGAAACCTAACATGTATATAGGGGAGTGTCATCACATACGTCTAACCCTTGAGTATTTACCTGGCAACCTCTTTGGAACCCGACACTCAAGTGACCATATGCAACACCAGTAAGTCTCTCATACAGACAAGGCTACTAACTATGCAAGACCTCAATCAAGCATCTTGTCCTACTCCCATCCTAGTCAAGACCTCAATCAAGTACTTAGACATGTGCAAGGAACACATCTTATTAGTTCATTTTAAAACCCCCCATTTAATACCATGTTATCACTTTATTAATTTACTTACAATAAGTGGTTCTGACAACCACTTGTGGGCCTCGATGCTTCTTGCAAGCCACTCCCATCTATACACCTAGATAACCTACCCTAAGTTCATAAGTCATATAAACATCTCATAAATCCAAAAGATATGATAATCAAATTCAGTTCCATAAAAGATATTTGGAACACATACTGGTCCTCAAAACATAAACTCATAATTAAACATTGGTCCTCAAATCATCACATCACAAAATCCATACTGGTCCTGAAACCATAACATCATAAAAATATACTCTATCAAAGAGTTCACAAAATAATGAGCTTAAAATGAATAAAGGTTAGGTATAAAGATTGAAACCATTATCACATTACAAACATTGCAAATATTTATGTCATAGTAAAAAGGTAAAACCCCAAGCCTTTGAAAACAATTCTTAAACATCAACTTAATGCTACTTAATACTGATAATCAAACACAACAACTGAAAACTCTAATAATAAACACACCAACATTAAATTCTCATCAAATAATATTTATTTATACATCATTATTATTTTTATTTTTATTTTTCTAAAAGAATTTTTGAGCATGAATTTTTTTGATTAATTTTTAATTATTTCTTTAATTTTTCTTTTCTAAAAATAGAATCTCTAAATATTTAATATTGTTGCATGAAAATTTTATTTTTTTTAATTTTAATTTTTATTATTTTTTAAAATATAGAATACCACTACATGCAAATAAATATATCTTTCTTAAATAACATGCAAGTGAATATATCTTTCCCAAATAACATACAACTAAATATATCTTCCTTAAATAACATGCAAGTGAATATATCTTTCATATATTCTTTTAATTCTATAAAAAAGATTATGCTCATATGCAAATCAATATATGTATGCTCATATGCATAATATATATATTCTCAACTAAAGATCTAGGGTTTAACAACTATTAACATAAACAAGAATTTCTCCTCACACAACATAACTCAAAAAGTCTTTCAAATCCAAAACCTTAAATAATAGAAACCATGAAATTATCAATTCAAAAACTATTCAACAATCTGGCAAACATGATGTAAACAATATTTTCAAAAGAAACTTGCAAAGGGATTTCAAAACCCTACCTTAATCTACTGATGCTATAAAAACACAAAGACCAATCTTAACCCAAAAATCTAAGCTTTCAAAAATTCCTTCAATTCTAAATCTAGAGCCAAAACCTATAATTCTCAAAACCTGTGTGTAATAATGACCAAAATAAATTCTAAAATAGAAAACCCAACATTTAGAACTGAAACATGCAACTCCTAATCAGAAATAGAGCTCAACTGATAAAAACAATAAAATAGTTAACTTTTAAATCCTAGGAATAAAAACTCAACTCCAACATTATTTTTATCAACTTTAACTAATTAAAAGAATTGTTTATTTAATTTTTTCTCAACTTAAGTCACTTTAACTCAACTTGATTTTAAAAGGTTAAATTTTGATTTTCATAATAAAGTGCTTTTCAAGTTGCATGATTTATTATTATTATTATTATTAAAGATGCAACTCAAATTAAATATCACTTAACTCAAATATAGTAAAGGTACATAATTAAACTCCCAATATGAGTTCAACATTATTTTCATCGAACTTTATGCATTCAAAAGTGCATGATTAATTTTAATTAATAATGATATGCAACTCTAATTAACTGTCACTTAATTTTTTTATGCATTTAAATATTAATTTTTTATTTAGTAATAATAAAATTTCTCAATTATTATTTTGACTTTATAATTAAATTATTTATTAAACATAGGTAATAAATTAATTCTCATTAATTAGTCAACCTTATATTTAATATTTTATTGTATCATAAGATATAATTATTTAATCTCATTTAAGTAATCTTGATTAATTCCTCAAACTATTTTAACACCAAGACCACATGACATGCAACAAGGCAAAAACTAACTAAATCAAAGTACACAATCAAACTCAAAGGAAGGGTTCACAAATGATGTCACCTTGACAAATTTAGAGGGTAGTAAGTAAGATACTTGTCCACTATTTTAGGACAATAAATGGCTTAGGTTGGAATTAGACCTATATTTTATCTTCTCTCTTACCATTGAGATATTGCGATAGGACATACTCATCTTGACAATTCAAGGAAGTCGATGTCCGGTACCTGAAATCTTGCATAAAAGATGAGCATGTATATACAAGTATGTATATATATAACAAACAATGACAGGGGTTGGTGTTGGTTCCTGGATAGGATTTTACACTCCATGAGACACCAATATACCTATGCCTGATATTAAGGAGGGGTTAGTTCCAAATGTGAGAAATCTATAGGCAACTGGACCAACTATAGGGACAAGACTACCCTCTTCACTTCTGGCTCTGCACAACCAAGATGAGTGCACCTAATATAGTATAATAGAATACTCTTTACAACACCGGAACTGGATTGAACAAAGCAGATAATAGCAAGAAAGTACTAAATGATAACCAGTCATTCATTGACTCTCCATTGCTATGAAATAACTAAGGCCTAAATACATAAAACTAAAAGGATTGAAAGGATTTGATTAAACTTTTGCAGAATACAACATATCCCAACCAGACATATATCAAGATAAAGTTTACTTGTTCTAGATCAGTACCTTATCCATTGGGCAAATCATCTAGTACACTAAAGAATACAGAGATTGATTACTATTACTTCACCATAGATCCAAGTCATAAATACAAATACCCAAAATCATACTGCTTACAGAAATCCTTGTGCAAACCCTATGAACTTGTGTATCATCTAGAGCATATTTTAATTTGATTACAACCAGAACTAAAGACAAATAACACATGCATAGATAAACTTCATACAAAGAATCAGAACATTCAAAATCCATAAAACTTGACATAGATGGAGAGAAATGGAACTGAAAACTTGAATTAAGAATGAGGACCTAAGCCTCTGTATACACCTTGCTTGAAGATTCAAAGCCACTTGACAATATGCAAGAAATTAGCAACTTTCTACTTTATCCTGATACAAAATAGACTGAAAATGTCATATTCCTTGACTGAAGGTTCAAGATGTAACCTTGTGAACCAGAAAACCAACAACCTCTGTAAATGATCTTGGAAATCCATATATAGGATTGCAACAAGCTTAGGACCATTTAGGGCATTTTTAGGGGAACACAATCAACCCTAAGGCTATCAAAATATCTCAGACAAATTTGATATAAATTACATTCTAGAACATCTTTCTACAAAAATCTGCATCTTTACCCAAATTTGATCTTGGAATACATAGTCCATTATTGTTCTCACCAACTTAGTCAAATTTGATTTTTAACACTGCCATTGGATTCCTCGTTTCGTGCTGATTCTGAAAACATATAATACTTATATATTTGGGTAAAAAATAAGTCTTGGACATCATTTTCCGTGAGCAACCTGTATTATTTAATTTTTGGATTTATTTATATAGTACAGACTATATAAATTCAGATTTTAATATTTGTTGCAAATTTGAATTTTGAGGTGGGCCCCATGTGCCATGTGGCACCACCTAACTGGTCTGACTGGCCACCTCACTGCCACATGGTGCTCTCCTATTCACCTGTACCGTTGACTGAGTGTCTATCTACCAGCTCACCTTGGGACATGTGTCATCACATCACTGAAGCACTAAGGTAACCGTTGTGCATCTTTATCTTTCTGGAATAGCGACCACCACCAGATTGACATGCATCTCGAGGCAGCTGACCAACTGTTCAAGTTCTACTTCGTCACCGCCTTGTCACCGTCCTTCGCAGGTGTCACGTTCTCACTGGGCTCGCTGATCCATTTGGGCATCTCAATGCACCATCCTGCCATGTCACCGGGCTGACAGGTGTCGCCATGTCACTGAAACGCAAGTGTAAACTTCAGGCATCTTTATCTTAGCGCTAAAGTGATGATTGTCGGATGTTGGGCACACATCTTGATGTGACGACCTACTTATCAACACATGTTTCATCAAAATACTCTACCTCGTGTATGGGGCTTGGTAACTGCCAAGTCACTGTCCAACTGTCACCTCGATCCACGCATGCATAGCAACCTCCAACTAGGTGTCTATTCTTAGACATTATTCTATTGTGTGTATTGCCTTATAAATTCCTCAATTCCCTTTCATACTGTGCATGTGGGATTAAATTCCTTCTCATTTATAATATATTGCTTCAAAAATTTATTTTTGGTGTGCACGCCCAGCTGGGCCCACCAAATTCAAATGGATCCACCCTTATCCTCTTTCCTTCTTTACCATATGCTGTGGTAATGTTTCTTATAAACATTTCAAAAACTTCCAGCTGTATACATGTGGGATTAAAAACCCCCAAATAATGATCAAACATTGTAGCCTGTGTACCTGTGTGCAAGCCTTCTTCTTGGACTGCCAGCAGCATCAACAAATAGTGTGTGAGGGAGGAGGAATCTGGCAACCTCCATTGTGTTCTGAAAAAAAACTGTGTGCATCAAAGGCATATGTTGAAAGAGACTCCACCCAGCCTCACACAAGCACCCTGGAAACTCACACAACATCCAAGAGGATTCACACAACTTAGTTTCCTTTGTGTTGCAATAAGCACCCACAAGAAGCATGCGTAGCAAATTTGGTGCATATGAAATTCAACAAATGCTTGCAGGCTTCTCTTGTACGCATATGTTATTGAACTTGTGTGCTTAGCCTTTTTTCCTTTCCTTGGGGTCTGCAAGAGATGTGTGTGTAGCAAAGGCACTCCTTGAACGGTGCGTAGCTATATGGAGCTATTCACGACATCATTCAAAATGCATGTTGCTGCTCATTTGAAATTCACGTGCCCCTTTTAAAACAACAACCTTCTCAAAGAAACTCATGGCTCATAAAAGAGCACAATGCACACATAAAAAGAGGGCAAGCACCGGGTCTTATACACATAGCCAACACTAAAGGAAGGTAGGCGCACACTAAGGAGAGCGTGGCATTTTGAAAATAAAGCAGCCTCTACCAAAAAGAAAATCATTGTATGCACAGCCAATAGTCTATTGAATGGTGCATATCGACATTTAAAAATGTGCTCAACACATATAAATAATGCATTCAACATTATGATGGCATACACAACAAGTACATTGGGTGAGCACCAGGTATATATCACTCCCCCAAAATCTCACTGAAACCCCCAGAGATTCACGTAGCTTCTCTAAAGCTTACAACCCATCTCAAAAACATGTGCAGCCCCAATCAAAAGGAGAATGCACAACCCTTTCATGACAAGTGTACACTCCCTCCCAATTTGGACACGTACTCAATATGGAGGCTTACACAAGACCTCTGGTCTTGCAACAAGAGAGGAAAAAAAATTGGGAGAAGAGAGGCAATTGGTGCATAAAGTATTCTTTCAAAATGTGTGCATCATTTTAATATTTTCAATTTGGTATAAACATCCCAAAACCATCCTGACATTTGGCCTTATGGAATCCACCTTTGAAAACTTCTACAAATTTCTTCAACAACCATTAAAACTCTGTCTTGTAATTTCACAATTTTGTATGCGCGTCATTTGTACCTTGCTCAAATCTTTTACACCATCACAGGGTGTCTCCAAAATAATGAGGCAGGTCGGGCCCCAAGCGGGTCCGGCCTAAAAAATTTTCAAATTCAAACAACCGGCCTTGAAAATGATCTAAAATGACTGGCGCTTGTAATCGGATCCGATCCAGATAACCGTAAACCTTTAAAAACTTCAAATTTTAATACTTCGCCAGTCTCTAATTCTCAATAAAACACCTCCAGTCGCGCCATTAAATCACTGATGAAAACTTATCCCTGGAAGCTGAAAGTTTGCTAATAGGAACTTTGTACTATAGATAACAACCCTGTCAGATGGCTTCACCTAGAAATGATCGAGACAAGAGATTTTAAAGTTGAAAACACCCGTTTAGAATTGCCGATAGATCACAAATTGAAAACACTGCCGACTGCCCTGGAAAGAGATGAATGAAAAATATCAAATGATGAGCTGAGGGCGAGCCACTGAATCTGGAAGAAATTTCATATGCAAGGATCGAAACAAAGTAGCCCTTAATTAGAAACAGTCATCTGGCAAAAAACTATGAATTTTTGAAAATGGTTACTTTACAGAGTTACACTATCTGCACTTTTTATCATTATTGAACACCCTTTTGTCTGACCTGGCAATCTAATCAAATGAAACTTTCACGGTTTGAAACCCTGGATATATGATCTTTGTTATGCATATAAAACAAGGTCACAGTCAGATTCCAAAAGCAATCAACTGATTATCAATTATTAATCTTCAAACTTGGCCACTTGGAACATCCTGAACTGAAACATAGTGAAACTGTAGAAGTTGCATCCGGAACTATTTGAGGAAATGGGTCAAACGGATTCGTCATAGTCTGAAACTTATCATGGAGAAACACTTCCATGTCTATAGTGTGGAACATCATTCAATTATGTTTTACCTCAAATCAGGTGCAAATGGAAAGGCCCCAAAGTAAGCCACTTAGAAAACTGAACTGTGCACTCCTGGAGAAACTAAGAAATTGCAAACAGAATGGCTCTGACAAACAAGTCAAACGGGCACATGGGGGGCTAAAAATTGGTGTGGTACTCCTTTCTCATGCCTACAACATGATGCAGTAACCCTCGTGTCATGACTATCAACCAAGTGCTAGATGCAAGTCTCCGAAGTAGGCCATTTAGTTAAAACCAGACAGAATGTAAAGTGCAGATTTGTGAAATGTCCTTCAAATGGGTATCCTCAAAACTTGTCCAAACTGAATTCTAGAAGTTGTGACCAACTGTATATGCCAAATGAAATGCAAGGAACACATGTCCCAAGCACTATGCCATGAAATTCATTAGGCCCTTCTTTGTATGCACTTAAACTTAGGTCTTTTTTAACCGTTCTTTGAAGCACTGAACTTTGCTTTAGGGAAAATCTCTGAATATAGGCTCGAAACTATCTGGATTTTTCAGAGCACCAATAGTTGGTACATCATGTAGATCTTGCAAGCAAGCGACTACAACTCCGTCCCTCAACCACATCAGGCACGTCAAATAAAAAGTAAAACGTACACGCTAACCATACACATGCAAGTATGAGATCAGTAAAAACCATAACATAAATAATATCAAATCTATTTGAGGATCTAATACACACATGAAAAGTTCCCTAAAAGAGTCTAACTAATTAAACTGAAAAGAAAACTATGGGAGGGGTATTACATCTAAGTCTTGTGTAAGGCAGGATTTGATCCAAGTATGGAATTGGGGTAATGGATTACTTCCCTACTCTCATTTATAATTTGTGGATGACATGACTTTGATGGGTGTTGCTAGAATAAATGAGGCAACTAACTTAAGGAAGGATTTAGATATTTACTTGGTTGCCTTGGGAAAAATAATTAATGAAGATAAATATTTCATTTTTTTCTTTAATACCCCTAGGCTCATTCAGATCAAGATTGCTAGGATTTTTTGATTCCAAATTGGTTCCCTTCCTTTTATTTATTAGGAGTTCCTCTTGCGGCGAGTCCATTAAGTAGAGGGTTTTGAAAAGATAGTCAAGGTAAATCATGGAAAAATGTTAGTCATTACACTTACATATGGCTCTCAAATACCAGGAAAGCAACACTTTGGAAGTCTATGGTTTAGGCTCTTCCTATTTATAAATATTTTGTGGAGAATTCTCCAATGAGTTTCATTAGAGAATTTGATGCCCTCTCTCGTCGATTCTTATGGACAGGAAATTCTCTTTCTACAAAGAGGAATTTGGTCAAGTGGGATTTTATTTGTAGGCCTAAGCAAGATGGTGGCCTTAATCTATGGAAGGTGGGCATGATTGGTCTTTCCTAGGGCCTTGATCCAATTTGAAAGATCTCAGTGGCTTCACACTACATGGAATTAGACACACAAAAATATGGGAAGGTGGAAGTTCCTTTGTGGAAGAATAAATTTTTCTTGTGGCTAGTTACATAAGACATGTGCTTCACTTGGGAGAATCTTAGAAAGAGAGGTTTTCAAGGCCCTTTTTTATGTGTTTTTCCAATCAATAATAAGGAAGTTCTCTCGTGGAACATATTTTCTTCCAATGCTCTTTAGCTAAGGGAATTTGGTATGTCTGGTGGGGAATCTGGAAGCATGCCTATGTTCATGCTAATTCTATTATTGGTTCTTGGAATAGTTTGGAAATACCCTTAGCTAAGATATCCTTTCTTCATATAGCTTATTATAAAGACCCCTTTTTCATCTTATGGAAATTGTGGTTAGAAAGAAATCACATAATTTTAACATATAAGAAAATGGTGGTGCTTCAAGTTTGGCAAAAGATTACTAGCATGCTAAAGAGAACTTGATGGAAAAGTGTGATATTTTCACAATTATGGATCCTAGTGAAATGTATGTTATCTAGAATTTGAATCTAATTAGTTATGAAACCATGTTCCTTGTCAAGGAAGAGTCGACATGCTGGGAGGAAGGTCCAATAAGATGGTTGGTGGTCTCCTCCTCTACAAGGAGTGTTGAAGATTAGTACTGATAACTCTTCCAAGGGAAATCATAGGTATGACAACATTTGTAAAGATAGTTTAGGGGCCGTTATTTTCCTCTTTTTTGTGCATAAAGGGAAACAACCTAATAATTTCATAGAGGCTCTTATTGTTCTCTTAGCACTTAAAAGAGGTTGTGCTCTTAATTGATGCAAGATTATTTATGGATCAAATTCTTGAGTGGTTATAGATATAGTATGTTGATTGAGTAGAGGTTCGATGATGCTTGTTGCTGTAGTGTCATAAATTATAAGCTTGTAAAATTCCACACTCCTTTTTGGACCCTTGTCTTAGTGCGCCCCTTCATAGCTCCTTTCAAGCCTATTTCTATCCTTTTCACTACCTAACTATCATCATATGCTAACTTGGTGACTAGGTCATAGGTCCTAGATCTACACACTCAAAAACTACCTTTATTTCAACCCATTTTGGGTGGATTGCACAATTGCTAGTTCCATAGTCCCCTCCCCCGCAAACAAACCTAGATTCAAATGTGTTGGTTCCCACCATTTGTGATCCAATCTCAATTTTTTATTATGACCATTTTAAGTCAGTCTAAGTTATAAAATACCTTGAGAACCCTATAGAAAGATTTATTTCCTATCATTTTCAACCAATCATCTTCCATTCACATCAAGCATATCCTATGAAAATTATTATGATAGAATTTCTTCAAATTTTAGTTATATGGAACAACAAGTTTAAATGTATTGTTAGTTTTATATATTTATTTAATTATTATAGTTGTATCCCCTTTATCATAATTTTCTTTAAGATATTTACTTCTTATTTGGGTATTATTATTTTAGCTTCAAGGTTTGTTTTATAATATTAAGAAATGATCTAGTTCAATATTAAGGCTTGTGGAAATGACTAAATTATAAATTATTCCAATTTGAATTTCAAAAATTTCAACTTGTTTTACTAATTGTTAAAAGTGAACTTTATATATTCTCTTTTGACATGATATGTCATAATATTTGAAGACATTTTATTGAGATTTCAAAACCCTATTATAATTGACCAATATGCTAACCATTTCAATAGTCATTTTGAGCTAACTTATACATTCTTGGTTAATTTTTTTGCTTGGTGGTTTCATTAAAGATATCCACTCACTCATTTGAAATTACTTGAAATCATTGAAGAGTTATGCAAGGATATTTCATTGACCATTTATAAGAGCATTCTAGCAACATTTATCAAAGAATGTTACCGTAGACCTATTGTATGCTATATTCAATCCTTTGCCTAGAACCATAAAATAGGATTATTACAAGTCTAGTCATGGAGAAGTTGATGCACATAATATAGTAGATTCCCTACATGCATTCCTAATTATTGAATATCTTATATAAATTCAAATGGAAGAAATTGAGACAATTTGAATTCTAGTAATCTACAATTTGTTTTATATTCATAAGATTAGATTTAGATTCATGTGTAGGTTCACCTCTACAAGTTTCAATTTAAATTTGTATATAAAATGTAATTCCATACTCACATAAATGATCCACATAAATCATTTTAGATAATCTAAAGCCTTTCTTTGAATTAATATTGAAAATCTAAAATATTTATCAATCAATTTGAAAATCTACTAGAACATTTCTTTATCATTAACTTTCAAATCAAATATTAAATTTAATTTCAATCATTTCAATTATCAATCTCAATTCATATTTATATAAAATTAATTACATAGACAATTTTATGTAAAGCTACTACCACAACATTTCAATTATCAATCCCAATACATTTCATATGAAATTAACTAGCACTTGCACTAGGAGGTGCAAGGTTACACCGATAGACAACTATATATAAGTTAATATAATTTATTTGTACATAAAAGATATATTATTTTTATATATAAAGATATTTAAAATATGATGTATTAAGATTTTATTTTTTGTATATAAAATATTCCGTACAATATTTAAAAATATACTCATATTACATAATTCTTTGAAGGAATGTTTTTTAACAAGTTCAAATTAGTTTGAAATGTCATTTCCAATTTCTTTTACTTGCTCAAAATGAGCCTCTCATTTTTTGTAGTAGTGGTGGTAGGGCATAAATGTGAGCTGCTTTGTTATTTTAGGTATTATTGAAGAGAACACAATGTTAATTTGTATAAGGCAATCTAAATGAATATTTAGAAAATATAATATTTTTAAT
This sequence comes from Chamaecyparis obtusa, assembly GCA_027943335.1. NCBI lineage: Eukaryota > Viridiplantae > Streptophyta > Pinopsida > Cupressales > Cupressaceae > Chamaecyparis > Chamaecyparis obtusa. Next base: position 222,473 of record BSBK01002424.1, read on the forward strand.
GTTATCAAATCTCTTGATACATTTGTATACGATTGCTAAGCATCTAGCTATATTGATAAAGACAACTCATTAAATTCACCACGAACTTCAACTTCTTGGCCATGTTTTCCTTATGTCCTATATTAGTGCCTATTTAGAATGCTTATGGTGTTATATTGAACATCTATTTAAAGCAATTGCTATATTTTGTTGAATTTAAAAATATTCATCAATCAATTTGAAAATCTACCACAACATTTCTTTAACATTAAATTCTAAATCAAATATTCTATTTAATTTCAACCATTTAAATTATCAATCTCAATTTATATTTATATAATATTAGTTACATAGACAATTTTATGCAAAGCTACTACCACAATATTTCTTTATTATTAAATTTCAATCAAATATTACATTCAATTTCAACCATCTCAATAATCAACCCCAATTCATTTCATATATAATTAATTACTTTTATTTAATTGGACTACACAATTAAGCGATTTACTCTTGTACAATAATATGGGGAAAGATGATGTTTTAAGGTGAAGATGACATGGATATAATAATAATAATAATAATAATAATAATAATTATTATTTCCCCTTCACCTGTGTGGAAATTTGCAATTATGTTTATTTAAAATGACCGATTTAATTTTTTTTTTGTTTAGGTGAAAAAATAATGTAGGCAGATCCAAAATTTTGGGTATTAATGAACGGAAGCAAAATCCGTAGATGTGATTTAATTGTTGCAAGATTATTTATGGATCAAATTCTTGAGTGGTTATGGATATAGTATTGTGTACTAGTGAAAGTACCTTCAGAGAGTTAGCTTGATAATAAATGAATAAAATAGACTAAATACCATAATTAGTGGGCTACTTAATGCAAATAGAACCAATAAACACCCTATGTATCTCTATTTAAGTATGCTAATGATAAGCTCTCAGCAAGCCTCCATTAGTGACGACCTTAAAATAAGAAAATGATATGATATTAAGCTAATTAAGTCAAATTCCAAATGAAAACTATGCTCAAAATAGCTAAAATGCCTTTCTAGCTCAAAAATTCAAGAGGTTTGATGCAATTCTCAGATTTGTGGATCCTTTTTCTATTGATTTATGCCTTGCTTTTATAGATTTTGGCAAGTGTAGGGAGTGGAGTTGAGTTGATCATGGTTGGATTAAGGTTAAGTCCATGGTTCCCCTTTGGGGACAATCTAAATGGATTGTCCTCAAAGCTTGGGACAAAGAGACAAGATGAGTGGTCAATATTCTCTCACCTTATGTGTGATTGAGATTCGATTTGAGCTTGATCAACGTGAGTCCAATACTTAATTAACATTGGTTGAGGCATTTTCCTCCCATGTGGTGGGTGAGGGAAAATAGGGATTTAATAATTGAATTGAATTGATTTGTTTAGCCATGTGTACCCCTTGAATGGGTTAATTTGATTTAAATTGAATTATACAATTACTTAGATTAATTGCATAATTAATTGAAATAACTTGATTTATTTGATTTAAATTGATTTAATGGCTTTTGATTTTTAATTATTATTGGATTTTGGCTTGATTGTAATTTATGCTTTGATTTTGCTTTAGTTTCTCACTTGAATTGATCTTGACCATTTTTAGGCGATTACAAATGCCCCTCTTTGAATCATTGTGTGAAGTGCATTGGTTCAAAGAATGTCCTGATGTCCTGATGCAGAGCCACTGATTAAACTAATGTCTGATTTAACGTTGATAAAAGATGCAGATACCAATGATGAATTGATGAAGTTTTGATTGATTGAAGTCCTTGATGGTTGATTTGATGATGGACTTTAGATATGATGCTTGATCTGAATAGATTTACTAATTTTGATGCCCCATTGATGATTTAATTTTTTTTTGCATTTTTTGATTTCTTTCAATGATGATGTGATTGCATGCCCCCTGGGGAAAGGAATTGAAATGATTTTGGAAGATTTGGTTAATTTTGGGAAATTTTGATTTGTTTCCCGATATAGAAATTTGGATAAGCCCCGATCATGAGAGAATTTGATGAGAAGAGATTTGATTGATAAAAGGTTGTTGATGCTTCGGATAAGTTGATGATGTTTTGATATCGTTTGATGTCAGTCAGAATCACTTAGTTGATGTTGATGTCAATCTGATAGGATAAGTTGATGGGTTGATATTTCTCTCTCAAGATCTAGAGAGAAAAACAATGATTTTCCTTCCTCAAGATCTAGAGTTAGGAGATTTGATGCGCTCAAGATGAGAAAATGGATGATATGATAACTTGATTGATGTTATATGATCAATTGGATGATTTGACTGATTGATATTTGATATGATATGATTAGATGTTTTGATGATATGGAGTTGATTGGATGTTCCCATGATGCAAAATTTGGGACTGGTAGAAGAGAAGGGTCATTTGTGGGCATAGGTGCGAAGATAGGAATAGGTGATGAATAGAATTATGTTGCCCCTATTTGATCAACATGATTGATTATTGATGATGTCCTTGATGTAGCATGAATCATTTTGATGATATATCTCAATGAGATTGATGTACCTTTGAAGATCAGATTGAACATGATTTTCGATGATGGATATTTTAGACATTGTTGATGTTGATTAGGACTTTGATTATATATTGATGGACATTCAATATATATTTCCTCAATTTATTCTAATATAGATATTGATGTATCTTGATATAGTCCTTTGATGATAATAACTTTATCCCCTTTATCTTTCCTTATATATTTTGAAAAAAAGGATCCACATGCAAGCTAATATGCAATTAATCTAACATGGATGCAACTAGCTGTCACTATTCAGAATTTGGATGCTTATTTTCATGATCGAGCTTTTGGAACATGAAATTGGTACAACCCTCACTAGCTCAACCATGATGATATAAATACCTCTTTCCTCGGATTTTAACAATTGCAAGTAAACAGACAAAGAATTGATCCCTTTCATATACAAATGTACTCGATGATTCTTTGATCAATGATATTCTTCATTTGGATCAAGATCAAGGGATCAATGTGGATAGGATCACACAATCATGATAAAGGGGTGATGGAGGCTATGAGTGAAAGTTTTGGATTATGGGAAGGCTTCTTAGGAATAATGAAGGTGGATTTAGGATAAGCAAGATCATGATAGGGTAGCATGAATGCAACAAGTGAATAGGATGGTGGATAGGATATCACATGTCAAGGCACTTAATTCTCACATATATGTTCAACCTTGTCAAGATCAAAGGTGAAAGATGTACTATGGATGCAAGTGAGATAAATGGTAAAAATATGGAGGATATGATGGATGGAACTTGCCCCCAAGTATAGAGTGCAAGAGAGGAATTACACATGACGCCTGTTTGCCAGGTTTTCATCATGGTACTTGTCCAAGATGCCACACGAAGTGGTTTTCACCATTGGATGGATTTATTTCTCTTTTCTTTTCTTTTTCTTCTTTTTTTTGGTATTTTTAACTTTTTGAGGGACTCAAGCCTCATGATCTTTGGATACTCCTTGAAAAGGTATGATATGATGAGCCAAAGCTACTGAAAGGTATGCTCAAAGATGCTGATATGGTGATGGAAAGGTGATATGGTGGATAAGGTAAGGGGTGGCTAAATATTTATGCGATGGATTGGATAAGGAAAATGGAAGGATAATGAATGAGAGGATAATAAGTCTTTCCATGTGTGGGTGTGAAAAAGGGAATGGAAGAATAAGGAATAGGAGGATAAGAAGTATTATCAAGATCAACATTGAAACACACCTTGAAGGGTAGTGGAATGATGGAAGAAAAATGGGTGAAATAGCTTGAGACTTTGATGTAAGAGAGGATATGGATCTTGGGACACAAGGACCCAAAATGGATGGATAATATGGAATGTGTTTGGGAGAATGTGGAGTGAAATCCTTTGGAAGCTTGAATGTCAACTTTAATTTTTCTTTTGTGTGCAATTTCTTCAAAGTGACTTGGGAATCCACATAGTCTTTGATTTTTCTTTTCTTTTGGATTCTTTAGAATGCATTTCTTCAATAAGGGATTTAGGAACCCACATTTTCTTTGATTTTTCTTTCTTCTTGATGGATGCTTTAGAATGAATTTCTTTAATGAGGAATTTAGGAATCCATATTTTCTTTAATTTTTCTTTTTTCTTGTTGGACCTTTTTGGTCTCTTGAATATCTCTTTTTTCCTTGCATTCACATGTCGATTAGATGGGACATGGTTCTCTTCATACATAAGTGGATTCTTGATTTCTTGATTCTTATGTTGCACATGCAAATTGCTTCCAAAAGACTTGGTATTGTTGGATGAATAAGGTTGATATGGAAGGTTCATATGGATGGTCTGATATAGAGGGTTGATATGGATGGGTGTTTGGTTTCTCAAGTATGTATGTATTTGTTGATCTTGATAGGATATAGGGTAAGTGGATTGTGGGCTAGGGGTAATATGTATAGGAGATGGAGGTATGTAAGGGCCCAATATACATGGAAGATATGAAGGTTTAATCTTTGGGATATAGAGACCAAGGATGGATTTGGAGGATGTAGAAGGTTGATGCTTATGTGCAAATGGAGGTAAATGGGATGTGGGAGGGATATCGACATCTTTATTTTGAGCTTCATGGCCAAGGCTTTCATCTTTTAGATTTATCTTTATACCAATAGGCTTATGAGTGGCTTTCATAGAAGGGACTTTGATAGGAGAATTTGAAGCTTGAGGTAGATATGGAGGCTTATGAAAAGTGAATGTTGGGGTACTTTGATCTTGACAAGGATCTTTTGATAGCCTAGGAAGAATACTTTGCTTTTGATTTTCAATAAGTTCATTAGAGATGGAAGGAATATCTTGATCTTTCTTAGGATATGGGTATGATATAGGAGGTGAAGGAATATGGGGTGTTTGAGATGAAAGGATATCTTCTTGAAAGAAATGGAAGGGTATGAAAGGATCATCATGAGAATCTTGGGACAAGGGAATTTGGTCAACTATAGGATAAGAAGGGATAATATCTTGATCTTGATCCTTAATAATGCTTGTTTCTTTTTACTTTGGATTAGTCTCTCGACATGGAGCCACTTCTAAGGACAAGGTAAGAGTTTGGATCTTCACAAGGGATTCTTGAAGGGATGATGAATGTTCATTTGAAATAGGAACGATAGGAATTGTAGCACATGAAGGCTTGAGGTCTATAACCTTTGAAGCATGGAATAAGTTTGTAGCAAGATGTAGGTTAGCTTGGATCTCTTTTAGAGGTAGCCCTTGAGGGTATACATAGTTATCATGAAAAGTGTTGGGATCTTTGTTTGATGGAGGAGTATTGGATAGCTTTGATTCTTTATGAGATGCAGGAATGTTGGAAGAGGTGGAAGCTATAGGAGAACCACTACTAGACATGTGTTCATAAGTTTGAAATTTCTTGAGAGTAGTATCTTCATTAGATGAGTACGTCATTAGGATTTTAAATTTCAATTAAGGCATCATCAATAAGATTTTGGATTTTATGTTTCAACTCTATGCAATATGAAGTTTCATGTTCGTTATGTCTATGATATGCACAATGGTTACTCAAAAAGATAAAACCACATGAAGTGATTTTAGGCAATGTGATGAAATCATTTTCAAGGATTTTTTCCAAAGTTGATTCGTATGATTGTCCCAAAGGAGTAAATGATCTATCCCATGGAAACTTAGATGTATTTTTGTTTTTTAAAGATATGTGATATTCAAAATCTTGATTATCTGATTTTCTGTTGTCATGTGATGAAGATTGTTGAGATAAGACTATTTTTTCTTTATTTTCTTGATCAAAGATGGGATTATCTTGATAATGTGACATAGGTTTGTCATCAAAGATTGGGTTACCATTAGGATGTTCTTGATCAAATATAGGGTATTCATGATTTTGTTTTTGATCAAAGGTTGAATTATCAAAGATATGATGTTCATAATGTTCTTCTTGATCAACATTATAATTAATGTGAGATTTTGGGATAGCCCTTTTGTCTGAAGAATATGTAGCCATGGATGTAATATTAGGGTCATAAAGATAAGGAAACATTGTTCTTAATGAGAATTTGTTGGATGACGTATCCCTTTCTTCTTCCATATCTTGAATTCTTGCGAATAGAATATTCTTTTGAATTATTGTTGTTAATTTATTTTTGGATCTTAATGGATGTTTTCTTTTTGTAATCATAGACCTTCAAGAACAACACAATGATTTTATCAATTATCACAAAAAATTCTTCCAAGCAATCTACCAAAGGTCAAATTTGGCTTTTAAATGGCTCTAATGAGGTAGGCTTGCTAATTTATCAAGGATTTAGTATGGATTCCATTCAAAATAATATCAAGTATCATCCAACAATAATTAGGGGCTTCCCACCACTGGTATATCAAAGTTTTGCGCAATCCTGAAGGACTACTTGAGGAAGTACGATTTATTGATATCCTTTTGTCACTCACCCCATTAAGGATGAATGTGTTTTATTTTATAGCGGGTCAAATTATTTTGGCAAAGGCAATTGTATCCCACTTTGGGCTATCCCTTATACCAGCCTCGTTAAGGCAAAATCTCAGGAGGTGAGCCCACTATAGTTCTAGCATGTTCATGTAAAGAGAATAGATGAAATGAAGAGATAGGTTTGGGAATTTGATTCACCAAAAGGTGAAGAGAATATCCTTACTATTCTTTTCACTTCCCAAGCACAATCATCAATGTTCAATTAACCAAAACCTCTAACTAAGGGGAATCAAGTATTTCTACTCTCCTCCACAAACAAGGGGTTTTTAATTTTAGTGTTTGTTTATTCCTTAGGATTTTCTAATTACTAGATTAAAAGTTAAAATGCCACAAGTTAAGAAAAAATTCACAAAAGTTTCATGGATTACCTTATTTCAAAGCTTGCTAAGGCTAGGGGCATTTTAAATTGATATTTTCATGATTTTAACTCACCTAGTGGCGATTGTTCCAGCTCCTTTGCATCCCTTTGAAATTGTTAATCCAACACAAACAAACAAAGTGAAGAAATCCAAGCAATTTGAACTTTATTCCTTCCCTTAAAATTGATTAAATGATGAACTTAAGGACCAAATATCCAATTTAAAGAGACAAATTTAGATTTGAACAAATCAATTATATGCAGATATCTTTCATATTCTTTACCTTGCTTCTTGGAGTCCTCCCAAAAAGTTGTTAAGATGAAGAGTTTTCTCTCTTTTCAAACTTTTTGTGATGTTTTTATCCTCATTGTGGATTCCGGCCTCTAGATTCTGATTTTTTTTATGTCCTGGCATAAAAAAAACATAGAGAAAACATTATTTACTGTCAAAATTTAAAAATAAAATAAAATTGTATGCGCTACAGAAATGATTAAAAGCGCAGTAGAAATGATTGAATGCGTAGTAGAAATGATTGAATGCGCAACATAAATGATTGAATGCGCAGTAGAAATGATTAAAAGCGCTATTAAAAACCTTGAATGCACAACAAAACAAATTAAATGCACATAAATATAATTTAAATGCGCTATTTAATGAATCAAATGCGCATAAAGAAACCTTTGAATGCACTTAAGGATTGATTGGATGCATTGTGGAGTCAGGGAAAATGCGCTGAAAGAATGTTAGACAAAAGACATAAATTCTCGAATGTGCAGCTTCTCCGTGTAAATGCACACAACTTTGTCTCAGGTGCGCAACTTCAGGCCTTGAATGCACAACATGAATGCTTGAATGCGCTGCAGGAAGTCTCAAATGCGCAACTTCACCTAAAAATAGAGTTAATAACAAGAAAATTCTAGAATTCTAGCCAATTTTATGAATTTTAAACAATTGAGGCCTAATGCCCCATGACGGGTGCCATTTTGTGTACTAGTGAAATTACCTTCATAGAGTTAGCTTGATAATAAATGAATAAAATAGACTAAATACCACAATTAGTGAGCTACTTAATGCAAATAGAACCAATAAACACCCTATGGATCTCTATTTAAGTATGCTAATGATAAGCTCTCAACAAGCCTCCATTAGTGACAACCTTAAAATGATAAAATGATATGATATTAAGCTAATTAAGTCAAATTCCAAATGAAAAATATGTTGAAAATCGCTGAAATGCCTTTCTAGCTCAAAAATTCAAGAGGTTTGATGTAATTCTTAGAGTTGTGGATCCTTTTCCATTGATTTATGCCTTGCTTTTATAGATTTTGGCAAGTGTAGGGGGTGAAGTTGAGTTGATCATGGTTGGATTAAGGTTAAGTCCATGGTTCCACCTTTAGGGACAATCTAAATGGATTGTCCTCAAAGCTTGGGACAAAGAGACAACACAAGTGGTCAAGATGCTCTCACCTTATGTGTGATTGAGATTCGATTATTTGAGCTTGATCAATGTGAGTACAATCCTTAATTCCCATTGGTTGAGGCATTTTCCTCCCATGTGGTGGAGTGAGGGAAAATAGAGATTTAATAATTGAATTTAATTGATTTGTTTAGCCATGTGTACCCCATGAATGGGTTAATTTGATTTAAATTAAACTATACAATTAATTAGATGAATTGCATAATTAATTGATTTAACTTGATTTATTTGATTTAAATTGATTTAATGGCTTTTGATTTTTAATTATTATTGGATTTTGGCTTGATTGTAATTTGTGCTTTGATTTTTCCTTAGTTGCCCACTTGAATTAATCTCGACCATTTTTAGGTGATTACAAGTATGTTGATTGAGTAGAGGTTGGATGATGCTTGTTGATGTAGTGTCATAAATTATAAGCTTGTAAAATTCCTCACTCATGTTTGGGCCCTTGTCTTAGTTCACCCCTTCATAGCTCCTTCCAAGCCTATTTATAGCCTTTTCACTACCTAACTATCGTCATATGCTAATTTGGTGACTAGATCATAGGTCCTAAACCTACACATTTAACAACTACCTTTATTTCAACCTATTTTGGGTGGATTGTGTCACTAGTGCCATAGTCCCCCCCCCCCCGAAACAATCCTAGATTCAAATGTGTGAGTATGTTGGTTCCCACCATTTGTGATCCAATCTCAATTTTTTATTATGACCATTTTAATTTAGTCTAAGTTACAAAATACCTTGAGAACCCTATATAAAGATTTATTTCCTATCATTTTTAGCCATTCATCTTCCATTCACATCAAGCATATCCTATAGAAATTATTATGAGAGATTGAACTTCAAATTTTAGTGTTATGGAGCAACAAGTTTAAATGCATTGTTAGTTTTATATGTGTATTTTATTAAATTATAATTGTATCCCCTTTATCATAATTTTATTTAAGATATTAACTTCTTATTTGGGTAGTATTATTTTAGCTTCAAGGTTTATTTTATAATATTAAGAAATGATCTAGTTCAATATTAAGGCTTGTGGAAATGACTAAATTATAAATTATTCCAATTCAAATTTCAAAAATTTCAACCTGTTACAAGTGAACTTTATATATTCTTGTTTGACATGATATGCCATTGTGTTTGAAGACATTTTATTGGGATTTCAAAACCCTATTATAACTAACCAATATGCTAACCATTTCAATAGTCATTTGAGCTAACTTATACATTCTTGGTTAATTTTTTGTGCTTGGTTGTTTCATTAAAGATATCCACTCACTCATTTGAAATTACTTGAAATCATTGAAGAGTTATACAAGGATATTTCATTGACCATTTATAAGAGCATTCTAGCAACATTTATCAAAGAATGTTACCCTAGACCTATTACACGCTAAATTCAATCATTTGCCTAGAACCATAAAATAGGATTATTACAAGTCTAGTCAAGGAGAAGTTGATGCATATAATATAGTAGATTCCCTGTATGCATTACTAATTATTGAATATCTTTATATAAATTCAAATGGAAGAAGTTGAGACAATTTGAATTCTAGTAATCTACAATTTGTTAGCTTATATTCATAAGATTGGATTTAGATTCATGTGTAGGTTCACATCTACAAGTTTCAATTTAAATTTGTACATAAAATTTAATTCCATACTCGCATAAATGATCCACATAAATCATTTTAGATAATCTAAAACCTTTCTTTGAATAAATACTAAAATTCTAAAATATTTATCAATCAATTTGAAAACCTACCTAGAACATTTCTTTATCATTAAATTCCAAATCAAATATTAAATTTAATTTCAATCATTTCAATTATCAATCTCATTTCATATTTATATAAAATTAATTACATAGACAATTTTATGTAAAGCTACTACCACAACATTTCTTTATCATTGAATTTCAAATCAAATATATTTTTTCAATTCCAACCGTCTCAATTATCAATCCCAATTCATTTAATATAAAATTAACTAGCACTTGCACTGGAAGAAGGTGCAAGGTTACACCGATAGACAAATATATATAAGTTTATATAATTTATTTGTACATAAAAGATACATTAATTTTATTTATTATTTTCATAAAGAAAGATATTTTAAATATGATGTATTAAGATTTCATTTTTTGTATATAAAATATTCCATACAATATTTGAAAAATATACTCATATTACATAATCCTTTGAAGGAATGTTTTATAACAAGTTCAAATTAGTTTGAAATGTCATTTCCAATTTCTTTTGCTTACTCAAAATGAGCCTCTCATTTTTTGTAGTAGTGGTGCTAGGGCATAAATGTGAGCTTCTTTGATATTTAGGTATTATTGAAGAGAACAAAATGTTAATTTGTATAAGACAATCTAAATGAATATAATAAAGTATAATATTTTTAATGTTATCAAATCTCTTGATACATTTGTATACAATTTCTAAGCATCTAGCTATATTGATAAAGACAACTCATCAAATTCACCATGAACTTCAACTTCTTGGCCATGTTTTCCTTACGTCCCATATTAGTGCCTATTGAGAATGCTTATGGTATTATATTGAACATCTATTTAAAGCAATTGCCATATTTTGTTGAATTTAAAAATATTCATCAATCAATTTAAAAATATACCACAACATTTCTTTATCATTAAATTCTAAATCAAATATTACATTTAATTTCAACCATTTCAATTATCAATCTCAATTCATATTATATAAAATTAATTACTTAGACAATTTTATGTAAAGCTACTACCACAACATTTCTTTATTATTAAATTTCAAATCAAATATTACATTCAATTTCAACCATCTCAATAATCAACCCCAATTCATTTCATATAAAATTAATTACATTTATTTAATTGGACTAGACAATTAAGCGATTTATTCTTGTACAATAATATGGGGCAAGATGATGGGGCTATTAAAAAACAAGGTGAAGATGACATGGATCTAATAATAATAATAATAATAATAATAATAATAATTCCCCTTCACCCTGTGTGGAAAATTGCAATTATGTTTATTTAAAATGATGGATTAAAAAAATTTTATTTAGGTGAAAAAATAATGTAGGCAGATATAATTGCTAAGCATCTAGTTATATTGATAAAGATAACTCCTTAAATTCACCATGGACTTCAACTTCTTGACCATGTTTTCCTTACGTCTTATATTAGTGCCTATTGAGAATGCTTATGATATTATATTGAACATCTATTTAAAGCAATTGCCATATTTTGTTGAATTAAAAAATACTCATCAATCAATTTGAAATTCTACCACAACATTTCTTTATAATTAAATTCTAAATCAAATATTACATTTAATTTTAGCTGTTTCACTATATCAATCTCAATTCATATTTATATAAAATTAATTACATAGACAATTTTATGTAAAGGTACTACCACAACATTTCTTTAATATTAAATTTCAAATCAAATATTACATTAAATTTCAACCATCCCAATAATCAACCCCAATTCATTTCATATATAATTAATTACATTTATTTAATTGGACTAGACAATTAAGTGATTTATTCTTGTACAATAATATGGGGCAAGATGACGGGGCTATTAAAAACTAAGGTGAAGATGACATGGATCTAATAATAATAATAATAATAATAATAATTTCCCCTTCATCCCATGTGGAAATTTGCAATTATGTTTATTTAAAATGATTGTTTTAAAAAATATTTGTTTAGGTGAAAAAATAATGTAGGCAGATACAATTGCTAAGCATCTAGTTATATTGATAAAGATAACTCATTACATTCATCACGAACTTCAACTTCTTGACCATGTTTTCCTTATGTCTTATATTAGTGCCTATTGAGAATGCTTATGATATTATATTGAACATCTATTTAAAGCAATTGCCATATTTTGTTGAATTTAAAAATATTCATCAATCAATTTGAAAATCTACCACAACATTTATTTAGCATTAAATTCTAGATCAAATATTACATTTAATTTCAACCATTTCAATTATCAATCTCAATTCATATTTATATAAAATTAATTACATAAACAATTTTATGTAAAGCTACTACCACAACATTTCTTTATTATTAAATTTCAAATAAAAAATTACGTTCAATTTCAACCATCTCAATAATCAACCCGAATTCATTTAATATATAATTAATTACATTTATTTAATTGGACTAGACAATTAAGCGATTTATTCTTGTACAATAATATGTGGCAAGATGATGGGGCTATTAAAAACTAAGGTGAAGATGACATGGATATAATAATAATAATAATAATAATAATAATAATTTCCCCTTCATCCCATGTGAAAATTTGCAATTATGTTTATTTAAAACAGTCGATTAAAAATGTTTTTGTTTAGGTGAAAAAATAATGTAGGCAGATACAATTGCTAAGCATCTAGTTATATTGATAAAGATAACTCATTAAATTCACCACGGACTTCAACTTCTTGATCATGTTTTCCTTATGTCTTATATTAGTGCCTATTGAGAATGCTTATGATATTATATTGAGCATCTATTTAAAGCAATTGTTATATTTGGTTGAATTTAAAAATATTCATCAATCAATTTGAAAATCTACCACAACATTTCTTTATTATTAAATTCTAGATCAAATATTACATTTAATTTCAACCATTTCAATTATCAATCTCAATTCATATTTATATAAAATTAATTATATAAACAATTTTATGTAAAACTACTACCACAACATTTCTTTATTATTAAATTTCAAATCAAATATTACATTCAATTTCAACCATCTCAATAACCAACCCAATTCATTTCATATCAAATTAATTACATTTAATTCTTGTTCAATAATATGGGGCAAGATGATGGGGCTATAAAAAATTAAGGTGAAGATGACATGAATCTTATAATAATAATAATAATAATAATTTCCCCTTCACCCGTGTGGAAAATTGCAATTATGATTATTTAAAACGATCGATTAAAAAAATAAATCATTTAGGTGAAAAAATAATGTAGGCAGATCCAAAATTTTGGGTATTATCGAACGAAAGCAAATTCCGTAGATGTGATTTAATTATTATTTTTCCAAAAAAAGACACTCTAATTTTAAAATTATTTTCCTCCTCACCGATTCAGTCATATTATTCATTCCAACATATAATAATTTTGAATATTATTTTCTCCTAACCACTTCTCGATGGTCACGCAATATTTTACATACCATTTTATCATATGCCTTTGTATTCCAGAATACCGCGTGAAATATATTATTCTTTTCGATATTATTTAAAGTTTTCGTTATATAATCATACTCGAGGTGTGGGCCTCGCTTATCATTTTCTAATTTTTTGTTTTTTCCCTCCATATTCCTTCTAATGATCTCCTCGGGAATGGAAGAATATTCAATCCATCAAAATCTATAGTTTTGGATGTCTAGAATCTTGCATATCTTTTGATGTACCACCTCAGATTTTCTTTGGTTTGTATTTAGATTTCTAAAGTTAAATATTAGAGGAGAGCCTCTTGATATATTATTAATATGATTTTTTATGTAAGATCGATAAGAAGATTAACATGACATCTAATGTAAGATCAACAAGAAGATTAACATGACATCTAATCTAAGATCAATAAGAAGATTAACATGACTTCTAATATAAGATTAAGGAGAAGATTAATATGACCTTCAATGTGAGATCGATGAAAATATCAACCTCACCCCTAATCCAAGACATAACACTAAAGAATTGAGAAATAGTCAAAGTATGTCAAATAATTTAAAAGCGAAGGAAGCTTTGAAAAAGTCTTTATAGCATTTTTTTTTCTAAAACATAGCTTGAAGAGTTAATGTAATCCTAGAGTCTCGTCATCATGGGCTATACTTTTTAAAACATAGTTTGAAGAATTCATGTAATTCCATGGTGTGGTCATCATAGATTGGATTATGTGTGCTCTATAGTTTTTATCCACGTCTAACTATTGTTTTGCACAATAAAACATGCATCTCACTAATATTATTGGAAATTTATGTTAAGAGAAGATTAACATGATCTCTAATGCAAGATCAACAAGAAGATTAACATGACCTCTGTTATCAAATAGACGAGAAGATTAACATGACCTCCATTATCAAATGGACGAGAAGATTAACATGACCCCTAATCCAAATCCAATTGAAGAACTAAACATACTTAAGACATCATAATTTTTAGGAACTTCAAAAAAGTATTTATAACAATTTTCCTAAAACATAATTTAAATAATAGTATGTTCTTGTCACCATGAGCTAGACCATGTTGGGTCTATGGTTTTTATCCATTTCTAACAACTGTTCTTGAACGATAAAACATGGATCCAACTTATCACCTTTTCAAAGAGAATAATTATATTTTAGGAATACAATGGACCAAGTCCATGTAAAGTTTCATGTTTTGCATAATTGGGTATGTATAAATATTTGAAAAATGGAATCGACGAAGCGACTTTCAATGGATTTAATGTTACGTAGCAAATAGTAAGATGTAACGTTGAAGCTTTGGTACTAATAATTGGAATGGGAGGAGAGCATATTCTGCTGAATAAACGGCGTTGGATGACGATGATGTGTGTGTATTAACAACCAAAGCAATATAATTTATGAAACATGGCAACAAGCCAAGCCTCGTCTTCAATGGCAATAAACAATAATTGAGTTAATCCTGCCTGTACAAGCTCACGATAATGACAAAGCATGGCGTGCAGTCCATTCACCCACAATAATTGGGAAAACAAACGGAGTCACATACACCAACATGAACTAATTGCATGTAGACATTTGTCCATGGAAGAAAACTTGGCCAAAACTTATTCACCATCATTCAAATCAAGGAATTTTATATTAAATTCAGATGTCATCTTCACCTTAGCAGGGCCAAAAAAATGTTGGGCATGGTATCAATGCAGAGTTTGGTCAATGTGGCCCAAAGAAGCAGAGCACCAGAACTTAATGGGAGAGTGCAAATATGGCATACAATAGGGTATACAATGTACAGAGGGAAATAAGTATGGTATGTTATATATTCATTATCTATCTATCTATTTATCTATCTATTTGTCGGCAATATTACATATACAAGATACGCATATCAATGCCGGAACCAAAATGATGCAACCTTGTAAAGTTGCATCGTTTAATGAGTGTGCGGATTAAAATGAGCTGCGTGGGCACTGTTGCGGCGCTTGAAGGTACAATGATGTACAAGTTGTTTAGATAAACAGCTATGTACATGTAGTAGAAGAACATTTTAACGTCTACAAGACTAAACATTGAGATCAGTAGGGCGACCACATACAGTCCGAGAGGTCAACCGACGAAGGATTGGCCTGATCTTCTGGATAGTGCTGATTGAGCTGACTTGATACCACAGAGGATATCTCTGTGTTGTTGATCTCTGATGTGAGTCCTGTCTCTTGTGACATGCTTACCATGGCCTGAGGCTGAGAATTGTTAACTCTTCCATACTTGTTCATTTCCCATGCTCTGTCATGAGCAAAGGATGATGGTGGCTCCATCTTGCATTGCTTCAAGCTCATAATGTCACTGCTGCCAACACCTTCATAGAGGGCCCTCAAAATGGAAGTAGAAGGAAGCCCACCTTGGGAGAAAAGTTGGGACACCATTGGGAAGTTTTGGGGATTTGGGTCCATGGAAAATGGTGAAAGCTGGTGGTGGTGAGGGGCAAAGTCTTGAGAACTGTGCCTTGGGGTATTGATGTTGTAGAGTGGGTCATTTTGCATGATGTTTTGGAGAAAAGAGTAGTCCAGTGTATCAGAATTAGGGTTTCTGAATTGATCTCTGTTGGGATTGCTGTAGGGCTTGTCAATGGGAGTGGAGAAGCAGGTCACATGCTGGTCCACTGATTCACTGCTGCCTCCTCCTTGTCCATTTGAAGGGACATAAGGTGACGATTCCAATAGTGGAGGAAGAGCTGGAGAGTCCAAATCGTTTAGATAATTTGAGCTCCTACTCAGGGAAAGCGGGCCCTTCTTTGGTCCACAAGATTTCTGAAATATTCTCGACACAACCCATTCATCCTGTGCACAGATAGAACGTCATCATCAATCATAATGTTGAGCAAGTTTGGGCCTTGGAATCAAACTTTAACACCACATTAACAACCCCCAAACAATAAGAAGCTGACAGACAAGCATTCATAAAAGCGGTAGAAATAATTTAAAAAAAACAGAACCAGATGTATTATTAGCATTATGATTGTTACCTTGGCGGTCTTGGGGAGGCTGGAATATGAATACTTGCCCTCCAGGCGGTATTCATGCATTACCCAGTTGCTTTTCTCTCCTTTTGGTGCCCTTCCTTTGTAAAAAACCAGAGTTTTCTTCATACCCACAAGAATGGAGGTCCTTCCTTTGAACACCTCTCTGTCTTTCCCTGTTGCTTTCCAGTATCCTGCCTGTGTGGCTCTGTTAGTGCGTAGACCAGTGGGATACTTTCTGTCCCTCAGAGAGAAGAAATACCACTCTTTTTCTCCCATTTTTGCCCTGGCTGCAATCCAAACCAATTCATTCATGGTTAGACAACCAAGTCATTCATCATACACCCACAGCAAACTTCAAACTCCAGTACCAAATTATTGTATTTGCTATAAGCATGACAAGAATTTCACTAATCCCTTGACCCTGTTTGGAAATTTTTATACATAACCCATAAAACCCCTAAGAACATGGTGTTTCACATGAAAAGTAGGCAGAAGATTTGAATTTAACACCATCCAGATGTCTCTAACATGATATTTTTCAACAAAAGTTAACATCTTAGAATGATCTAGAATCAGAGAATCAGCAACATGATATTTGACAAGAAAAGTCGAAATCTTGAAGTGATCTAGAATCAGAGAACCAACAATTTCTGTACGTATTGAAGAAAATTTGAACTCAGTACTGTCTACATGCCTACAACATGACATTTTTCCAAGAAAAAATGAGATCTTGAATCAATCACATACCTGGTAGATCCCAAGGCTCACACTTGTTGAGATCAACTTCAGCAATGGCTCTGCATGAGAAACTGCTATCAAGAACCTTCTGACGAAGATAATAGGTCACCAATTCCTCATCCATGGGATGGAACCTGAACCCTGGGGGCAGGTTCTCATCATCAATCCTACTCATCATCTTCCCATTCATGGACTCCATTGAACCCACACGAGCAAACTCTTTCTAGCAGCAATAATGACAGATTTGAGCAGAATGGGCTTTAAGAGACTCCCAAACAAACAAACAGTCTCTGTATGCTCTGTTCCAGTTGTCAGAACAAAAGCTATGGCAAATGGGTGGGTATTTATTGAATGATGTTATACTCAGAAACACCTGAAGATGCAGATTTCTTTTAGGGGAAGGAAGCTAGCTAACACACATGACCTGACCTGTCAGGCACAGCACAACACAGATAGACAGACAGACAGAAATAGGTAATCTCCTGGGTGTTATATCTCCTATAATACTGCTCTAAGCCTTTGGGCTGTTATTAAAAACTCTTCAGACAAGAAGCCTAGATTTATAGAAAAAGCTCAGGGGGAGTAAGACAGAAGCCTCAGAATTACGTACTCCGCAAGGAACTTTCTCATCACCCCTCTCTCCATCTACCTAAAACTACTTCTGATTCTCCTCGAACCAACCTTCCTAACCCCGATTCAGGGGTCACCCAACCTCAGCCCTCCACGTCAGCGCAGCATTTACCATTCACACCGCCACGTCAGCTAACAACTTCCTATCTCGCGTTCAATTAGCGTGGCCTCATCTCATTCACCTTTCCCCAACTCTTTCATTTTCAGCCGCTTTGCCCGCGAAATTGCCCAACTGGGAAAGGACCCTCCCATCGACGGCTCACAATCCTCCACGTCATGCCCTCCGAGTCAACGTCTCCGGAGCCGCCACGTGGTGGGCCCTCCACTAAACCTGGTTAACCCCGGGTTTAAAAACTCACGGGACTCGTTATTTTAAATAAAATGATATTTAGCCTGAGTTCGAGATGTTGACTCGTCATTTCTACTGGGCAAAACACATAAGCTGTGTGTTTTAGTTTTACTCAGCGTGACGTCAGCGTGACGTCAGCGTCAGGACATTGTAATAAAGTTTGTCCGGCGCCTCGAGTAGCGGGAAATCTTTCCCGGCACTTATTTCCACGCATTCTGGCGAGCCGACAAGACTAGAGAGCGCCGCAAAGTGTTAGTCACGTGGTCACATGAGCTTTTGTAATTTAATATTGTGTTAGCGCCTTTCTTTCAAATTTTCTAATACCCTCTCATTGAAATATGAGCCCCCTACCAAACCCTTGTTAAAGGTCAAACCCACCCCCCGCCCCCTTTAACAAAGGGTGGAAACGGTCCGGAGTGTTTTTTTTTCTTGAAGTCTTTTGATGGTTACAATCCCTTTCCAATAGCTAGTCTACCTAACATCTTAAAAAAATTAAATTTCATTTAAAAAATACCTTTGAAGAAGGGGAGATTTTTCAGGCTTTTTATTTTCCAAGGAGGAGGTTGTATGGGAAGACTATTTCTTGGGCTCATTATTTAATTTGTTCTCATCATTTCTTTGTGTCATCCACGTGCTATTATATCATTTCAAAAGTTCATCCTAATGAGTTTTTTAATGCAGTTCTAAATGAGTTTTTTAATATAGTTCTAAATAAAAATATGTTTCATAGCTATAGACTTGTAAGTAATACAAATTGTAAGTAATAAAATTAGGTAAGAAGTGAAAATTTAAAAGTCGTAGTGATTCTTTGTACCTTTCGTGATTTGGGTCTTTGAAATTTTTTGGTCTTCATGTTGTTTTTGGATGTGGCTATCCTCCCGATAGAATGCACCGTAGATGTTTTGGTCTCTATGTTGTTTTCAGACGCGGCTATTCCTCCTGATAAAATGCACCATTGACTTTTTTTGGATATCTGGAAAACACAACAGAATTTTACAAAATTTTCAGGATGAATTCTTCATGATTGGAAATGTTTACGGTAGAAAACAACAAAAATTTGTAAAAAAATCGATGTGTTTTTTGCAGATCTGAAAAAAAATAATTCAATATTTTGATTTTACGGTGCATTCTGTCGGGAGTATAGCCTGCATCGTTGTTTTTTAGTATAGGATAAAATGGGTTTTGAAGGGAGTCGAAACCCTTTGTACAAAATGTTGTCACAAAGGTAGACATAATCGATAGACAACAAACATACTACCCAAATACAACTAAAACAAAGACGACAAAATGACTTAGTGCATGTGCTTCAAGACACTGACAACTTCAATTTCCCATTCATTAAACTTCTTTTGCAGATTAGGAAAATCTAGCAATTTTTTTTCTCCTTCTAGAATGACTTCTTTTTGTTGTTTTTTTTCCTATCTTGTATATTCTTTTTCTTATAGTTAATATATGTATTTTTTCCAATTTAAGAAGTGAAAATAATAAAAATAGGTAAGAAGTGAAAATTTTAAAGTCATAATGATTCTTTGTACCTATTGTGAATTGGGTCTTCGAATTTTTTTGGTCTCTATGTTGTTTTTCGACGCGGCTATCCTCCTGACAGAATGCACCGTTGACTTTTTAAATTCGGAAAACACAACAAAATTTTACGAATTTTTCAAGATGAATTCTTCATGATTGGAAAGGTTTATGGTAGAAAACAACAAAAAATTTGTGGAAAAAATCCCTGTGTTTTTTGTAGATCTGATTTTTTTTTTAATATTTTGATTTTACGGTGCGTTCTGTCGGGAGGATAGCCTGCATCGTTGTTTTTTAGTATAGGATAAAATGGGTTTTGAAGGGAGTCGAAACTCTTTGTACAAAATGTTGTCACAAAGATAGACATAATCAATAGACAACAAACATACTACTCAAACACAACTAAAACGAAGAGGACAAAAAGACTTAGTGCTTGTGCTTCAAGACACCAGCAACTTCAATTTCCCATTCACGAAACTTCTTTTGCAGATTAGGAAAATCTAGCAATATTTTTTTCTCCTTCTAGAATGACTTCTTTTTGTTGTTGTTCTCTCTTGTATATTATTTTTCTTATTGTTAATATATATATTTTTCTCAATTTAAAAAATGTTATGAATGTAATTTTTTTATTAACAAATGTTTACCATCTTTTCTATGTGGGTCTCTTTGTCTTTACTATTTTCCTTGTCTTTAGTCATATAAATGAATAAATTATTGTTAATAGAATTATTCATGAATATTACTTTGCAAATGACTAAAACCTACACTAGTTGCATTCAAAAGAATAATAATAATGTAAAGGTAAAATTTGCACATCATGTCATTGTCTCTTTGGTTTTGTATACATTTAAATAATGGATTGATATGTGCATATATGATGTACTTTTGTATGATGTTCATTTTTTTTTCCTAACTTTTACTCATCCCTATACACACACATTCCTATAAATTTGATTCATAGTGTATTCTTATATGCACTTTCAAGCACATTCAACTTAATTACACATTTGTTATTTTGTCCATTTGCTCACCTAGGGTTGTTTTCGTGATCATGAGATCAACCTTACAAACACTAGCTTAACCTTTGCCTTTCTAAAATCCTAGATTTTTATCACTAATGTCACCCTCTTTGTTTTCCCACCTTGCAAACTGAATAATTTTTTTGGTCACATGTAATGCTAGGTGCTAGTATTTAAAGACTTTATTCTCAATCATTTGACATCTAGAATCTAAAATCTCTCACATTCTAGAGCATAAACTAAACAACCAATAATGAAAGAATTATATTTATTACACTCGTTAGAGTAACAAATCTATATACAACATTCTAGCACCATTCATTGTCCATTAATTTCAATCGTGACACATTTATTAGGAGAGCGTGTTATCTTCAATCATGACACACATTGTCTATTATCATCAATCGTGACACATATTTGTGATGCAATGACGACATTCTCAAGATATTTTAATTACGACAATCCTCAAATACTAGAGAAGCTCAAAGGAAAATGAATTACACAAGGTCAAATCTAGACACAAGTTCAAATTCAAATTCAAATTTAAAAAATATGAATCTAATCCCAAATTAGGTCACAAATCTATGAAACTTCTAAGACCTTTACTCAAAAACACTCACATTTTTCAAGTAAAAGTAATGATGGTTTACAATCTTCATCAAAGACTACAATTTCCCATCAAACTAAATGTTCTTACACATTCCATTTATTTTCCATAATTCAACATTTAATTTCACACTATTTGAATCCACGGGCCCCAACTACTAATCTAAATTATCTAATGTTGAAATTTACCATTTTAGAATATAAAAAACAATATGCTGACAAATATATTACAATGATATAATTTGTTTAACATCACAAAGTAAGCTCATGACTATTTAAAAAATAATAATTGAAGAGGTAATTCCTAGGTGTCCCTATTTCCAATTTCAAGGAATGTATTAAACCAATTGATTAATCCTTCTAGATAAATAGTTAGGTTAGTCCAGCACCACTTTATCCATTTGAAATGTGTGGGGCTATGCCAGGCTATATATACCTATGCTAGCCTGTCACATTCCTCTCACACGGTCTAGCTGTACCTAACAGCGTGTGGAAAGTGAGGTTTCTTTGTTTTTTTTCCCACTAATATTTTAAACCGCGAATTTAATTAATAATAAAAACTGGATAAGACGATTGTGTACGTGTCATGCGGTGAGTTGATGCCGTCACGAAGCCACCAAAATATGATAATAAAATTTGAAGACGAAAAAAGACAAGAAATGGTACAGTGTGAAAGGGGAAACTTGACGCCTATATTCCGACGTGTGGGGAATCATATTATAATACGTGTATATCTGTTAAGGGAACTTCTTAATACCAATTTTTATTCTTTTCTAGTGTTTTATCTGGATGGCTTTTGGTATATACCATGGAATTTGGAAGCTATCACCCCCACCAAATTGGATCACTATTCATCTCCACCCAATTATTGCCTTTCTTATCTTTATTCATATTGGGTCTTATTTATTTTTAAGATTTTTTAAAAGGGAGATCAGGATTGAGATTGAGATTGGGTTCAATTCTCCTCTTTCCCTGAGTTTTGAAACATTTTAAACCTTAATTTTTATGCTTCTTTTGTATGATAAGGATGATGATGACATACTTAAGGATGATGATTCATTCTTTAATTGTTTCTTTCCCCATTTGGTATATTAATTTTGGTGTCATCTTCTGTAATTGTTGGATTTGTATATTCGAGTCAATTGGGTTTGTTTTGAGAGAATGTATTGATACAATAAAATAAAGATATTCGGCACATTTTTATGTTAAA
The DNA here is from genome assembly GCA_027943335.1 of Chamaecyparis obtusa. Taxonomy (NCBI): domain Eukaryota; kingdom Viridiplantae; phylum Streptophyta; class Pinopsida; order Cupressales; family Cupressaceae; genus Chamaecyparis; species Chamaecyparis obtusa. The sequence continues at coordinate 245,176 of BSBK01002424.1, forward strand.
TAATATAAAGATATTTGCCAACCTTTTATGTTAACTTTTTATGATCATTGACCACCTTGATTCACTCTTCTTTCAACACATTATCATACATATGTTCTCATATCTGGTCTATTTACATTTATTTGTGTGTATTTGCACACTATTTATTGGCCCTAGTTTTCATAACTGTGATTTTATTCCTAGATTTTGCATCCCTTATCATGGTTGTGGCATACAAGATCAGATCTATTAGCCGTTTTTTAAATTTAAATTGTTGATATTTGCCCTTTTAACTAGTCATCGAGACATAACTTGGTACACATTTGTGTGACAAATTTTTGCATGTCCTTGTATTAAAGGACATCCATTTGAGCATTAATCGATCATCTAATCATCATTTATAATCCTAAGTAATGAAGGAGTATTCAATACAAATATCTGATTTTGGATCTTTAGACACAATCAATGATCATAATAAAACCACATATAGTTCACTTGCATGATTTCCTACCATCTATTGATCATTTCATAATCATAAAGTTGGTCTTTCAAGTGAGCCGACTTAGGAGAAATTGACCATATTGCTCTAGCAATCTCCCCAAGGTATTTTTAAATATGAGTGTATTTCACATGGTTTAGAATTGACTTGAAGTGTGGGATAACTGTGAATAATTTTTTAAGCTTGTACAAAATTTAGGGACAACTCACATTTCGAGGAACTTATTATTTTTCTAAACTAATATTATTTAATTCAACAACATACCAACAATCATATGCTCTTACCAAATCAAGAGATAATTACTATTTTTTATTCACATTGATTTTCTATCCATCTATCACTTGTTTAGTCTATTATGATTTAGACTTGATTATGTCTGGAAGTAATTACATATCCCAGATTAACCCTTAGGAAAATGTTATTTTCTTTTATATTATTTTTTAAGTCATCTAATCTCACACCCCTAGGATTTGACCCTCAGGTTTATAACTTCAAATTTGACATTTTTTTGGTAATAGGTTGAGGTCAGAATTAGAAACATAAAGTAGCAAAAAGTAATAAAACTGAGATATATGTTACCTGAAGTTTCCAACCAAGACTCCCTTGTATTGCCTGCACAATTTTTCCAATCTCCCCACTTTCTCATAATCAGAATTAGGTCTTTTATTAAGACTTCCAATAGAAATATGATTTAAAACTAATAACTAAGATAATGTAGGTTGATAAACCTCCCCATATGTGGGGAAATAAGGATAGTAATTCAACTAATATTTTCTAGACCTTATTAGTACTCATGGAAATTTATCCACCTACCATTTATCCTCTAAGTCATGCTCTGAGTAGGGACGATCTTGATACTCCATGTCAACTAATAAGTTGTTTGTATCCTTTAGTTTTCTTAGAAGATAATTCTAGAAAGTAAATTATTTCCTAATAAAGTTGGTAAGGGAGGAGAATTCCTCTTTCAAGTCCCATTTTGAACCATTGATGTTGTTCCACTTCATACTTAGATTTACCAGTTCTTAGAATATCCCTTACTCCTTAAGATATCTTCTAAATTTGGGAAAAATGTATTCCTAAGGTTGCAAAGATTTCAAAGCTAGGTTGTGGTAGCTTGGTCTTAATTAACAACATATAACTTTGTCATCATGAGTTTTATGATTAATCTATTTCATCCTCATGCATGAATTTTCTCTAGCTAACCATATAGGCCGAGGAGTTTAATTTTGGCTCTCTATACTTAAATCAACCCTTTGCATTATGGAACCATTTTAAACTTTTTAATTTGGCTATGATCTATTCATATAATCCATCTTCATATAGTGATACTATTTAAATTTGAATTGTGATTACAAAGCCATAAAAATTCCATGATAAATACATACAATCCATCTATTCATTTAAACCATCTTTTAACAATGATACCACTTATATGTAAACTATGATTACAGTGCCCTAACAATCCCATGATAAATTCTCTTTTCTCTTATATTGTCCATTAAACCCTAGCTTTTATATTTCATGGTTATTCTTTAATTCTGAAAACTGAAATTAAACCATACATCCAATCTATCAATTTTGTCTAAATTTAACTAGTTTTACCAGAAATTCATAATTTCATAACCCACATTAGATTTGACATTTTGATTGTATTATCAATTTTGAGATCTTCTTAGGGTTTACGCGCCTATCATTTAAAATCTCATATCTCTCTTTCTAAGGTTTATGCCCTACTTTGTGAGCCTCATTTTTACTCATACTAATTTTACCCTTAACTACCTCATTAAGGTTTCATTTTTAGGTATCATTTCTCACTAGTATTTCTAATTTAAAAAAAATGAATGCAAGACTTTCTACCTATCTTTCATTGTTTTATTTATCCACAAGTTACTTATGATCCCAATTTTTTTTATTGAGAATAAATGATCTTCAAAACCTTGTTGTGGCCACCCAATCTAGTGAAAATAATAGATGTTAATGTTGATTTAATAATATGGAGGACTATGATCATGGTGTACATGTTAAGAAATAAGAGTTTGTGAATGAAATTTCTTTATTGGCTAAGAAAAAAAACCATACACAACTAACATGAATTATTTATAATATATTTATAAATAAGCTACAAGTGTTGAAGGTATTGTAAGCTATAAGTGAGGGGGTTTCTTCATCTATCATTTTTTAGGTACATATACATCATCTTCTACCATTATTTAATCATCTGTCAGTATCCTTCCACCATTATTCAATCATCTGTCAGTATCCTTCCACCATCATTGGTTGTCACCATAATTCTACTTGTACCTATAACAGTGTTCACCTACATAGTTTTTTCACTATATTTACCTCTTTATATGAAATTCCCCCTAGCTATACCCCTCTTGTGGCATTTTCATCCATCACTATATATTTATCACATCCCCACCTTCTTTATCCAATACTACTCTATCTTGCACCAATCACCTCCTCTACTCACCTCTCTACCATATTGATCTCTTACTCCATCCCTCTATTTGAGCCCATGTATATTATAACCAGTATCACATTATTATTTTACATACCCTCTCCTTATGTTCTTTACATAACACTGTGGTTTTTTTTTATGTAAGAAGGCTATAGTGACCAAACATGCAATTGAGATATTTTATGACTGCATGTGTTTAAAATTTCTATTTGAGGATAAGTTGTTAACTAAGTTGTTCTCATAAACCTTGAAAGATTGCATTAATAAGTGGTTCTTTTCACTTTTTCAAGGATCCATCTACACATTTGATGGTTTAAAAAAAGTATTCTTAATTCAATTCAAAGTTGTTGATACAAAAGGCAATTGAGAGGTGTGAGGGAGGGAGAATTAGTAGTATGATAAAAAAATTTAAACTTTTTGTTGCTCCTTATCTTAAAACCTTTACTTCATGCATCAATAATAATGTAAAAAAATTAAAGAAAAATTAATTCCATACAATTACACAGGTGAACTCCAAATTTACACGGAAAACTCAATGAGGGTAAAGCCACATTGAGAAACATCGTGATAACAAACAATTTACAAAACTTGTTTTAGGGACACAATCCAAGGAAGCAACTACATGCTCAAATAATCATTTTATGGCTATGCTAAAGGAAGTTCACTACTCCCTGATTATGATGACCTTTAGAGAAGGACACTACAACCTCATAATGACATGAAGAACACATAAATTTATACCACAACACAATTATACATTAGCAACCTTCAACACATTGCTTCCAAAAAACTTCAAGAACTTGTGAATATAGATACCTTTAGCTCACTTCTTCTAGTAATCATTAGGCATTTTGTTTGCATAATTCACACCTCAAAACACTTCCACCCCTTCCTCATTTTCCAAATGGCTTGATCTTTTATTCATATCATCTACAAGCTCAAACAATCTTCTCCAAGTTAACCATGATGAAATGTATGGACATTAAATATGAAACAACCACATAGGTCATCCCCAAACACCTCCATGATAAAAGGAATGTGTAAGTGGATCAAGCTAGGGAATATAAAGGACCTAAAACACTTTAACACACTTCTCTAAGTTGGTGAAAATGATGAAGTTATGACACAATCAAACCAAGTTGGCCAAAAAATCATTTATCCACCTAATAATTCAATTCAATCATCAAACAATACTGGAATAATCTGGAGACATCATGCGGAGCACGAAGGAGTATCATATGAAATTAAGTGATACTCCGATACCATCAACCCACTTCATCACATCGAATTAGGCTGGCATAAACACATTGAAACTAAGAAATCTATCATTGTATGCAACAAGTCGACCGATCTTGGAGATATAGAAATTAAAACCATACTTGTGGTAAAGATGACAATCTAAAAATTGGATGGAAGTAAGATACAAACAATATGAGCACAATACCCAAAACTACAAGTGTAAAGACTGAAATGCGGAGCATTCTCATTTCTCCCTGAAACCCATAAAAAGGTACTTAGTGTTGAAAGTTTTTCATTCATGAAGGAGAATATTGTAGTTATGCCATACTAGTTGTCATTGATGTCAACATACCTTTGTTAGCTTATTCTATTATGGCTCTTGGAAATTTAGTGATACAGTTGATACTAGTTTGGTCTTCATTTCTCCAAATGAATAGATTTGAAAATTAGATTTTGATAGAATGTATTGGTATATATATAATGATTCTATATTCAAATTTTTACAAGTTTTTGTGCTTCAACTAGATCGCTATTTTGTTCGATAACTCAATTTTCCAATTACTCTATTCCTCTGGAATAGATCAGGTGATCAACATGTCTGCATTGCTTCTCATGGACATTTTCGATTCTATGATGTTTGGACAAGGTTAAGGAATGGATGAAACATGTAATCTCAAATTGGTATCAGTATTGTTGTGTTTTGGTTGACTTATGCAATTAAAACATATGATATGATTTGATGTAGTGTGTGAAGAATTATCTTAGCCAACTACTTGGTGTAATGTGTTTGGCCAACATGGAGCATGGTTAAAGCCCCATAAATAAATAAATAAATAAATAAATATATATCTATGTGTGTGTGTTCTATGAACATATTTTTGTGTGTCTTTGAATGAAAAGATTTTGTGAAGGGATACACAATGATATGTAGCAGATTCAAATACAAATTATGGAGGAACATATGATGTGTGCAAAGTCTATATATTGAGCTTCAAGGGAATTGATTTTGTGCATACATTAGATGCAATTGTGATAGTTCATTTTGTCTACTTACTCTACTCTAGGCAGTGAGCCTCTACTTAGTAGGAAGTGAGACATCCAACAATGAGTTTTAGAGTGAGCACTTGTAATATTTTATAACTAGTTATTTTATATTGAGAGTTAACACTCTTCATGGTTTTGAACTTGTTTGAGTTTTCCACATTAAAAATATGGTGGTCTCTTGTACATGTAATTTTTTAATTCAATTGATTATTTGATTACATGATTTCTGTTATATGAATGATAATAATAATTTAAAGAAGTTCTATTTGAGTTGATTTCAAGAATTAAGGGATACTAATTCACCCCCTCTCAATAGCCAGACTATTCAAATATTAGCATTAGAGCTTAGTCCCTCATTTTATCTTAACTACTTAAATGAGATCTTGATGGTTGAATAGATGACATCTAAGGAAAACACATAAGAAAGTCATTTTGATGGAGAATTACAAATTGCTCTTGAAAACATTGAGAGTGTGTGGAAAGTGAAAATAAGGATATGAAGGAAAAACATAAAGGAAGATAATTAATTTGTTAGAAAGTTGAGAGAATAGATTAAGAAATTCAAGGAAAGACATAGGGAGGTCAGCAAGGAGTTGAAGCAAGAAAATGAAACTATTACCAATATGGAAATGAAAGTTGAAGAAAACAAGAAAATTAAAAGATATCTGAATGGATTAATCAAATAAAAAATTGAGGAATGTGCAAAGATAGAGAAAGAGATAACACTTTTGAAATCAAAAGGAAAACTCAAAGAGAGCTCTTTGAAACTTGATGAAATAATGGCTGCATATAAGACACCAAAAGAAAAAGGAGGATTAGAATTTGAAGCAAGTGACATTTCAAGTCAAAAGATTGAAGACAATGAAAAGGTGGAGAATACTAAACTAAGCAAAATATTAATGAAAAAAACTAAAGGAAAACATCTCCAGAATGAAAACATCTCAGTAATAAAACTTCCTATTAGGCAACCTCCTTCTCAAAGGTACCCTTGTTTTAATGGTTATTTCCATTTTTGTAACAAGTTCAAACATAAGGCTAATTACAAAAATAAGTTAAATCAAAATGGTCAATTCTTTACCTACAAAATATTTGGTCATAAGGTCAGTAATTGCAGATGCCAAATTAATGTCCAAGAAATAAACCCTCTTATGGTTATTGTCAATTATACAATATATTTTGACATAAAGGTGATTAGTACAGATCTAGAGTGGCTAAAAATAATTTAGGTCATAAAAATATCAAATGCTTTAATTGTAATAAAGAAGGATATATCACTAAATATTGCAGAAGCAAGAACTTGAACCAAGATACACCAGAAAGCAGGAATAATCTTGCGAAGAAAATTGACACAGAAGAAGCAACAAATGAAATGAAGAGGATTTGGAAGAAGAAAGAAGTGGATCAAATAGATAATATTGTTGTACCTATCTCCACTACATAAACTTCCTCCAAAAGTTAGTTCAAATTGCTTTGGCTAAGGGGGAGCTACATTGGAAATCTTTTTCCACTGCCAAAGAAACTTGTGGTGTTGTTGTTAGAAATAGTTAATCTATAATGCATGATATGTTGTCATATATGACAATTACATTCATCAATCTTAGTCATATTTTAGTTGAGATAGTATACCAGATGATTTGATGTATGAATTGTCTAAGTATCGTAAGAAGAAAATAACATAGTCAGATAGATCAATTTGGTATGGATAGAAGTCAGTGAGTTAGATCCTACGATGGTAGAGTATACAAGAAACTATCCTAATATATCTAATATGATCTTTGCAAAATTTTGAGTTTTGGTATGCATCCGATATTCAATTATGAATTTCAGGTTGACAATTTTGGGCTAGAACATAACAATTCGGTATGACCAATCAGAGTACACTTGGATAATTAGTTTGGAGCATCATTTTGGTGATTTATTATGATTGAGATGACATCAGAGGATATTGTATTTGGTTATAAAGCTTTGATTTAATATTTTGATCTAGTTTTGGCATGAATGATTGCACACATTATGTTATCTTGTTTTGGGCCGACAAACTTATGTTTTTAGGCTTATGATCTCATATATAAGATCAAGTTTTGGTTTCCAAGGGCATGGATGTTTAATGTGATGATGTGTGAGTTATATTGATGTGAAAATTGGTAGGGTATGTGTAGGATCATGGTATGCCAAAAAGTGGCGATGTGAAAAAATGAGCTTTTCACTCGTCCAAAAGCACACTAAAAAGTTTGTTGACTTTTTAGTAGGCTTGGGTGTCAGTACACCTAGCCAAGCCAAAAGACAAATCACAAGCCTAATCAGATATCCGATATTATTGGATATCTGATGTTATAATGGATATTCAATTTTTGCCAGCAAAATATATTTGTAGCTTGCAACTACGTTCAACATAAGATTTCACATATCAAAAACAATCTGATATCCGATTTTCTCTAGATTGAAAGGTATGTTAAATTTTTAAGTTTTTATTGTTTTTATTGTTTTTTAATTAAAATTTGTAGTTTTTTTAAATAAAAACTAGGGTTTAAATGATATTCTTTATTATTTTTTCAAATTGATTATAATTGTCTATTTTGGTTTTAATTGTAATCAAACATGGACTCAAACCAATCAGAAAAACCTCCCAATGATCCCACAAATAATCCAGAACCACCTCCAAACAATCTCCCACCTTCATAAGACCAACTAGTCTCAAACCCTTGATGTTTAGAGGATCTCATAGGAGACAATCAACATCAACTTAGAGGATATCCGACCACATATGCCAATATCCCCACATTGCAACCCATGTTTTCCATGTTGAACTCCATTATTGAAAATATGGAGAAACTTACAGAGCAACATAATGTTTCACTTCTTTGGTGTGATTCCATGCACGCCCAACTTGACGATGGGCTTGACTATGATCAAGTTATGAACCTAAATATAATAAAACATAACATATGTAATCTTTTTGTGGATCTGAAAACTGGTTTAAAAGTGGACCCTAAAAAACCTAAGTTTTTAATTAAATGGTGCACAAATGATGCAATACGTGACAACTTTTGGGACTGCTGGTGGATGGTTTTTAATAGACCACCCCAAATTTTTTTGGATGTCCCATTCTATTTCATAACAAAATTATATGCTGAATTTGTGCTTGATCACAAGGTAAATTATTAGAGCATGAGATCGAACCAGGGTGTAGGCTTAGGCGCTCCTCAAGACAAGCCATGGGCACACTGGGTGAAATCACACAAATATGTCCCCCCTCTCAAGATTTCACCACCTCCTATAGTGCAGCATCTTGATATTATTGCTGAGGCTAGCTCATAGACTGTTCAAGCCATTCACACCTTGAGTGATCTACTAGTTACACAGAGCATGACATTTTTGCCTCCTCATGTTGATGCTTCTGGCCCTTCCACATCCTCCATGAGCTCACATGTTTGTGTGCCCCACACTTGCATTATGTGCAAGAATACGTGCTTGGGTCCCTTGAATGATAGTGATGCATATAACTATGTCTTTGTGGTAGACGATACTACACAACACACTACAGGCACTAAAGCACCTCATGAATGTGCATTAGGGGCATACAGAGCCATGGACTCCTACTGTTATGGTAAGAGTAAATAGTTCACTTGTTACATTATATTTAATTTTAAATGTTCACATTTTTAGTAGAATTTTCTTATAATGATTGCCCACTTATGTTTTTTTAGGTGTTTCATTTATGTTTAGTTGATGACAGAGGAGGAGATGGCATAGGTGGATAGGTCCACGCTTTCGGCCATTTCATTTGGCCTTGAAACTTCCATGGTACATATGTTTTAATGTACTCATTGGTTTTCTTTTATTATAATAGTATATACATGTGTTTTCTAATTTTTATGATCATCTTATTACATATTGATGCAGGTGTCACCAATTTCCTTTGGGGGGCAATGTGAGGGGGTTCAACTGTCTGGCGTTGACAAGGAAAAGGTAATTAAGTATTTTAGATTATTTATGCATACTTGTACACTTGTTAGTTGTGCGTACTCATTTTTAATTTACATGGTTTATTTGACAGAGGGTGGTGTCTGATGATGTCATGAGACCCTTTCACCACGATAGAGTTTTATACATCTCAATTCATAGTGATATCCCCACGGTATGTATATTTCTAAAGTTATTTGTGTGTATTTTACTATCAAGTATATATAATAAGATCAAATCATGATTGTATGAAGTATCTATTTGACTTTTGTAGGTCACCCCTAGTTTGAGGGAGGTACAACGCCAAGGGTTTGTATCACTGATGACTCAATTGATATTTCATGAAGAAAGTTTAACACAGGTAAGTTTTAATGTTAATTCAGCTATTTTGTAAATATATATTTTCTACCAAGGATTTAACATTAAATAGTATAACTCGTAGATCAATCTCATGTTCGCAAACATATGCAGGTTGGAGTCGACATTGGTGGTACTATCTCTTCGCTACCAAGGACATATATTATGTCTCCTGTCTGCGTGAGGAGACGTAGAGGCGAGGTACATGATAGTTCAATTTTAATTTTAATTTATTTATTATTGTTGACTATGATTTTGAATTTTTATTTTTTTATTTGTAGAAATCATATAAATTAAGTAATCTAACTTGGGGTTTCACTTTTGTGTTTGAATGCAGGATCCATCAGAGCCAAAGAGTACTTCAAAGAGACTACATTTTGATGACCCACCAATAGAATAGGATGTCCTAGAAACATTTGTAGTTGAACTTCTTATTTTGAGATGCCATATGACACATTTTGAGATGGTGTATGCCACATTGTATCTAGATACATTAATTTTGTAAATATTTTGAGATGGCATGTGCCACATTTTGTACAAAACTATTTCATATATACATATCTACATGTTCATTTTTGGTTATTTTATCTTTGTCATGTGTTCATGACTTAAGAAAATTTATGTGTATGCTTTATGTGCTATGTGTGTTCACATGTGTAATTCATCATTTAAGTGAATTCATGATTCATGTCCTAAATTGTATTCATGTGTATCTGATGCTCTTAACTAAGAAAATTCTTCAAAGTTCACTTCACAAATTTGGTGATCACCTTGTCAAATCAACTCTTCTACAATGTATCATGTTAGAACTCTATTATACATGTCAAAGACACATCATTCCATGAGAATTAGTAAGAAAAATCATGGAATGATGATTCTACATCAAGATTTTGTCAAACTATTATTGAGAAAACAATGACCTATCATTCTAGGTACCAAACCCTCCTTTCTAGGGTCTCTAGGCTAGGGCTTGTTCAAACAGACTCTTGCAAATCTCTCTAGATCCCCCCAATAGATCTAACACATCCCTATGGACCCAAATAGCATAGATCCATAAAAAAATATACTCATCCTTTAGAGTATATGCTCGCAACAATGATTAGTGCTACTTCATGCACCTTCAATCAACATTTACCACCATTTGTGGTCTCTCCACAACCATATCCTGCATATCCCTGCAACCAAACACTATTGTACAAGACACTAGTTAATTCCTTTCCTTCAAATGCCAATGAAATGATGCTATACATACATGGAAGTGATAAAAATATAATAAACAATCAATTTACTCCATTTCCAATCACAGACACATTCCACAATGCATTCAAATGCCTTGGTTTAATGACTGTACCCACGGGCCAATGAACCAGTTTGCAAGAATATAAATTTATTTATTATTTTGGAACCATTTAAATTGGTTCTCTATCACACCACTCTACATACTAAACCATAATCACATGGATCTCCTCTAATAGATCCCCAAACACTCTAAAACTGACAACAACTAACTCTAAAACTATCTACAACAATCACAAACCGACTGTTAACAATTACAAGTTTTTTTATGAATTTGTCAAGTTGACAACTACCTTTGTCAACTCGACCCTCACAAGACATATCTTTTGTTAGATCCTTGTCTAAGGCTTAAACACTCTATCTCAAACCAAATATTGCCTCTAAGGTCATCTAGGCCTCATAATGACCCTTAAGGCTTATTTTTCCAATAAGGCAATATTACACCATTTTAGCACATTTAGTGCATTTACATCATTTTAATGGCTCTATTGGCCACATTACAATCAATGTTGACCTTCACGGTCTTTATCAATGTTACACAATGATCATCAAAACATTACAAACATGTTCAAAACACATTTAAATGACCATCCTTGGTCTCTTTACATTTGCAAGTGACCCTTTATGGTCATGTTCCCATCTCCCTCGGAGCAACAACATCTATTCATTGTGGGTACAAAAAAATGCTTCCATCACGTCTGGTTGGGTAGGTTTACCCTAGGAATGTTCCCACTTTACCTCTTGACACACTAGAATGCTCACCGACATACCCAATGGTGCTTAGTGTACCTTGGGGACACTTTGGTCTGACATGGTCGCGAACATTCTAGTGACTTCATATTTGAAATGAGGTTGTCACTAGCGTTTACTTTCCCAATGGGAGCTAATGGCGCAGACCATTCGGTGCCAAGATGAACAGTTTGGAAGAAACCCAGTGGTGCAACTTTCAACTGACCCTCACTACAAGTTTTGGTGTCAAGCAAGATTGGCATGCCAAATTCAAAAAAATTTGAATCTCCCAGAACAAAGAGAGGTTATTGTAGGCCTAAAAAACATGGTACTGTAGCATCTCACAGTTTGTCAATACCTCTCATGGGGTTTGAAATATGAGCCTTGACAGATCTTTGCCCAATCATGCTTAGTGCACCTTGTGAACACTTTGTTCCAGCATGGTCACAAACGTTCTAGTGACTCCATTGTCAAAAAGAGGTTTTCACTAGCATTTACTTGCCCAACCAGAGCTAATGGCATTGACCATTTGGTGTCAGGATGAACGGTTTGGAAGAAACTCAGTGGTGCAACTTTCAACTGACCCTCACTACAAGTTTTGGCGTCAAGCGAGATTGGCATGCCAAATCCAAAAATATTCAAATTCCCCAGAATGAAGAGAGGTTATTGTAGGAATAAAAAACACAATCCTATAGAATCTCACAGTTTTCTGATACCTCTAACGGGGTCTGAGATACGAGCCTTGAAAGATCACTACCCAATCATGCTTAGTGCACCCTTGGGGACACTTTGGTTTGACATGGTCATGAACATTCTAGTGACTCCGTGGTCAAAAAAAGGTTGTAACTAGTGTTTACCCAACCAACTAGAGCTAATGGAGCAGACCATTTGGTGCTAGGATGAATGGTTTGGAAGAAACCCAGTGGTGCAACTTTCAATTGATCCTCACTACTAGTTTTGGTGTCAAGCAAGATTGGCATGCCAAATTCAAACAATTTTGAATCTCCTAAAATGGAGAGAGGTTATTGTAGGCCTAAAAAATACGGTCATTTATCATTTCACAGTTTGCTGATACCTCTCACAAGGTTCGAGATACGAGCCTTGAAAGATCACTTCCCAATCGAGCTTAGTGCACCTTGGGGACACTTTGGTTTGGCATGGTCGCGAATGTTCTAGTGACTCTGTGGTTGAAATGAGGTTGTCACTAGTGTTTACACACCCAAATGGAGCTAATGGTATAGGACTGTTCGGTGCCAGGACGAATGGTTTCAAAGAAACCCAATGGTGCAAATTTTAACTGACCCTCATTGCAAGTTTTGGCATCAAGTGAGATTGGCGTGCCAAATTCAAAAAATTTAAATCTCCCAGAATAGAGAGAGGTTATTGTAGGCCTCATAAAAATGGTCTTGTATCATCTCACAATTTTCTAATACCTCTCATGGGGTCTGAGATATGAGCCTCGAAAGATCGCTATCCAATCATGCTTATTGCACCTTGGGGACACTTTGGTCTGGCATGGTCACAAACATTCTAGTGACTTCGTGGCCCAAACAAGGTTGTCACTAGTGTTTACCCGCACAACCAGAGCTAATGGCACAAATCATTCGGTGCTAGAATGAATGGTTTGGAAGAAACCCATTGGTGCAACTTTCAATTGACCCTCACTACAAGTTTTGGCGTCAAGTGAGATTGACATGCCAAATTTTAAAAAATTTGAATCTCCCAGAATGGAGAGAGGTTATTGTAGGCCATTATTGAAATAAATAAAATAAATCAAATCAAGAGTCATATCTCTAATTTATGAAAGCCCAACTTTATTTTTTAACATGACTTCTTTTGACAATAACAAGAAACTAAGACCTAATGGAATACATTGCATATTGTCACATTACCAATTAACTAGGTTGGGTTTCTCAAACCATGCCACACAATGTGACCTTATCAAAGATTAGGCACACAATATTAGAAAAACATGGATATTCTCCTCATGTGTATATGTTGTATGTTATATATGTTTGTATGTTATCATCTAATAAGAAGACAATATCCAACTAATACTCTTTGATCATACAATTAATTTCCTAGGTCCTTTGGGAGATTTGAAAGTAAAACTAGAAAAGGTGTTAAAAAAGGGCTACTAGGAACCAAAGCATTCTAGGCCCTTGTGGTGTTGGCGAACTAGAAACTAAAGAGTCAGTTTTGGTGGTGTTGGTGAGTGTCAAGGAAGTTAGTTTGGCATGTTAAACAAACTCTAAGACTACATTGTTTTGATAATACATGGGATTCATAGGTGAATGATTGAACCCACATTTGCACAAACAAACCATAGTATAAATCAAATACTTTACTACTTTGAACACATTCAACAAATCCTTAAGAATTTTTTGTCAAATATTTGCATTCTTACATGTATTTCATCATTATACAAGCTTGACTGTACACACCACCTTTCGTACAAATTCATTTTATATCATTGATACAACATACTATGAATAAATATATCAATGTTATCAAAAGTACGAGATATAGAATTACTCAAAATATTAGATACATAACTATATATAAAAAATAAGTGTCATTTTTGCTCCTAAAGTGTATAAGTTTAACACATGGTACTCGATGACATCTACATTCCAATCCCTACATTCGAAAGGAACAAGAAAAATTAATAGAGAAAAAATAAGTTTATATGTTGACAAAAATATTATGAATGTATAAGTAACTAAGCGAACCAAAGAACATGACTAGCCAATGCATAGTGAAGTTTAGCATCATAAAAGATTGGATAATCAAATGCACACCTCAATCTTCTATGTCTATACTATATGTATCCAACTGCACTTACAATCCACATACAAAACCAAGTTTATTGGCTCAAACAAATAAAGAAAAAAACTACAATTAATTTATTGAATGTAATTGTAATAAACATGGAAAACCTTGCAGTGAGTTGAACTTCCTACTGAAGTGTGCCTGAAGGGTCATCTCTTTGCTTAAGGGTATTCAATATTGCTTCATGATCAATAGTACTAATAGTCCAAAGTTCATTTGTCTTTGGTTTTCTTTAATGTTTCAAAAATTTAACATTGGCTTCTATAACAAGGTGTGAATACATGAGAATCGTTATGTGCTTCTCGTAGTCTTCAAATGCACAAATGCCATTATTTCTAATCATGTATGTGCATAACCATGTTCCTGCAACAACATGTGATCCTATTGGATATGTGAACATATGATCATCTGTCGTCAGTTGTGCAAGTTTCTACTTTCCTCGCACACAACATGCTAACTAGTAGTCCGATCTCTCATCATTCCCCTGTGGTGCAACCAATACAAAACTTGTCATGGTTGTAGAAGATCTAAAAGATGGTCGTAGTCAAGTGAACAATCCATGTCATCATTTATTATAGAGAGTGTGACAGATAAAGGAATTAGATAATGTGGAACCCATGTATCGACCCACTCAATTGACTCACACTAATCCCAATCACACTGAAGACACCTCAGACAATAACAAGCCAACTCTCATGTACAAATGGTCTATGCACTAGCATTTGAGCTTTGAAATGAATGCATTTTTTAATAATCTTTCATAGTTTGACAATCCAACCTATCTCCTATTGTACCCAACTCAACCAACCAAAAGAATCTATACACTGCTGAATCAAGAGTCCCCCCTGTGACAATGCTGAAGTACACCAATCAATAATAGAACGAGCACCAAGGAGTTCTGCACCTGAAATCCTCAATTGCTCCTTAAACAGAGCTCTCTTTACACATGCACTTGCTCCATCATGCTCCCCTTTTCCATGATCGGCCTAAAAAAAACTCCAAATATGAGGTACACCTCTCTCTACATGCATTCTACATAACCAATAAAACATACGAGAATTTTTGAATTGACCTATGTAGTTATCTAACCAAATGAGAAGTCTATCCATAGCAATATTATTTTCCTGCACCCACTCAAAATAATTCTCAAATAAATGTTGGACATATTCATGAGAGTGAGATCTATCATCGCTCATATAAAAATGGTATTCTTTGATTATCTTCCGGTCATCTTTTGTACTATCAAGGGAATGCCTATATGTTATGTGCACAAAAATAGTAACCTGAATAGAATTATAATATTGAACTTGCAACTTGTTTTGGGGCTACAATGTATAGTTCTCTACAAAGTCAATGCCCAATATAATAGTTCCAATCACCAAAGTGTCCTTACATATCCTAAATTGTTGATCCAACCACTGAGACCTGTGACTTTGCCTTGCATACTTGTAAAAAAGATTCTTCCTGAAATCTAAAATAAAATTAGCTACATTTCATTCTTTTGTAACCAACTCACATCTAGAGCCTTCACCTCCACTTTTCAATGTATATTTAACAATTTCATATAACTTTATGTGGAGAATTATCTTTCCAAAATCTTGTTCACAACCCTCATGAAAACATTCAACAAACTTCACTAGCCCACCATACTCTGAGCACTTGTCATTTAAGAAATATTTTCTATAAAAGAAACATCCATCATCTCTAGGTCATAAAAAATGAACTAGCAAGTCTCTTGATGATTTTGGAAGAGCACTTGCACCACACTCCTCCAACATTTCACTAGTATGAAAAGTAGAATGAAGGGATCATAACAGTTCATGGTGCAGGGACATCTTAATAACATGCAACTTGATAAAAAAATTGGTAATGGTGAGTGGGCGCGTGAGTGTGAGCGTACAAGCGTCGACGCAGTGAGGGCAACAAGGTCAATACCAGGCTTAGAGTTTTAGCAGGGAGCATCATCAAGGCAGTTTCGACACTCAAAATAGACATAATCACTTCTCTCATTAGGTTCAACCTCTTGCCCAAGATTTTTCAAAGCTTTTTTGAGGACCACCTATTATGCAGCCAGCTAGGATTCGTGGATTAGACCATCAGTTCAAGGGCTTTTAGTCCTACCCATTTGTGCAGAAAAAATCTCGTAATACTACATTTGACTTATCATATCAAGCAAACAAGCCAAATGAAATTAATATATTTAGGGGGAAAGCAATAGTCCAGCCTACGAAGCCCTTTTTTGTTAACCCTAGGTTCCATTTCAAGTCTGATCAATATTCATCAGGAACACATAAGATTATTCCACCTCTTCCACTTCTAGGGGCTCCCTCAAATCATCCATCAACCCCTCCCATTCCTCATATTCGATCTCTACAATTCTCTAGCTTTGAGATGGGGGAGTCCTCTCGTCAGAAAACCATGAAGCCTATTGTATCTAATCCACTCACATGGTCCTACCCAAAACCCCTGTTGGAAACAATTGTCTGAAGAAAATTGCTACTCAAGTTATGTATTGTCTTTGATGTCACACAATGTCATAGTCCGCAACAGTCAGTACCAACCGAGCTCATTCGGTTTTCTTGGCATTAAAAATTAGTGCTTACCGAGTTCACTCGATTATCAAAGAAAATCAACATTTACCGAGTTCACTCGGTTATCAAAGAAAAGTAGTGTTTATCGAGTTCAGTCGGTTGTCAAAGAAAAGTTAGCATCTACCGAGTTCAGTTAGTTATCGAAGAAAAAGGATTATCAGTGTTTACCGAGTTCCCTCGATCTCCAAAAGATTGTAGAAAATTTCATTATGGTCACCGAGCACTGTCGGCCCTTGAAGGATCTTTGCAAATAAAGTTTGCTTATTTCAGCCGACTGCTATACTAAGTAATGCCGATTTGACAAATCTAAAATCATATAAATAAAAGGTCAAGTGTGAAAAATAAACAAGGAATATAGAATAAGATATATAGAAGAAAGACAGGAAAGGTGAGTGCGAAATTGTGAAGGATGACCAGATATCCTTGAGGAGTAGCAGAGATATATTCGATCAGGAAGGATCACACTTATACAGAACATAGATCTATAATCAGCAAGGCAGTTGCATTATTATATAGGTCATTTTCATTGTTACCTTTTTATCATTGTAACAGTGAATTCTAAATCTCTTAACCGAGTTGGTTTAACAACCATATTGTAAATCCTCTAACAAGGTGACAATTCCATTGAATTGTTCTCAAGACCTCTTACCAGGCCACTCCTAGCAGGGTGATTAAATCCTCTAACAAGGTCACACCTAACAGTGTGTTTTGTAACCTTTTACTGGGTTGGCTTCTAACCGAGCATCACTTCAGAAAAGTGAAAATCAGTATCTAGATACATTGGTGGTTTTTCCCATATTGGGTTTCCACGTTAAATTCCATGTCTCTTGTGTTCTTAATAGTTATCTTAATCATATACAAGTGGTGATGAATATCTAAAGATAATTTTACTAATACTTTCTGCATCTACCAAGTTACTACAATCTATTTACCGAGTGTTAAATAGATAATATTCATTAAGATATCCTAAGGGATCTGGAAAGAAATAATTGTGAAGTGTTTTATGGTTGAATGATTCACCCCCCCTCTCAGTCACTTCATCCATATTCCATCAATTGGTATCAGAGCTTTTGGTGCTTGCAGGAAGGGTTTCAAGGACCTAAGCTAAAGATCAAGATGTCTTACAAGAGAGAAATTCCAAAGCTCAATAGAGATAACTTTTCAGCATGGAAAGGTCTCATGAGACTTCATCTGGCTTCCATTGGTGATTCAGGATGCAAATACATTGATGAAGAATACACAGTTCCTACTGGCGCATTAACTGTTGAAGACATTGCAGAGAAAAAGAATCATAACACCATGATGATAGACATTGCATCAGCTCTCAGCTATGAAGAATTTGATGATATTAAAGATTGCACTACTGCATATGAAATGTGGATCACACTGAAGAAAATATATGGTGGTGATGCAAATGTGAAAAGAGCCAAAGCAGAAAGCCTAAGAGGACAGTTTGACAAGATGAATATGAAAGAAGATGAAAACATTGCAAAATATGTTGAAAGGATCAAAGCAAGTGTCAGTGCAATTAGAGCTTCTGGAGGAACAATCTCTGATGAAACTATTATAAGCAAGGTACTCAGACCATTACTCCCTATCTATGCAATAAGAGTATCAGCTATTCAAGAAAGAAGATGTGAAACAAACCACAATATAACTTTGGATGCTTTAGTTGGAAGATTGACAGCCTTTGAATTAGACAACTATGACAACTATGTTCCAAATTCCAAAAACATTGAGTCAGCTTTTGAGGCCAAGGTTTCACTAAGAAAGAACAAGAAAATAAAAGAAGTTCAGTCAAAAAGTGAAGAAGTATCAGAAGAAAGTTTTGATAGTGATCTTGAAATTGTAGAAGCACTACTTGCAAAGAAGTACTCTAAAGGGAAAGGTAAATATAAAGGTAAAACTCCTTTAATCTATTTTTCATGTGAAGAAATTGGACATATTGCAGGTAGGTGCCCAAACAAGCAGGCCAAGGAAGAGAAGAGAGGTCACAAGTACTATGGCAAAAAGAATTTCAAATCATTCAAGGATAAAGGTAAGAAAACATGTTTTATGGCTAAAGATTCTGATGATAGTGAAGAAGAAATTATCTTTATTGCTATAAAAGATGAATCTGATGATGATGAAGATAAGATGACACTTATTTCTCATATAAGCAAAGATGATATATGGATAATAGACAGTGGATGTTCACACCACATGACTGGTGACAAGACAAAATTTGAATACCTAGAAGACTGTGATAGTGGCAATGTAAGATTTGGAAACAATGAACCTTGTTGTATAAAAGGAAAAGGAAGAATCTCATTAACCAAAGAACTCATATGTGATAATGCTTATTGGGTTGAAGGACTAAAACATAATCTTCTAAGTGTAGCACAGCTAATCAACACTGGTTTCAAGGTTGAATTCATGAATAGTCAAGCAAGACTGCTGGATGGAAAAGGAAAACTCATTGGATCAGGAAAACAAACAAAAGGTAACTTATTTTATCTTGATCTCAGTGAATATTCATGTTTTATTGCTCAAATTGAAGAAAGTTGGCTATGGCACAAAAGGTTATGTCATGTAAATTTTGATAACATGATGAAAATAAGCAAATTCAAGAAGGTAAGAGGCATTCCTACTTTGAAGAAACTTGATATTGGTCTATGTAAGAATTGTCAGATTGGCAAAATGAGTAAGACTAGTTTTAAGAGTAAGAACTATCAGTCTAAAGAGATTTTGGAAATTGTGCATACTGATTTATGTGGACCTATTGGAATAGAAAGCTATACTGGAGATAAATTCTTTATTCTTTTCGTTGATGATTATTCTAGAATGATGACTGTTATGTATTTAAGAGAAAAGTCAGAAGCATTTGAAAAGTTCAAATGGTACTTGGCAAGAGTGGAAAAGGAAACAGGGAAAAGATTGAAATGCTTAAGATCAGACAGAGGTGGTGAATTCATCTCCCATGAATTTAACAACTTTTGCATTGAAAGAGGAATCAAAAGATAGGTATCAGCTCCTAGAACTCCTGAGCAGAATGGAATAGCAGAAAGAAGAAACAGATCTATTATGGATTGTGCAAGGACTCTAATGATAGAAAAGGACATCGCCATAAAGTACTGGAAGGAAGCTATCAACACTGCAGTTCATACCTTGAACCGAGTACAATTGAAGAAAGACACATTCAAAACTCCTTATGAGTTATGGTATGGCTATAAACCTAATGTAAGTTACATGAAAGTATTTGGTAGCAAGTGTTATATCTTAAAAGAATCCAGAAGAAATAAATTTGATGTGAAAAGTGATGAAGGAATATTCCTAGGATATTCTAGCAAAAGCAAGGCATACAAATGTCTGAACTTGTCTACTCACAAAGTCATAGAAAGTATACATGTAAAATTTGATGAGTTTACAGAAAAGACTGAAGAAGAAAGCAAAAGGGAACCTGAAAACTACAGGAGATTCATTTACATTGAACCTGAAACATTGCCAGACACAACTATCAATGAGGAAACTATATCTACCGAGCCTAGCACTGTAACCGAGTCACAGGAAGAAGTTCAAACCGAGTCACAGGAAGAAGTTCAAACTGAGTCGCAGGAAGAAATTCAAACTGAGTCTCAGCCTGAAGTTACCGAGAAAATATCTACCGAGCCAGAGCAACCTGAAGAAGAGATCCTAGAAGGCAACAACATGACTCATTCAAAAAGCAAGGAACCTATACTAGCCAAATATGTCAGAAGGCATCATACACCAGATCAAATTATTGGAAACATATCAGATGGTACTATGACAAGAAGAAAGCTAAAAGGTACATGTCTGCTTACTGATTTTGAACCTAGAAATATCAAAGATGCATTGAAAAATGAAAGTTGGATTGAAGCAATGAATGAAGAATTAGAACAAATACAAAAGAACAAAACATGGACTCTTGTACCTAGACCTAAAGATAAGAATGTAATTGGAACAAAATGGGTATTCAGGAATAAGCTGAATGAAGATGGTCAAGTATCTAGAAACAAAGCTAGATTGGTATGTAAAGGTTATTCTCAAGAAGAAGGTATAGATTATGGTGAAACTTTTTCTCCTGTTGCAAGATTAGAAGGTGTAAGAACTCTACTTGCTTATGCAGCACATAAAAGATTTAAGGTATATCAGATGGATATAAAATCTGCATTTCTCAATAGAATTCTTGATGAAGAAGTCTACATTGAACAACCTGAAGGTTTTGTTGATCCAGATAAAAAGGACATGGTCTGCAAGTTACACAAAGCATTGTATGGTTTGAAACAAGCTCCTAGAGCATGGTATGAAAGACTCCATAACTATCTGATTCAGATTAATTTCAAAAGAGCCAATGATAATAGCAATCTGTATATTAAAGAAGGACCGGATGACAAAATTGTATTGGCAGAAATATTTGTAGATGATACTATATTTACAGGGAATGATGATCAGTGCAAAGAATTTTCAGAGCAAATGAACAAAGAATTTGAAATGTCTATGTTTGGTTTAATAAAATTCTTTGTTGGTCTTCAAATTCAACAAAGCAAGAATGGTATATACATTACTCAATCTAAATACATTAAGGAAATACTTAAGAAGTTTGGTATGGAAGATTCAAAACCAGTTGGTACACCCATGTGTACTGGACTGAAACTTACCAAAAATGATGATTCAAAAGAAGTAGATCAGACCTTATACCGATCTATGATTGGAAAATTGCAATATGTAGTACATACAAGACCTGATATTGCCTTAGCAGTCAGTATAGTAGCAAGATTCTTAGCAAAACCTAAGGAAAATCATATGATGGAAATCAAAAGAATCTTAAGGTACTTAAGAGGAACTGAAGAATATGGTTTGTGGTATAAATTTGGAGGCAATCTAGACTTAAAAGTGTTTACTGATGCTGATTGGGTAGGGAACATTGATGATAGAAAAAGTACAAGTGGTGGAGCATTTTTTCTTGGAAAAAGACTGGTATCCTGGACCAGTAAAAAGCAAAATTGCACATCTCAATCCACAGCTGAAGCAGAATATGTTGCTGCTGCAGTAAATTGTTCAATTATTATTTGGTTTAAACAGTTATTACAAGGTATGAAGGTTGAAATCAAAGAACCAGTTGTTATATTTTGTGACAATACCAGTGCAATAAACATTTCGAAGAATCCAGTAATGCATTCCAAAACCAAGCACATTGCTATTAAATATCACTTTGTCAGAGAATTGGTGCAGGACAAGGAAATCAAATTAGAATATATTCATACAAAAGAGCAGATTGCAGACATTTTCACCAAACCATTACCCAAGGATGCATTTGTGTATCTAAGAGGTAAGTTAGGGGTCATTCCCCTATCCGAGGCTCACTAAATACAGTTTTAGTGATGCATCAACCAGAACATGATTGAAAATCAACAAGTTGATGCAGCATATTCAAGGAATCATTGCATATGAATCAGTACTTGAGGTACATTAGTTTACACCGGTAATATGTGAATTGTCTTTGGCATGTGTTGTCAAAGAGGGAGTGTTTTCTATGTCTTTGCTATTACTTCAAGAAATTTCAATAGTCAGAAGGAAGAGTTTTTAAGAAAAAGGAAGTTTGCTGACAGAGGGAGATTTGAATCTGAACCAAGCTAATCCTTTCAAAATTTCTTATGCTATGACATATTGTGTTGCCATCAATGCCAAAGAGGGAGATTGTTGGAAACAATTGTCTGAAGAAAATTGCTACTCAAGTTATGTATTGTCTTTGATGTCACACAATGTCATAGTCTGCAACAATCAGTACCTACCGAGCTCAGTCGGTCTGCCTGGCATTAAAAATTAGTGCTTACCGAGTTCACTCGGTTATCAAAGAAAATCAGCATTTACCGAGTTCACTCAGTTATCAAAGAAAAGGAGTGTTTACCGAGTTTAGTCGGTTGTCAAAGAAAAGTTAGCATCTACCGAGTTCAATCGGTTATTGAAGAAAAAGGATTATCAGTGTTTACCGAGTTCCCTCGGTCTCCAAAAGATTGTAGAAAATTTCATTATGGTCACCGAGCACTGTCGGCCCTTGAAGGATCTTTGCAAATAAAGTTTGCTTATTTCAGCCGACTTTATACTAAGTAATGCCGATTTGACAAATCTAAAATCATATAAATAAAAGGTCAAGTGTGAAAAATAAACAAGGAATATAGAAGAAGATATATAGAAGAAAGACAGGAAAGGTGAGATCGAAATTGTGAAGGATGACCAGATATCCTTGAGGAGCAGCAGAGATATATTCGATCAGGAAGGATCACACTTATACAGAACAGAGATCTGTAATCAGCAAGGCAGTTGCATTATTATACAGGTCATTTTCATTGTTACCTTTTTATCATTGTAATAGTGAATTCTAAATCTCTTAACCGAGTTGGTTTAACAACCATATTGTAAATCCTCTAACAAGGTGACAATTCCATTGAATTGTTCTCAAGACCTCTTACCAGGCCACTCCTAGCAGGGTGATTAAATCCTCTAACAAGGTCACACCTAACAGTGTGTTTTGTAACCTTTTATCGGGTTGGCTTCTAACTGGGCATCACTTCAGAAAAGTGAAAATCAGTATCTAGATACATTGGTGGTTTTTCCCATATTGGGTTTCCACGTTAAATTCTATGTCTCTTGTGTTCTTAATAGTTATCTTAATCATATACAAGTGGTGATGAATATCTAAAGATAATTTTACTAATACTTTCTGCATCTACCAAGTTACTGCAATCTATTTACCGAGTGTTAAACAGATAATATTCATTAAGATATCCTAAGGGATTTGGAAAGAAATAATTGTGAAGTGTTTTATGGTTGACTGATTCACCCCCCCTCTCAGTCACTTCATCCATATTCCATCAACCCCCTCATTTCAAAAATATGTATGGGCGGGAAAAAATTTCAAATTATAATTGCCCCCCTTTGTTTAATAAAGTCCCCCATCATTGGTGTGATAGGAATGACACTCCACAGATATCCCAGAAACATCCAGTATTTGACATTTGCGAAGGAACTCCTCCTGGTTCTCCTATCATTATTCGACATTCTCTAGCTCCCATAGTAGATTTTCTTGAGCCTAGTAAGGGAAAGAAGATTTTAAGTGGGATCCAAAGAGTAGAGCTTCCACAAAAGGAGCACAACAGAGCACCCTTCAATCCAAAAAATATTACCTAGGTCTGGCAAGCTAAGAAACTTTAGATTCCCTCAGATCAGGGCATTCAAACATTGATTGTCCCACATGTGTGCCATCCTCCCAACATAGTCAATATCACTCTTCTAGAACACTTGTTAAAGGATCAAGTTGAACTTCTTTGGAGCACAACTATTATTGGTAAGTTCTCAAATAATGCTTTGCTTTTTTCTGATATCAGGTCCTAGGTCTTTCAGTATTGGGTGGGGTTGAAAGATATTTTCTGAATGGATCCCAACTCGGGTTTTTTTGTAGCAAAGTTTGAGTCAGCTGATAAAAGGGATGTTATTCATAAACATAAAAGTTGGTTTTGTAAAGGCTCGAGTCTCTTTACCTCAGTGTGGACACTAAATTTTAAACCAGATAACAAGTCCATTTTTCCCCCATTTGGATCTCTTTACCATTGTCGCCTTTGGAATATAAAGATCTAGAAATAGTAGAAACTATTGCTAATCAAATTGGTATATTCATTAAACACAATCTCATTCCCTTTGAGTTTCCCCACTGAGATATCAAGGTTTGTAACTTCTTGATCCATTAAAGGGATTGCAAAATTAGATTTCAATCAAATCAAAATGGGGTATTTGGGTGCAGCATATTATCGATTAGAATGCAGAGACTATCCATAAATACCAACATAAACTAGGCCATTTTAATTCTTAGTGTAAGAAGTTGGCACAACTAGAGGTGTTGGTTTTTGAGGATCATTGTACAGATCCTTCACAATATTCATTTTGGGGACCTATTCAGGAAGTTGACAAGGATATCTTCGAAGAGAACTCAGATATGTTCCCATGCACACTTCTTCTAGATCCTGAGACCATCTCCCACTTTTATAAGGTGTCTATTTTCTTCTTTTATGCATTAAGATACATGCTTATGCTTAACAACAACTACAGAGTTGTTAGAACCATAGGCTGGGAGCAAACAAAAACTTCCAATCAGGATTTAAATAACATAGTCCAACACCTAATGTTCCAAGACTCACCCATTAAGATGCTGAACATTCAGAATGTCTTTAATAAAAGTGCTGTAGTTGAATTAAAAGCCAGGAAACTTTCAGATCAAATCTTAACAGACTTGGCTGTTAAAATGATCTATGAAATTGTAGAAGAGGAGGGAGTAATTTTTCATGAAGATCATAGGCAACCCATAGAGATGAGTAGTGACCTTCACACTGAGGTGGTCACAACCAAAAAGGATTTCTTACCTTCACAAAGAAGTGAAGACACAAGAATTTCCCAAATAGACCTATTGATGTTTCAGGATCATAATACCTATGACACTCACATGGATTAGATCCCTTAGGGGGTAGGAGCCTTTTCAGCTGACCCACTCGGGGTAGATCACTCACAATTTGGGATGTTTGATCAAAATTAGCTATTCCCCAAAATTCCTAATTTGGAAAGAGAAGATTTCAATCATACAGATGAGATTGTTCAACAAGTTGATCAGAATTTGTTCAGGTTAGAGATAAATAGTCCATTAGGAGGTTTCAATCACAATTTAGTTTTATCAACTGATCAGAATCTTAGTCAAAAATTTTAGGCTTCAGTAACACCTAGGAAGAGGGGTAGAAAACCTAAGAGTGTGCATACTAAGGTAGAAATTGCAGCAGGTATTCAGTCAACACTGGATGGTAAGTTCACACCTTCTAAATGAGAGATAAGGAGAACCAAGTGTTCTCCTTGTCAGGAATGAAGATCACCACATGGAATGTTAGAGGATTGAATGCCTCTGACAAGAGAAGTAGAATTAAGAAATAATTGGATTCTATGAGGGTGGATATCATACTATTACAAGAAACTAAAATTTCACAGGAAACATTTGATAAGACAATAGGCAGGTGGAAAAACTGGCAATCAGTTCATAAGCAGGGAAATGGAGCCTCAGGGGGTATGGCTGTATTATGGGATCCCAAATCAGTACAAGGCCAAATTTTAGATCAGCATGACAACTACCAAATTTTGATAATTATTATGTTTGATCTATTGTTCATTCTAATTAATGTATATGGCCCCACAACAACTCATGACAAGCAGAGTCTGTAGTTGAAATTGACTCACAACATTCAAGCTCAATCTAACTAGCACATAATTGTGGGTGGAGATTTTAATGCCATTCTTAAGACATTAGAAAATAATGGGGGTATTTTTCCATCATTGAAAACTATTCGAGATTTCTCGAATTTTGTTGAGGACAATAATTTGATGGATGTTGAGCTTGTATCATCAAAAAATGGAAGCACTTCCATTTAGAATAGGTTTAGCCCTCTGAGTAAGTGGTCTGGGGTCATGTCAAGCACCTTGAATAGGTCTTTGCATGGATCTGACTTTTTCCCCCTATTCTGCTTCTTTCTCCACCTATTTCCAACCTATTTCTGGCACCCAGTCCTAAGAATCTGAGCTCTATGACCTCAGGGTCAAGGTCGACCTTCTGGGTCAAGGTCAACCTTAACTCTGACCTAGGTCAAAGTTGATCTTGACTCTAACCTAGGGTAGAGTCAACCTCGACCCTAACCCTAGATCCAATTTTCAAATTCTGGAGGTTTCAAGATGTCAGGCTTCGAAAAGTTTTATTTTCCCACTTCCAGGTCGGCTATTTTAGATTTCAAAATGGTCAAATCTTAAATTGTATTTAATCTAGGTCTATTTCTAAGGTTTAAGGCCTAATTGGATTTTAATTCCCCTATGTTGGCCCCTCTAGAAGTTTGTGCCCTAGATCACTATAAAAGGGAGCCTTCCTCTCTCATTTTCTCCATCTCATCAAGCAACTTCATGACCAAGACATCTAGCTCTCAAGTGGAATCAAGAAAGAAGGAGAAGAAAAACATTCAAGCATTTTTTCATCCTCAAGAATTCAAGCATTCGAGCATTCATGATCCAATTCATCAAGAAGATCCATTGCTAGCCATTGAAGGATTCAATCTCTTTGGAGCCCTCTTGTTGAAGATTTATCCATCCACATTCATCCAAGCTTCTTCCTATTCCAAGATCTATGCAATATTGGTGTTGAATATCTAATAAAATTGATTTGAGACATCCTATATGCAATTCTAAACTCATTTGGAGCATCCATACTTATGGATTCAAGGATTCGAATCCTCCACAAGGATTTCAACATAAGAAAGGTGAATAGTTCCATTTACTTTGTTTATATATTGCAATTTTAATTACATTTCAAGGTTGATTCCAAATTGGGGTTTGACCAAGGAAAACCCCCCATCCAAAAAACAAAAACCCTTTTTTTCTTGTAGGTATAGGTGCGAGATGATGAATATCAGTGCAGATCTAGATACCCTTTTTGGTGAACTTCTGGGATCTGCAAACATAATTTCAGTCGGAGCTATTTTAGGTCAAGGTCAACTTTTAGTGGGGGTCAAGATTATACCTCGGGGTAAGATCTTACCCTGATCCTGAGGTCAAGGTCAACCTTGCTCTGAAAGACAAAAGGTTTCTAGGTTTTCTCCGTCTCGACATTTCTAGGCCGGATCAGGTTGCAAAATCTCCCAAAACTATTCACAGACATCAGAAAATAGGCTTTTCCAGATTTACCCTATTTTGAGGTTAGTACTTGTCTTCTATTCATTTAAGTTTTCAAGCACACACTTTCTATAGCGAACTATAGGATTTTCTCCTTTCTTCATATTCTCCATAGTTTGATTCATTTGTGTATTGATCACTTCCTTGTGATTAATCAATTTGGATCTCTCCTTTTGGGAATTTGGATTAGGGATAGATCCTATATCCCCCACACATTTAAAGCACATACACATTACTACAGATTACATATTGGTGAGAATACATCTTTTTCACCAATACATTTTGGTGAACCCGCGATAGACTACTCTTTCTTTTATGGTGTTAGATCTTGGTGTTAGATTTCCCTTTGTATTACCTTGTGTGTTCACCTTCATAATACATTTTGGTGAACCCAACAAGCTTACCCCTTTTCTTTTGTGGAATTAGATGCCCTATTGTGTTAGATTTGTGGTTTAATTCTTTCTTTTATGGTGTTAGATCTTGCATGTATTAAATTTATTTTATGTGTTTGCATCTCATATAAAATCAAAATATTTTGTGTTTTCTTAGTTTAGTTCATTTGCATTGCATTGGTATATGAGATTTACTACCTCTAGTCCTACTTATAATATTCTGGTTAGATGAAGTCTTAGACTTATGGGTGCCTTTGATCTTGAGTCTTCCTCTCCTTTCCTTAGGATGCCGGATGACAATTTGATTATTCATGATTCCAATCCTACTATGGAGAAAAACTCTTCTCACTCATCTCATGATGAGGATGATGCTTTAAGAGTTCCTCTTGAGAAAGTTCAAAAAATTTCAACTGAACTTGATAAAATGGGTAATTGGCTTATTCAAGAAAACCATAATCAATATTCTATTCAAGCTATAGAGGCTCTTAAGAAAGTTCTTCATGATAGTGATCAAGGTGTTAATCTCTTGCGTGGTATTACTCATCTTGTGCATTCAAATGTTAAACCTTTAGCTCAAGAAGCTCAAGATTTAGGATTTATTCCTCCTGTCACTAGTGTGGAACCCTCTTCCATTCCTTTAAATAGTATTCCTACCTATACTCCTCTGGTGACTATGAAGGTTCCCTCTCTTCCTATGAGTGTTCCTCATGTGTCTCTTCCTACATCACAACCTTCTTATCATAATGTTCCTTTTACTTATTCCAATACTCTTCCAACTGTAGTTCCAAGTGTTCCTCCAGTTGTGTCTTCCATTCCTACTACTTCATACACTTTACCTAGTGTTTCTAATGTTGCTATACCTCCTATTTCCTCTACTGATTCAACAATCATCAGTTTGGCTCAAATCATGTCATCTTTACAATAGCAACTTGAATCCTTGACTTAAAACAAGTTTAGCATTCCTACATGTGACATGGGAAGTCCTTTATCCCTAAACATCATTCATACTCCCATTTCTCAGCAAGTCAATATGCCTCATCTTGAGAATTATAATGGTAAGGGAGACCCTGTTCATCATGTTAAAACATTTCAAATCCTTTGTAGTGATTATGCTCATGACCATAGGATTTTAGCCAAATTTTTTTCTAGAACTTTTCATGACAAGGCCTTACACTGGTATTGTTCCTTGCCTCTTTATTCTATTGACTCTTTTCCAAAACTTGCTAATGTTTTTATTCAACAATTTCAAAATAACATTGGCCTGCAAGTGTCTTTGACTGATTTGATGCATTGTAAACAAAACACTAAGGAAAAATTGATTGAATTTATTGGTAGATTTAAGCATTTGCATGCTCAGATTTCCTATCCTGTTCCTGATATTGATATTCAACGTATGTTTATTTCAAATTTGCAAAATGATATTAGAGATAAGATTCTACTTACTAAATTTACCTCTTCAACAACTTTGTGTAGCACTTCATCATTGTCAATTACAAGTGAGTCAATTTGAGAGCAACACTCCAATGGCTCCTATTCTAGTTGATAAGAGTGATGCTGCTCCTAATCAAAACAAATGTCAAAAATTCAACAACTATGTCAAGATAAACAAAAAAGTGAATGTAGTAGCTGATCAAGTTGTTGTTGCATCCGACAATGCCACTTTTGCATCCATTTCTTTTTGATTAAATCGTATGTTTACTCCTCTCTCTGAATCTTTACATTATATTATGAATAGGTTTTTAACTGCTAATATGATTACTTTACTTCCTATTCAACCTCTTTTACCTACTACAGTAATCTTTTGATCCTAAAGATTTTTGTCAATATCATCATTAGAATGGTCATGATACTGAAAATTTTTATTCTTTAAAATATAAGGTTCAAGACTTAATTGATTCACATGCCTTATCTATTGATAATCTTGATGGTAGTGGGAAAAAATCTGTCTCTCCTCCTAATCAAAATCTTCAAATCTATACGAATCCTTTACCTACACATGATACTAATACCATTGCTCAGCCATCTTCTATGGATATTGTTTATGATTCAAATATGAGTGATCTTAATCACATTGTTAATCAAGTGGAGCATGTTTTTCAAACTATATCTCCACCTCAGCTTCAAACTCAACCTCAAGTTCCACCTCAACCTACACCAAAATCGCAACCTAAACTAAAAACTCAACCTAAACCTTGAAAGTAACCTAAGAATAAAATACCTCAAGAACTTTTGATTACCTTTGATGATTCTAAGACTATTAAAGCTCCTAATGGCCCCCTTTACATTTATGCTAGGATTTCTCAGGTACCTATGCATGGGTGTCTTATTGATCCTACATCCTTAGTCAATATTATTATTGAAGAAAATCTTTTTATGAAAAATTTGCAACGTGATTCTTATGATACATCAGATGTGGATTCAAACTTGTAATGGTTTTTTGTATCCATCATTTGGTTCTATTAACTTGCCGATTGAACTTTGTGGTAAAATTGTGAACACTACCTTTGTTGTTGTTCCTACTTCTGATCAATTTCAAGTTAAGCTTGGTTTGCCTTGGTTAAATGCCATGCATGCTGTTGCTTCTCCTATCCATAAGTGTCTTAAATTCATTCATGATGAAGAAGTGAAGATGGTTAATCATAGTTTATATCAACCTTCTAGGCCTAGGGATTGTGCTACCCTTGACTTCTTTTGGCCTTCATTACCTAATTCATGTCCTTCTCAACCTGATAATCTTTTTCGCTCATACCAAGCCTATAAGCACTGTAAGATTCTTGAGTTAAGCATGCCTCCAATGGATATTAATTGTGGTATTTTTCCTACACCTTCCATACCTACTTTATCCATGGATTTTAATTCTATTAATCAAGCTCCTAGTGTTGCTTGTCAGTCTGCTAAGAATCCTACTAATCCTCCAATAGAACCTGCAAAGGATCTGGTAGTTGTTCCTCCTAGTTCTCAACATATTTCAAGTAAAACAAAATGTAATCGATCTGCTAATGAACATCGTAAGAAGCGTTGTGCTCAAGTGAAGGCTTATACTTATGTTTTTCAAAGTTCTTTACCTTCTTTTGACAAGCCTATGCATGATGTCTCAGAAGAAGTCACTGCTAATAATGATGTTAAAATGCAAGATTATGATGATTCTATTCGTATCTTAGATCCTATTTTGATTAATCTAGATGAAGAAGATACTATTGATGATACTAATGATGTTAATAATGAATATGAGACTATTGACATTGACATTGACATTGATTTACCTAATATACTTTCATCACAATTGACACTTACACCTAGTATCAAACATTATGATTCTCAAGAGGATCCTTGTTTGGAACTAGCTATCATTCCTACTGTGTTGGACATAGTCCCTCTTGTGAGTAACCCACCTTACCTAAATGATATAGAATGAGATAGGGAGAGTAGGTGACATGCTTGATTGGCTTTTCCTTTATGGTAGCTTTTTTGTGTGTTTTCCTATTGTACTATGCTTCTCTCGTGATGTGTTTACTAAATGTTGTTAGATTCTTTTATACGACCCTTGTTGCTCTATTGGTGCAAGGTGATAAAGAAATCGAACCTATTGTACAAATCCTCTATATATATCTCTATTCTTCTATATGTTGTTTCATGTTATGTTGTACTTGTGCTATTATTCATAAATGTTTCCTTATATAATCTGCTTGGATCTACGACTTGGTAGCATTGAATCTTTTTGGTCTCCTGGTTGTGGCCCGAAAAGACTCTTCTTTGTATCTCTTATGTGTTATTTCCTCCATTGTGATTGTAGTTCTACTTTCCTTGGGGAATGATGTCAATAATATCACATATATATATATATATATATTATCTTATGATCATACTGACTCCATGGCAGGTAGATCCCTTCCGTGTTCTTTGTATGTTTTTTTGTGGTATTTCCCTTGATTTGTCTTCGCTTGGGGGCATCTCGCAGTGGAAACGTAATCAGTGGAGTTGTTTATGTTTTCATTAAAGCCATTGCTCCTGTTAAAGTGTTAGCAATGACTTTAACATGGGGGCATACACTTTACTCACCTGTTGCACACACACACTTTTGATATACAAATATTTTTCAAGGCATTTCTCTCTCCCTTAATGGATTAGTGACTAATCCTTAAAGCATGGATTTTTATTTAGGATCTCTTGATCCCTCTAGTTTCAAAATTTTTGATCCCTTAAGGTCAAAGGTGTCCTTAAGACTGGATCTCTTTTTCCTTTGGTTTTACTCTTATGGAATAGAATATTCCTAAGGGTGAATGCTTGATGGGTTGACTAGTGAGTAGCCACATTCACTAGGCGGTTCAATTCCATCTTTCTGGTTGCGCTGTTTCCTCGTGTGGTTCATAATGGGACATAAGTTCTCATTGGGCAAGCTAATCACACCCTCTCTCTCTTTCTCTTTTCTAGAGATGTCTCTCTTATTGTAATCTTGGAGTTGAAAAAGGCTTGAGTCCTTGGGGGCTTGAGGTTTTCTTTATCCCTTTGATTTCAATAAGCTTATCTTTTCATTATGATCTCCTTTACCAAGAGTTTGCATCGAGTCCATACTCTTGCTAAAGTGGGGGCTAAATGTATCATTGGAAAATGGAAGCACTTCCATTTAGGACAAGTTTATCCCTTTGAGTAAGTGGTTTGGGGTCATGTCAAGTACCTTGAATAGGTCTTTGCATGGATCTATATTTTTCCCCCCATTCTACTTCTTTCTCCACCTATTTCTAGCCTATTTCTAGCACTTGGTCCTGAGAATCTGAGATTTGTGACCTCAGGGTCAAGGTTGACCTTGACTCTAAACTAGGTCAAAGTTGACCTTGACTCTGACCTAGGGTAGAGTCGACCTTAACCCTGACCCTGGGTTCAATTTTCAAATTCTAGAGGTTTTGGGATGTTGGGCTTCAGAAAGTTTTATTTTCCCGCTTCCGGGTCGACTATTTTGGATTTCAGAATGGTAAACTCCTAAATTGTATTTAATCTAGGTCCATTTCTAAGGGTTAAGGCCTAATTGTAATTTAATTCCCCTATGTTGGCCCCTCTAGAATTTTGTGCCCTAGATCACTATAAAAGGGAGCCTTCCTCTCTCATTTTCTTCATCTCATCAAGCAACTTCATGATCAATACATGTAGCTCTCAAGTGCAATCAAGAGATCAAGAAAGAAAGAAGAAGAAGGAAAGAATTCAAGCATTCATTCATCCTCAAGCATTCAAGCATTCAATCATTCATGATCCAATTCATCAAGAAGATCCATTGCTAGCCATTGAAGGATTCAATCTCTTTGGAGCCCTCTTGTTGAAGATTTATCCATCCACATTCATCCAAGCTTCTTCCTATTCCAAGATCTATGCAAGATTGGTGTTGAATATCTAATAAAATTGATTTGAGACATCCTATATGCAATTATACACCCATTTAGAGCATCCATACTTGTGGATTCAAGGATTCGAATCCTCCACAAGGATTTCAACATAAGCAAGGTGAATAGTTCCATTTACTTTGTTTATATATTAAAATTTCAATTACATTTTAAGGTTGATTCCAAACTAGGGTTTGACCAAGGTAAACCCCCCATCCAAACAACAAAAACCCTTTTTTTCTTGTAGGTACAGGTGCGAGACAACAAATATCAGTGTAGATCTGGATACCCTTTTCGGTGAACTTCCATGATCTGCGAATAGAATTTCCGTTGGAGCTATTTCAGGTCAAGGTCCACTTTCAGTGGGGGTCAAGATTGTACCCTAGGGTAAGATCTTACCCCAATCTCGAGGTCAAGGTTGACCTTGCTGTGAAAGACAAAAGGTTTCTAGGTTTTCTCTATCTTGACATTTCTAGGCTAGATTAGGTTGCAGAATCTCCCGAAACTATGCACAAACATCAGAAAATAGGCTTTTCTAGATTTACCCTATTTTGAGGTTAGTACTTGTCTTCTATTCATTTAAGTTTTCAAGCACACACTTTCTATAGCGAACTATAGGATTTTATCCTTTCTTCATATTCTCCATAGTTTGATTCATTTGTGTATTGATCACTTCCTTGTGATTAATCAATTTGGATCTCTCCTTTTGGGAATTTTGATTAGGGATAGATCCTATATCCCCCACAAATTTAAAGAACATACACATTACTACACATTATATATTTGTGAGAATACATCTTTTTCACCAATATAGAGCCTAATAAGGGCTCCTTCACATGGACGAATAAAAGGGCTAATTTTTCTCAGATTACAGTCAGATTGGATAGGTTTCTAATAGCCCTAGAATGGAAACTAACCAACGTCACATTCTAGTTAGAAATCATGGCCCGCCTAGGATCGGATAATTTTCCTATTTCCTTACAAATTGTATTACCATTAGCCAACCAGGGGTTTCAACATCAGCCGACCTTTAAATTTGAAAAAATGTGGCTTCGTTATCCTCATTTTATGCCTCTTATGAAACAATGGTGGGTAAGAGCTCTGATGTATGATGGGTCTAAAATGCACCAATTTGCAGTGAAATTAAAATTTCTTAATATTAAAAAATGGAATGAACTGACCTTTAAAAATATCTTCAAAGAAAAAGATATTGTTAAATGACAACTATTAGATATTTTTGAAAAGACTATCAATCAGCGTATGGATAGTGATAATTATGCTAGACAGAAATAACTTTAGGTGGAATGGGAAGAATTATGCACAAGAGAAGAGATATACTCTTGCCAAAAGTCTCGAGAACTTTGGCTTAGAGAGGGTGACAAGAACACACAATACTTCCATGCTTCTAAAAAATAAAAGAGAGCTGCCAATCGCATATTTTCAATTAATAATGCAGAATCTGGAAATCTAATATCTGATGCTATTGATATCCAACAAGAAGGGGTCAAGTTTTTCAAAAATCTTCTTGCACCAACAAACCCATCAGCTCCAACAGATTATCAACTGCAAGATATTCTCCAAGCTATCCCTCGAATTATTTCAAAATCTGATAATGTAGGTCTACTGGCTCCCTTTACAATTTTTGAATTAAGAAAAGTAGTATTTTCTTTTCCACTGGATAAATCACTTGGCCCAGATGGATTTACAACATTATTTTTTCAAGCTTGCTAGGATTTTATTGGGTGGGACTTGGTGTTCTTGAAGAATCAAGGAAAAATAAAGCCATGTTAAAATATTTCAACACAACTAACATTGCCATCATTCTGAAGGTCAAGACACCCAAAACCTTTTCAGATTTCAGACCAATTTCACTATGTAACAAAATTTACAAGATGATAACAAAGGAAATCTATTTGAGATTGCAACATCTGATTCTAAATCTTGTGTCACAAGAGAAAGGAGGCTTTGTCCTAGGGAGAGAAACTATGGAAGGAGCCTTAGTTTCCCATGAGGTCCCGCACTCAATAGATACTAATAAGTCCTCAAACTTCATTATCAAGCTTGACATGATGAAAGCCTATGATAGAGTTTGCTGGGACTTTCTCTTCAAAGTATTATAAAAACTTGGTTTTTCTAAAGGCTAGTGCAAATGGATTAGAGCATGTATATCAATGGTTCTCAGTATTAATCAATGGAGTGCTAGAGGGGTTTTTTCATCTACTCAAGGGATTAGACAAGGTGACCCTCTATCCCCGGTTCTTTTCATATTAATGGTTGAAGCATTTAGTAGATATATTAATAGTAAACATGCTCTTGGTCAATGGAAAGGCACAAAAATAGGTGAGACAAATATTTTGATTACCCACTCTTTATTTGCAGATGATACTTTTCTTTTTAGAGCTTCCAATGTTAAGGAGGCTAAATAGATTAAACAAACTTTGGATTTGTATACATTGGTCTTAGGCCAAAAAATCAATGCTCAAAAATCAAAAGTTTATCTATTCAATACTAATCAGATTATATCCAATATAATTATCACAATCTTGGGGTTCTTAGAAGATTTCCTACCTTCGGTTTACCTTGAAATTCCTTTTTTCATGGGAGCCAACTAAATTAGCTATTGGATGCCCATCATTGAGAGAATCAAAGCTAGGATAGTGGCTTGGAAAGCTAGATGGCTCTCACTTGCAGGTAAAATTCTTCTTATTAAAACAATGCTATTAGCTATTCCCAACTACTACCTATCAGTGCTGAAAGCTCCTTCATCAGTGATTCAGACTATTCAAAATCTACTTAAATAATTCTTATGGTCTGGAAATTTAAATGGGGAAAAGAAAATTCCACTTGTCTCATTGCAAGATATGGCATAGGTGAAAGCATTGGGAGGTGTTGGCATACATGACATGGAAAAAAGAAACAAATCTTTTGAGGGCAAGTTAGTATGGAAAATGTATTCCAAGCCAGATAATAAGTGGTGCCAAATTATGCAACATAAATATCTAGATAACTCTTTCCCTTCAAGAGTATTCTCTACTGAAAATCCCCCGAAAGGATCTTCTAAATGAGATTTTATGATGGCATCTAGAGATACTGTGACTCAATACATTACTTGGGAGGTGAATAGTGGTGATAGAGTCAACTTTTGGTGTGACTCATGGAATGGTTTACCCCCTTAATTCTATCCGTTCCAATGGATGACATGGTTATTTATTTAGAAACAAATTGGGGCTACTTCCTTGTGCATTATGTCTCTGCAATATGTTTGTTTTCTAGGAGGGTAATTTGGAAGGACCTGGGTGAGCTGCCCATCTCATCTTAGGATAGAATTAGATTAACCAAAATTCTATCAGACAAAGTGGTTTACTTGTTAGGCAAGGAGGATAAGTTATTGTGGGCCCCTAGGAAAAATGACACATACAATATCAAAGATGGTTATAGGATTATGCAGCAGTAGGATTCAACTAAAATGCCTTGTTGTGCCTTCTCATTTTGTTGGAATCAAGTTACACTTCCTAAAGAAGGGTGTTTTGCATGGATTACATTGAAAAAAAGGGCCCTCACAAGTGATTGATTAACTAAATTCCATATTGTCCAACCTTTCAAATGCCTTTTGTGCAACCAAGAAATTAAAGATGTAGATAATCTTTTCTTGAACTGCCCCTTTGTGCAACAATGTTGATAGTTTGTTTTTGGTGAATTACAATACCTCACTCCTCTTCCTAATAAATTATGGGATCTCTTTCAAGCATGGCCATAGTTACACTCTACATCCCTTTTTTCTAGTTTGCGGAAATGCATCTTGACTATTGTGGTTTGGGCATTATGGTGGGAATGCAACAAGAGAATTTTCTGTAAAAATTCATCACCTATTGATTCTATCCTCATAGGTATTAAAAAATCCACATTAGAAGTAGTTAATTCTAGTCACACAAGAACAAAATGTAATCTAGTTTTGTCTTTTTGGGATAGTACTATCATTTGGGAGTGGAAAGGTATTCATGTTCCTATTAGATGGTACCAGCAAGCTCACCCAAACTCCTCTTAGAGTAGAGATTTAGTTCAATAGCTTCCTCCTAAGTGTGGGATAGCTAAAATCAACTTTGATGGATCTTCTTAGGGAAATCTAGGAAGATAAGGTGTAGGAGTTTGTTTTAGAGATCATCAAGGAGAAGTTCTTGCTATTAAATCATCCTCTCTTCCTCCAGGGACAAAAAACATGGCTGAAGCTCATGCTTTATTTGTTGGATTAGTATTGGCAAAACAAGGTGGCTTTCAATCTATTCAAGTGGAAGGTGATTCCATGGTTATTATTAATGGCTACATAAAATGAGAATCACACAATTTGAAGTTAACATATATCCTTCAGAAAATATGGCTTCTCCTTGATTCATTCAAAGAGATTTATATTTCTCACACTTTGCGGGAAGGGAATGCTCTGGCAGACTATCTAGCTAATCTAGGGTGTGATGGTATGGTATTCAATGATCTAAATCCAGAGGACATTATTAAATCCGAATGTGAGATGCAAAGATTGATTACAAATGAAAAAAGAGTAAAAGGCTAGATTTGGTATTTAATCCAGATTCAGGCTTTAGGGGATGACTGTGGCTGACATTTCCATAAATCATACTAGTGACATATTCATTTGTACAGTCTAGGTATTATGTGTGATTTTCCCCATGCATTGGTACACTGCTATCGCATATGGGGTTCAATCAAATATCTCTTGGTATTATGCCCATCTATATCACGTGCTTTCTCACCATCAACATGCCGCAACTTACCTTGCAATGAGGTTGGATGCCACACAGTGAGTAAAGTACTTACTTTGACTACGTGTTAAGGGTATGGCGGCTTGGTTTTAAAACTATAAGTGTGCAAAGTGCTCTGAATCAGGGGCTCGGTCATGTCACCAATTTATGTTGGAGATTTTTTGAATCTTCCACACACTGAGATATGATTACTTCATTCATTGGCCTAGTTATAAGTTTCTTATCCCCTTCATTTGATTCAATATGTGTGATTGGCAATATGACACTTCCTCGGTGTGAATCTTATGGCCTCCTTCATGATGATTTGTTACCTCACAATTACAAAGTATTTCTCTTGCCTGTGGAATCAAAGATGCCCCTTCTTGTGCGCATTGACGGACTTCTACTCGATTATGTCTTTGTGTGTCATTCCATGATGATTCACAAGGCAAATAGTAGGATTATTGGGAAGCACTCCTAATACCAAGATCCAAACAAGTCCTATTTCCTTCATAGTTAGTGTGTGATGAAGTTACTCACCTGCATGAAATTAAGATCTACTAACATCAATTTAATCAAATACAATGTAAATTTAACTAAAATTGAAATTATGATCTATATTATCCCATGGATCTCTAGAAAGAAGTGGTAAGTGAAGCTCTCAGCTACAATCCTCACTAGTGACACCTCTAAAATGAGAAATGATGCTGCTACTATGCTTATGCTATGCTTCTATGATGATTCTAGCTCAAGAATGATGAAATTATGATACTAAATGCTCAAGAATGCTCAAATTGCTCTTGGAAATGATCTCAATTGCCTATAGTAACAATGCTATGCAAATGAAATTCCAAGATGGAAATGCTCTCCAAAATGCCTCATACTTATAGTAAATGTCCAAGGGTAGGGGGTGGAGTGAAGTAATCATGGTAATCTCTTGGTTGAGTCAAAAAATTTGCATTGTCCATAAATGGGGGGACAAATGAGGGGAAAAGCCTTTAAATGGTTTCCAATCTTTGGACAATTTAAATGTTTGAGTGATTTATGTCTTTTTGTCCTCAATTTCTCATTGGTTTATCACTTTGTTGAAAGAAAATAAGGATTATTAAATTCAATTAATTAATTAAATTTAGCCATGGAAGGGTAATGGGTTCCTTTTGATTTTTAATTAGAACAACTATACAATTAATTGATTAAAATCAATTA
The DNA here is from genome assembly GCA_027943335.1 of Chamaecyparis obtusa. NCBI lineage: Eukaryota > Viridiplantae > Streptophyta > Pinopsida > Cupressales > Cupressaceae > Chamaecyparis > Chamaecyparis obtusa. Next base: position 284,633 of record BSBK01002424.1, read on the forward strand.
TATATTATTTTTGTCCCTTTTAAGCTTCAATTTAATCATTTAACATCATTATTTAATAATTCCTTTGTTTTAATTGATTTTGCTCAACTTTATTTAATTATGTCCATTTTTACTTGATTTGATCCATTTTGATGATTTTAATGCATTTTATTGATTTTTGAGCCATTTATTGATTTATTGCATTTTGAAAAGTACTTGTCCAATTTTACATGTCTACAAATGCCCCTCTTTGAATCAATGTGCAAAGAACATTGGTTCAAAGATCCTTTAAGTCTTGATTGCTGATTCCTGATGTGATTGATTGCTGCCTCTTGATATAAAAATTTATGATGCCCCACTGATTTCATGATGTTTGATTACAACTTCGATTTGATACCCTTATGCCCCCTTAGAAATTAAAACATATTAATTTCTTGATTTTGAAAATTTTGATTGGATGTTTGATTTATCAAATATGTTTTCATTTCTGACTATTTGATGAGATGTCATGATGTATGATTATGCCCCGGTTTGGTTTTGATTAGTTAAGATAGGTCAATAGCTAGTTTCACCTCCAAAATTAGGTCAAAATACCTTAAATAGGTTGAGAAACCTTGTTTTACCATTCATTTTTACTTTTCATCTTGGTGATTTTGCTCTGATTATCTAGTGATTTTCAAGATGGTTGTGCCGATTCGGGAGCATAGATTTGAGAGGTGTTGGAGATATGTGAGGCCGCCCGAGTATGGACCTCTGGTAAGTCATTATAAAACTCAATTGTGCATTTATGGTGTATTTGTGATCATTTATTGCAATTTCATGTTTCATCGTTGCCTTGAATTTAAGAACTCTCACCTAGGAATGATTTTAATGTCGCTTCCATGGTTTTTATTCCCGCCTCCATGTATTTTATCCTCGCTTAGAAATCTTTTTCTCTCACCTAGAACTAGAACAACTCTCGCCTAAAGCTAGGTTAAATGGCCCCTTTTCCGATAGGTTGTTGCTTATGATAACCCTAATGGATTTAGTATCGCCTAGGCTAGCATTTACTACCGTGTAGCCTAATTCACTGTCACTTAGCAGGAAAACTATTGCTTGACAGAAGAATAATATCGCTTGACATGTTTTCACTATCACCTGAGGTTAAATGTCATCTGGCATGATAAAAATCATGGCTACTGACTATTTGGAAATTTTTTGTACTTTTCATACATGTTCTTGATTGCGTCTGATGAAAATTTTGATAACTCTTGATGATAGATTCAGATGATAATTGTAGGTCTGTTATTGTCAACAAAATAATTGGTTTAGGATATCTGGATAGTGGTACATCGGAATATGATTTGTCAATCCCATTTAGGATAGTGATTAATAAGATAAATCAATTAGTGTGAAAATTGATATGATTTTGATACTGCCACTTCGTTCTCAGGATACAGAGAAATGAACAATGGTACTTGGTGTGATGACGTGAGACTTTTGAGAAAATTAACTTGAGATAATTCCTTGATACGATGTACTGATATGATTCCTTTTGCTTTGCCAACAGGATCAAGGCCCTACCTTATATGTCCGGTCAGTTGCATCTTGGGTTATTGACTTGAGTTAGGGACTCATAGCAACTGAGTTCCATGTTATCCAACAATGTGGATTGAGATTTTTTCTTGACCTCCCACGATTTCAGCTAAACCATGGGTTATTGACTACAGTGGCGGAGCGATGGCACTCTGACCACAACACATTCCACTTACCATATGGAGAGATGACTATCATGCCCGAGGATGTGTATAGATTGCTTCAGATCCTGTGTAGAGGAGAGGTGGTATATTATGATTCTGTCTATGATTCTTCTATCTACCGATGAGTATTTGGGGACAACACTATAGGAGATGGGGATACTATTACATGGCCTCAATTTTCCTCTTTTCTGACATTACCAGCATTTTTGGGTGTAGTGATTGGTGGTTTACTACTTCCCGACCGGCGAGGTCATGGTTTTTTAGTCGGTTGGGGTAGGATCATGGAGGATTTACTTGCTCATCCTCGATGGTTTGATTGGGGTTCCTGCATTCTTGCACAATTTTATCATGATTTACACAAGGTGGTGTATCAGGGGAGTGCATCATTATCAGCGGGTGCCATTATTCTTCAGTTGTGGATATGGGAGCATCTTCCCATTACTAGGCCCATTTCTGATAGGGTTCGACATCGGGGATTTCCTTATGCTTTCCTTTACACTAGGATGGTGATTCATCACCACTTGGGTCACTTGGATTATTGGAGACGTCAGATTGATGATCTCAATTAGGTTACATGGCATCCTTACCTCAGTTGTGATAGATGGAGAGAGGATGAGGATGAGTTATCATACATGTTTGCCCCTTGCTGGATGATTGGGCATACTACCACTACTATTGAGCACTTTTGCTTCGGCAGAGTTTTGAGACAATATGGTCGGACACAGGATATGCCTCAGGGAAATGCACTATATGCTCGAGTACAAGCAGAGATCTCCCTATGGGGTCCATGTATTGATTATCAGTTCGCATTAGATCAGATTATGGGTATGACTATTTGCAGATGGGAGATACTGATAGGTATTGTAGATGCAGGGATGTCCCATGAGTATGCAGATTGGTGGGCTCACAATAGGTTTCCTCATTTCACTGATCTAGCTGAGCCTATTCCTAGACATCGTGATGGGGATAGGGATGATAGACATAAGAGAGGATGAGGACGTAGACCTCCTTAGGTTGCAGTAGGTAGAGGATAGCTGAGATGGGGTCATGATCAAGGGGATGCTAGAGATAGACCAGCTAGAGCGCAGGATGATGCAGTTGACAGACAACCTAGAGAAGATAGACATGATAGAGCTCATAGACATTAGAGAGCTTAGAGACAGGCACATATTGATGTATCTAGGTAGATTCCTGGGGGATTGGATCCCTTGGTACAGTTACAAAGAGTAGCCTTGGCTCAGCATGATGATGCTGCAGCTCAGCAGGATCAGGCACAGCAGGATGATGGTGCTCCATAGATGCCTCCCCCAGCTCCACAACCACAGGGTGCATAGGGTGATCAGATTGATGGATTATCTTGAGCTATGCAAGTATTGAGGATAGATATGTCCACTGTTGTAGGTTAGTTGGATCAGGTTGCCTCTTTATTATAGTAGTTTGTATCAGCCGTGGTTGTTTCGAGACAGGATGGAGCGAGTACTTCATAGGATCCTCCCCCATAGGATGGTAGAGGTCTAGACGGATCTGGTGCTGTAGGCTCTTGATTGATATAGTTACTCATTTGATGATGTCCTCTTTGTTTCATATGTCATGTTATCCATTGCTCAGAACATTTGATGTAGCACTTTGATGATATTGTACCTTGATATACTTGATGTGATGATCATATGCTAAACACTCTTTTGATGATATATATGATATACTCCATGGTTTGTCTTGATGAGTTGGTTTATGAGATTATCTTTTATGTAGCTATATGATGTGTGTATGCATTTACTTTGTTTCTATGCTATGGATGCAGTATCTTATTTTATGATATACATAGATGTATGCAATGATGGATGGATTTTGATGATATGCTTTTCTATTTTGTCAATGTATGGATGCAAAATGTTTTATGGAAATGCATATGTATGTTCCTATGTTTTTGATTTTTCAAGTATTTAGATGAATGCAATGTGAACTCTTACTTATATGAATGCATGATGTATGGAACATGATTTATTTTCTTTTCTGATGATATGAGTAATGAATAATGATTTAATGCTATACATGAATGCAAAGATAATCTCACTTGCGTTATTTTTTTAAAATCAAGGATTATAATGAATGTTTGAATTTGTAATCTCCCCCCATTTCTTTGATGTTTGAAACAACTTAATTTTATTGATGTGCCCCTCCTTTGTCCTTGGAAATTTATCATAAATAAATTCAATTAACTTTCCATGCTAATGCAATGCAATTAATCTAAACATGATAGTGCCATGCAATTAATCTAACATGATAATGCAACCTAAGTGTCACCAGCTTTTAGCAAATAAATGCCATGAGGATAAATTTTCATCATTGAGCATTTTTTGGGACCGGAAAGTGAGTACAATCATCACTGACCACATCATGATGATATGAATACCACCTTTATCGCATTTTGGTAACCTCATTTTGAAACTAGTACAACCCGCACTAGTTGGATGACCAAACTATGGGAATCTGAATACCGGTATCAACGGATTCAATGTTGCAAGTGGATTTTTGGTATTAAGATATAGATAATCTAAATAGCCAAGGGATCCATTTGTGTAAACAAGCAAAGGTCAACTCACCCTCTTATGAGATAGTCCTCGATGGTTCTTTGATGACCATGTCGTTAGACGAACTCTCATAAGTTGATGAATCTTCCTCCAAACAATCACTCAAAGGCAAGAAAAATATCATATCTTTATCATGGCTAATCTAGTCGAAACATCATTGAATAACTCAAAAGATATGATGAAAAGTTAATTTCATCAAAATTTATCAACAAGAAAATTTCAAGTCTTGTACCATGTTTCATTATTTTGCCAAGAAAGAAAGCTTTTGAATGTTTTGCCATGTTTTAGGATTTTCCAGCAAGTATTTCCAAGTATTCTGATCTTTAAGGTGTTGTTGTCCATTTTTAATCCTAAATAATAAAGTCAATGAAGGCTCAAGGATCATGTTGTAGGGTCAAATACTTAGGCTCAATAAATTTTCCTCTCTTTCGAAACTCTAATAAATCTCTCTCTGACGTGACTGATTGTAGCACTTATTGAATCCATTTGTTACCAAATTTTCCATCTTCTTTTGCCCCCAGAGAATAAATGTGATCGGTTGACAAACTTAGGGCTGATAGACAATGCAACAATGTGACTGATCGACTTTATTATGACTATGTACAAATGACAGATGCAATGGTGGTTGTACAAATGAGATGGTGGAAATGCAATATGGACATATGTGACTAGGAAAGACAAACTTAAGGGAACAAAAGGCGCTTGTTTACCAAGTTTTCACCCTTTGGATGGATCAAGCTTTTTTTTTTTCTATTTTTAAAGCTTTTTACTATTTTTGCTACCAAGGTGCCTATTGCTAGGTTTTCACCAAGGCACTTTTTTCTCTTTTTTTTTTCTTTTGTTATCATCAAGGTGCCTATTTGCTAGGTTTTCACCAAAACAACATCTTTTTTGAATGTTTTTCCTTTCTTCATGCTCAATTTTTTCAATGTTTTTGATCTTTTGTGCTTTTCAAATGTTTTTGGTATTTTCAAAATCTCGTTTGAACTATGTACAATAAATATGATGCTTTCTCATCTGATACTCTTTATACTCTTTCATCTAACTCATGTGTAGAACCTTTTGAGATGAATACTGTTAATGGGTTCTTGGAGCTCCTCTCCTTCACAATCTGATAACTTATAGGTTCCTATGCCAAATGAAGATACTATGATGAATGGGCCAAGCCAATTAGCTTCCCATTTGCCTTTCTTCTCTCTTTCAACCTGATTCTTTGGGTTTTCCCTCAACACTAAGTCTCCTACTTGAAAGACTCTCAGTTTAATATGTTTATTATAGTTCTTCGAGATTCTATTCTGATACACTTTCAGGTGCTCATGAGCTTGTATTTGATGTTCTTCAAGTAACTCCAACTGTTGAAGCCTAGCTACTCTATAGTCTTCATTTGTGATCAGTCCTTGTAATGATACTCATAGAGATGAGATTTCAACCTCTAATGGTAGAACTACTTCAGCCCCATAGACTAATGAGAATGGTGTGGCTCCTGTGGGTGTTCTTATGCTAGTTCTATAGGCCCATAATGCTGGATTAATTTGCATATGCCAATCCCTTCCTGATTTATTGACCGACCTTTTCAAAATCTTTAAGATATTCTTATTTTTGGCTTCGGCTTGCTCATTTCCCTGAGGGTAATAAATTGATGATGAATGGTGAGTGATATGAAATGTAGCACAAAGTTCATCAACATCCTTATTCTTGAACTATTTTCCATTATCTATTATTATGGCATGAGGAATACCATATCGACAAATGATGTGATTTAAGATAAACATGGAAATTTGTTTACCTGTTGCCGTTATCAAAGGAACCGCTTCAACCCACTTAGTGAAATATTCTATTACGGTTATGATGTGTTTGTGCCCATTTAAAGAAGGTGGATGTATGACGCCAATTAGATCAAACCCCCATTGATAGAAAGGCCATGGTGTGACAAATGGGTGTAATTCCTATGCCGGTGCATGTATCATGTCACCATGATATTGACATTTGTTGCATATCTTCACAAAATGGCAAGCATCCTTTCCTAATGTCTTCCAGAAATACCCTAAGCGAAGGATTTTCTTAGCTAGGTTTAGACCGCTTGAGTGTGACCTGCAAATGCCTTCGTGAACCTCGTGTAAAGCTAACTTAGACTCTTCTTTAGCTAGACATCTAAGTAATGTCCCATCAAGACCCTTACGATACAATGTTTTGGAGAGGATTAGGTAACGGGCTGATTGGCATATGAAGTTGCATTTTTGAGCTTAGGTTTGGTCTAATGGTAGCACTTGGTCTTTGAGGTATGTGTATATAGGTCCGTACCAAGGGGAGTCATGTCCATGTAATAAGGCAACAATTTGGGTTTCAGGAAGGTTGAATGCCAGTTTCACCAACTCTTCCACCAAGAACTCATACTTCTCATTTTGATCTGGTTTTTGTAACAAGGAAGCCAAGGTGGCCATGGCACCAGCTGCTCTATTTTTCTCTCTAGGAATCTGTTCAAAAGTGATCAAGGAAAATTATTTCTTCCATACATCAATCATAGTCTTATATGGCATCAACTTTTCATCTTTAGTGTTATATTCATTGTTGACTTGATTGATGATAAGTTGAGAATCTTTATAAATTTGTAGCTCTTTGATGTTCCAATCTAAGGCCATTTTGATGCCTATGACAAGTGCCTCATATTTCGCTATATTATTGGTGCATGGAAACATAAGCTTGTAGGACTTTGGAATGGTGTAACCTTGAGGAGTGACCAATAGTATGCTGGCACCGAAACCTCCTTGAGTATAAGAGCCATCAAAGAATAACTTCCATGTTTTTGCTTCTATGTTGACAATGGTGGAATCCGGAAATTCCACTTGAATAGTTTGTGTAGAAGTTATGGGATTCTCAGCTAAATGATCCGCTATTACTTGCCCTTTTATTGCATTTCTATCGACATACTCAATGTCAAATTCACTCAAAATCATAACCCACTTGGCTATCCTACCCATTAGGGAAGTTTTACTTAACAAGTACTTGAGAGGATCAATTTTGGCAATTAGTTTGGCCTTATGCAACAACATATAATGTCTCAAATTTTGAGATGCAAATACCACTACTAGGAAAGCTTGTTCCATGAATGTGTAATTAAGCTCATATTTGATCAAAGTTCTACTCAAATAGTAGATAGCTCTTTCCTTTCCTTGTTCATCTTCTTGCGCTAAAAGCACTCCTAGTGATCTTTCAGTAGTGGATATGTATAGTAGCAATGGTTTGCCCTTAATTGGTGGCATGAGAATGGGCATATTTATCAAATAGGTTTTCAAAAATGTAAAAGCTTGATCACATTCCTCATCCCACATGAATATAGTATCCTTATGTAGCAACTTGGTGAAAGAATGACATTTTTCGGCCAATTGAGAAATAAATCTCCTTATGGATTGGATTTTGCCTTGTAAAGATCTCATTTGGTTGATGTTCTTAGGTATCTCCATGTCTATGATGGCTTGTACTTTTTCTGGGTCCACTTCAATTCCTTTAGCAGAAACTATATAGCCTAGTAACTTGCCGGATTGGACTCCAAAGGCACATTTTTTTGGGTTCAATCTAACTTTGAATTGCTCCAACCTAACAAATATCTTTTTCAAAATTTGAAGATGTTCTTCTTTTTTGTGGGATTTTCCCAATATATCATCCACATAGTGTTCTAAGAATGTGTGCATCATGTCATGGAAGATAGTTGTCATGGCCCTTTGATATGTAGCTCCGACATTCTTAAGACCGAAGGGCATGATGTTCCAACAAAAAGTGCCCCAAGGGAAAGTAAAGGCAGTCTTCTCCTGGTCTTCAGGTGCAATTTTAATTTGATTATACCCACTGAAACCATCCATTAGGGAATACATGGAATGACCCATTGTCAAGTCAACTATTGCATCAATACTCGGAAGTGGGAAATCATCCTTAGGACAAGCAAGATTTAGATCTCAAAAATCTCTGCATACTTGAATAGATTTGTCATGTTTTGTGATTGGTACAATGTTTGAGATCCATTCAACATAAGATATTACTCTTATGAAGCCTACTTTCAACAATTTTTCTAGTTCTACCTTGACCAAAAGAGCTACGTGTGGGTGCATCTTTCTCAACTTTTGCTTTATGGGCTTAACCCCTAGTCTAACATTCAAATGATGCATTATAAAGTTAGGATCTAAGTCGGGCATGTTGACATATGACCATGTAAAGTTTATTTGTTGCTCTTTGAAATTTTTTATGAAGTCCTCTCTTTCTAGAGGTGTGAGTGATGCTGCCAAGTGTATAAACTTTGGATCCAACTCTGTCCCAATGTTGACCTTTTCTGTCGGTTCTATAAGAATAGGTGACCTTTCTTCCTCATGTTTGGGCAAGGCATCCAATCTCTCTTCCTTTGGTGCCATAGTTGGGTTTTCACCAAAGGAAACATCTTTTATTTTCATTTTTTTTGGTTCTAGTGGTGCCACATAGTGGTTTTCAACACTAGAACTTTTCATTTTCTTATTTTTTTTCATTTTTTTCTTTTGACTAAGAGAATGGACCCCCGCTATTCTCATCATGTCCATATTGAATTCATTGGTGAAAGAGGGTTCAACCACATTAAGGTATTGGTTTGCTACTTGGTCGTTTGGAAAGTAAAGTAAGTCATTTGGCTCAGTTTGGTCCCAATCAATGAGATCTGGATGTATCAAAAGTAAGGATTCATTGGGTAAAATGTCATCAATAGAGTTTAGGGACATGTCTTCATTTGAGGGTTCATACATTATATCATTTAGATTTATGATGTGAGCTTCCTCGAGATGGTCCAGGGAAGAAGGGTCAAAATCCCCTTCACTTGAGTCCTCTTCAACTTGTACGGGAAACAACATGGGAAAAGCCATGAGATGATTAAACCTAATGTTTGAATCTCCCTCCTATGAAGGCATCCAAAATGTCTCTATCCATGCTTGATTGGTAGGTGCATGCCCTATGTTAATATCTTGGATATTAGGTTCTTCATTGATTTGAACTTCTTGCCTTGGGATTTTTGCATAAGTATGTATTGCAATCACCTCCTTATCTTGACATGATTCATTCGATAGGGTATCCCATTCATAATCTCAAGAGTCATCACTATCTCCATCAGATTCTAAGGCATTTATTTGAGGATAAAAATCTTGCATTGGGCTGGAGCTTTCACTTTTGTATTGGTAGCCTACTCCAGATTTTTGTTGTTTTGCCCTCCAAGTAGGTTCAATGGGTTCTAGTAACCCTCTATTCCTTTGGCCTAAGGGTCCTCTTCCCTTGTATCCCATCTTCTACATAATCTCAAAACCTTTCCCATATTGCTTGGTTCATATATTAACATGCTGAATTCGTTCCATGGGAGTGTTTGAGGTATCTTCTTCATCGTGATAGAGCCATTGAAGGACTTCATTCTCCTCTTTGTCGAATGCTGCTTTATCACTTTCTCTTATGAAGTAAGAGTTGTACTTGTGAGGCAAGTGTTCTTTTGATGGTTTACCATGTGTCCTTGGAGATGTGGGCATGTCAAATAAGGAAACAGAGTATTCCCCTACTCCTTTTGAACTAATTTTGCACTGTTTGTCAAATGCCTCCATCATCTTATCCATTTTCTTATAATTTTCCTTTTTAGCTTCATCTTTTTATTTTCTAGTAGGTTTATAAGGCACTATCTCTAATTTAGGAGTTTGATATGAACCTTCATTAATAATTGGACCCTCATAGCTCATCTTTTCCTTTCCCTTAGTTGATGTTATTGAGCTAGCTTGAGGAGGATTTTGAGTAGCATTTAATGTTATGACTGGATCATCCATTTTGGTAGCTTCAATGGTGACTCTTTGAATGATTCCTTCCTGGTTATGTGGAATAAATAGCTCATGAAGGGGTTTGAGTGCATTACAACATTGGAACGGGTTTGAGTCCCCTCCAACCGTGATTTCTTCACCCATGTATGGGAATTTGATGCATTGGTGGTATGTGGATGGGACTGCTTGCATCTCATGAATCCATGGTCTCCCCAACAAAATATTATAAGTTAACTTCATGTCCAATACTTGGCAATTGGTGTCTTTCTTGACTGGTCCCACTTGGATGGGCAACACGATCATGCCTTTAGAGGCCCTTTCAGCTTCATCATAAGCTTTAATGGTGATTTTTTTCGTAGGGTCAATGCAAGACTCAGACAACCCTAAGGATTTGACAAGACTTAATGTACAAATATTAAGGCTAGCTCCTCCATCAATGAGGGCTCTTTTGACTCTATGAATTTCTATTAGGACCTCTATATGCAATGGTAGATTTTGAGGATGGGTTATATACATGTCATCTTGATCAAAAAATGAGAGACAATGAGGTGCCACAAGATGACCTACCATATTTTGGAACTTTTCTTCTTCTAAGTTAGTAGGAACATTTGTCTCTACTAGAGCTTTTTCCAAAATATCCTTATGATTCGGGGATAACTTCAACAATTCTAAGATAGAGATTTGTGTTGGAGTTCTTTGCAACTGATCAACCAAGCTATAAGGTTTTTCTACTGTAGAAGGTTTCTTGACCATGATGTTGGACTGTGGAGTGCTAATGACTTTAGGAGCAGCTCCTTGTAGAGTCATTCTAGAATTCTGCCCTCTTGTAATGACATTTGATGCCTCTTTTCGTGGCTGCTCATTAATTATTATAACATTCACAATGTTATCATAATGTGGCGCAAAGTTAAGATTATTGACACTTTGTTTCTTGCCATTAGATGATTCCCCTTTATCATGTTTGTAGAAAGGTTGTTTGAATGCTGTATGATCTTCATTGTTTTGAGGTCCATCAATGGTGATTGTGCCATTATCGATTAAGTCTTGCACTACATTCTTTAGTTGCAGACATTCATTTGTTGTGTGCCCTCAAATTTTGTGGTACTCACAATGGCTATTGGCACTCCACCAACTAGGCTTGTTATTTGGCTCATAAGGCTGAATGCTGGGTAAAGTAATGACATTATTAGCCATGAGAGTCTTTAAGGCCTTTTCAAGGGGTTCAACCAAGGGTGTGAAGTTCCTTTGAGGGGTTGGCCTCAAATATTTATCAAATTTAGTACTCCTTGAATTATCTCCTTGATTTCCATTATTAGTATGGTTGTTGTTGGATGGCGCATTGGAAAGCTGATTGGTATTATTCACCTGATTAGGTGTCCTTGTAAGAGAAAAGGGGACCACCTTCAAGTTGCTAGATTCAACTACTCCATCATTCACAATTCCCTTATTGTTGTTCTTATAATGACTGTTACTATTGAACCAATTATTCTTTTGATTATTTCCATTGTTACCATTGTTGCCATTGTTGCCATTGTTCTTGTTATCTTTGTACAGTTTGAGTTCTCCACTTTTGACCAGCACTTCCTCCGTTGTTACCTTGTTTTCAATTAGATCTTAAAAGGTCTTTGGACATTGCAATCTTAATCGGTAGTTCAACTCATTTCTTAAACTATTTATGAAGATATCCATCTTCTCTTTTTCAGGCACACTTCTAGGATATCTTGCAAAAACTGTCCGCCACCTTTGTAGAAAAGTGAGGAATGCCTCTCCATCCTTTTGTTTAGTGTTGCATAATGTTATCATCATGACCTCATGTTTAATATTATATGAGTAATGGGCCATGAATTTTGAAGCTAGCTCTTCGAAGGTCTTAATGCTAGAGGGTAACTTAGAAAACCACTCCATAGCCATGCCTCCTAAGCTCCGTGAAAATAATCTCATTAAATATGTTGTATCATGCATGAAATCTAAGCTCAATGCACAAAACTCCCGTAAGTGATCTTGGGGATCTATCTGTACACACAAAGTAGTGCACTTCTATGAATCCTTACATGCAAGGAAACTCAAGGATGAGCCCTCACAAATCGATCCATAGCTCTCTATGCATGGAGTTGCAAGATTATGGATTTGCTCTCAGCTAGAGCTATTGAGCTTGTGACCTTGCTAGTCAACCATACAATGAGAGATTCAAATGAAGACAAGGGAAAGAGTGCCAATATCTCCAAAGAATCAAATGGAAATGCAATGCAATGCAAGCTAAGAATGAAAATGCAAATGCAAATGTGCAAGCTATGCTATGAAAATGGAAGTACAAACTAAGATATGAAATGGAAATAGCAATGTGTTACAACCCTTCCTATTAAGCTAGATGAGTTATTCTAAAGCTTGAAAGTGAAATCTAAGCTATGAAAGCATAAACATGAACTACTATGCAAGAATGGAAACTAAACTATGAAGCAAATGAAGAACTCTAAAATGTAATACAACAATGATCTCTAAAAAGCTCCAAAGAATTCCTGCAGCATAGAGTTATCATAAAATAAGTGTCCTAGAATGAGGGAGAGAGCTCTCCTTTTATAAGAAATGCAAAGGAATGGACCATTGAGATTAAGAAGCAAAAAGTCTTAATCAGTGGTGGAGCTTGAAAGAGGAGCAATCCATGTGCACAAGTATCCTCCAATGAGAAAATAGGAGTTGAATTTATGTCCATGTGAGACAAAAGGTGCTTTTCTCCATTTTATAAAATAGGAATAATACTTTATTTGTGCAACTTAGGATAAGAAGAAAAGTGGGGGATTTTTATTTAATAAAAGGGGAGGAAATATTCCTTTTAAGTAAATAAAAACTTAGGATAAATGGTTAGCCCATAGGATAAAAATCCAATATATGATCGAAATTAAGATTTGCTCAAGAAATTGATAATGTTGAAAATATTGATTATTGATAAAAATGATTCAGGATTGATAAATCAAATAAATGGGGCCCAAAGTCTAGGTGACCATTTTAGGGTGCATACATTTGCCCCTCTTTGACTAATGTGTGATTGATTTGGGAACACATGTAGTCAAAGAATGAAGTTGAAATGTGAGATCGATCTAGGATCACAAAACAACTCAGATGTGAGGTCGATTCAGAATCACACCTGGACAAACATAAATAAAGGCCTTTGAATATGAGGTTGATTCAGGATCACATTCAAAGTAAGAGATAAGAATCTAAAATTTGAGTGAAAGCTCACAAAAGATGTCTGAATCAAGAAAATCAGGGATGAGAATCCCAAAAATACTGCCCCCTCAGAATCGAAATCAAAATCAGGTAGAGAGGAACAACAAACTGATAAAGATTTGATCAAATCAGAATGAAATCACAATCGAAGGTAAGGGTCAATAGGTTAACCATTAGGTAGTGAAAACATGCCCCAGTGATGAATTAGAAGAAAAGAAGTAGGGCGAATGAAAGACTGGAAATTTGAAAGACATGGAAGGAAGAAACTCCACCAAAGATCAGAGAATTATGCCTCAAAAGGTCAATCAACTGTGTAGAAGAAGGAAAATTTTGAAATGTGATTTTGACTAGCAAAATGACCTGAGATTTCAATTTCGAGTCTGAAAATGGATCCAGGACGTCGAAGTTAGCTAGGGGTGCAATTTTTGCACAATTTTGAGGTGTTTTAAAAATTGGTCAAAAAGTCAAAATGCTATAAAAGGGGTCAAAAATGTCATTTTCAAAATCATTTGACTTTGATTGATTTGAGAATTTTGAGAGCTTAGAGAGAGAGAATGGCCAAGCAAGCAGCATTTCCCATCCACAGGCACCGATTCAAGCGCGCCTGGTTGCACAATCGGCCACCACACTATCCTACCCCGGTACGTTCTCGGAAAATGCGCATTTTTTGAGTCATTTAATACATTTTTTAAATTTTCAAAATTTCAAATTTTGAGTTTTAGGTGAAATATCACGTGATACTTTAAAAGTATCGCGCCCCTTGGGGATAAATGTCACGCGATACTTCGCGAGACCCCAAAGTATCGCACGTGCATAGACACTAGTATCGCACGATATCGGGAGAACTATCACATGATGCCGGGTGAAGTATCACACGACCAAAGGTATATCGTCTTGCTATAGAGAGAAGTATCACGTGATACTTGTCTCAAAAAAGCAGTATCGCTCAAGGGCAAAATTTGAAATTTTTAAGTTTTTGTGAGCAAAAAAATGACATGGGTCTAGACAAGTTTACATTTTTAAAGATGTGTGATACTGATTTTGAGACATCCATCATGATATGTTCTAACAACTGGCTTGGTTTAATGGCTTGCAGGAGGTCTTTCTGGCATTGATCATCAGAGCGCCGAAGGTGACCGAGTTGAGGTGTGTCCGAGATCTAGATGATTCGGGCAATGCTGACATCAGGGCTATGGGATTCAGATATCTGTTGAGATTCCCATATATCAGGGCCGATTATGGGTTGTTGACTGCTCTTGCCGAGAGATGGCATAGTGAGCACAACACCTTCCACCTACCTACCGGAGAGGCATCTATCACACTGGAGGATGTCTACAGGATACTATGGGTTTCGTGCCATGGCGAGCCTGTGAGTATAATCATGTTTTGAGAGATAGTCATAAATGTAATGTTTCCATAGAAACTGACATGATTTGTGTGATGGCATAGGTATACTATGATCAGGATGCGACCGAGGGGTGACGGTTCATCCAGGAGATGTTCCAGGATGTGACTATCCTTGATCGGCATGTCAACTGGGAGTGGCTGCTAGATGAATTTGGCAGAGATTTTTTGGTGCCATGTATTGTGGCATCTATCATTTCACAAATCCTAATGATTGATCGCAGTCAGAAGGGATTCCCGCTCGGATGGGCCAGGTTACTGATAGACTTGGTAGGAAGACCTCGACACATGGCATGGGGTCCGGCCATACTAGCAGAGATGTATCATGAGTTGCATGAGATCATCTATAGTGACGGTCAGACATGGGCTTGCGGTACCATCCTGGCACAGGTGTGGGTGTGGGAGCATATTGCTGTGATACGCCCTAGAGTCCAGCCTAGGGAGCAAACGTACCCATATATATACAGGTACACAAGATACATATCACATGCCCATACTGGGGATGTGACATACTATAGGTGGATACTAGATGAGATGACCTCTATCACATGGAGGCCATACAGGGATGCCAAGGGATGGAGTGATGCAGAGGATGAGCTAAGTTACATGCTGTGTACCTGGCCACTAGTAGGTTGACACTCAGATATTATTGAGAGATTCTGCATCACTCAAGTTTGGAGGCAGTTTGGGTGCCAGCATCGAGTTTTCACGGAGACTACTACATATGCTCGGGCCCAAAATGAGGAGGGTCATGGGTGGTTGCCGATGCTAGATTACCAGCAGGAAGTGCAGGATATAGCTGCTATCAGGATGGAGCCTTGGGAGTATCTCCTGGATGTGGCGGATGTAGGAGCAGATGCAGCATACAGGGCAGAGCAATAGAGGGTACCATTCCCTCAATTTACTATACCAGATGCAGCACAGGTTGCCCCGGGAGGAGGAGACGAAGGAGATGATGAGGGTAGAGGAGGAGGCTAGGTCAGAGAGGTGGGGGAGGGATCTAGAGCTGGTGGCTGAAAATGGCCATGAGGTCAGGGCTCAGGGAGTTTGGAGGTACAGAGGCCTTCTCAGGAGCAGGCACGGGGACAGTTACCACCACAGATACAGGTAGATCTAGTTGCAAGGGATGGTTTGAGGTCTCACATTCAGACTCTAAAGGCAGAGATTCAGTAGCTGAGGGACACGATAGTAGTGAGGGATCAGCAGCTAGCAGATCTGAGAGTGGAGAGAGATCAGTAGATAGTCGATCTCAGGGTAGAGATAGAACGTCGCGAGGCAGTGGCATAGGCAAATGCTCTAGAGATTCAATGGGAGATGGTGAGAGTAGCATACTATCACAGACTCTACTTTCAGGCTGTTCCAGAGGATCAGAGAGCACCGTCATACTCTTAGAGGGAAGGGGCATCAGATATGGTACCTGATAGGAGAGCCATGCCTCCTCCACCACCACGAGCTCCTCACGAGGGTGGTAGCGAGTCCTAGGTTTAGGTCTGAGGTTGTTAGATATTTAGACATATCTTGAGACATTGATCTAGATTTTGAGATCTCATATTGTATATTGTATCATGTCATTGATTTATATATGAGATTATTGGATTTTTGATATACCATGTGTTTATGTCTCACTTGTGATGGATGTATCAGTTTATGTATCTTGTCTTGTCATTTTTCTCAAAGTGTTTATGTATATGCTCATGTATGTTTGATTCTCATGTGTATGATATAGACTCATGTTTCTGAAAATGACAGTTGTGATATAGGTATGATGATATGATTAACCCCTTGTGATGAACAAGAACAGGTTCAAGATGAAAAAGACAAGGAGTGAAAGACATGATCGAGAAGAGGGAAAGGTGAGCGTAGTCGACTGACAGGTCCACATAAGATGAAAAAAAGAGAGCTCTCTCCATATGCAAGATGCAAAAACTAAACTATGATGAACCTAAGAATGCAAGCTACTATGAAAGTGGTTGACTTGCAAGGTCACAACTCCTATAGACATCTAATTATCATCATTGAGCATTATTAGTAGCGTTGTAAGATCATACAATGCACACTAGCATAACTATGTAGATATGAATATGATCTCTATTAGATAGATATGTGGGAATCTCACCTAGGCATCAAAGACATGTAGGTCAAGATGACTAATGCAGTGAGATCACCTAAATTTGATATGGAGAGATTATGCTTGTATCAAGACACATGAAAGTTAGGATAACTGGAAGCATGCACTCGCATAAAATAGTCAAGGATAATACCTTGTCAATCCATAGTGTCAAGTAGGACCAGCATAAATGCTCATGACAGTTAGGATCAACAAAATATACCGATAAGTAGATAAAGAAAGAAAACATATTCTTATACCCTCAGTCTTCTAGCTACGCATCATCGAAAACTTCTCAGGGAGAGACCACTCATCAAAGAAATCCTCATAGACAGCACACAAAGAAAAATAAAGTCAACATATCTCAATGAGTTGATTGTCTAAGTGCATGTGTGTTGGTCATAGAGTCAAACTCTGATCATCGCATCTGCAAATGAGAAATATCGCATCAAACTTAGACTATTGGGTAAGACATCTAATAAGTGTTAAGAAACACTAGACGCAAGGGTAGTGTTGAGAAACACAGTTGGGGTGGTGTTGAAAAACACCTAATTGTGAAATGCCCCAAGAGACAAACACACCTAAAAGACCTATGCGAACAGTTATGCCCCCTAGAAAAAGGTAAAGACCAATTCCAGACTAAGCCAAATAAGGTCAAGGTATGATGGAAAGACTCAGTGTCGAGGATGCATGCTAAAAGACAAGGGTGCAAAGGCCTCAAGTAGTGCTTGTTTCTAGGTTTTCACCACTTGGAATCTTTTTTCATTTTTTCATTTTTTTCTTTTTTTAAATTTTTGCTACCAAGGCGTGTGTTTCCAGGTTTTCACCAAGGCACTTTTTCTATTTTTTTGAATTTTTGAATTTTTTTATTTTTTTGTATTTTTTTTTAGGACTTTTTATGCTTTTTAGGATTTTTTCAGCATTGTATATCAATTTTTTTGGTATTTTTTTTCAGGATCCATAAATATGTACAAAGGATGCCCCCAGACAAAAATAGGCATCAAGGATAGAAATTCTTTAGGTGCAAAATGTTGATGGGATCAGGGAGCTATTCTCCATCGGGATCTAATAGTAAATATGCACCGGTACCAAAAGTAGCTATAATAATGTATGGTCCAAGCCAATTAGGTTCAAACTTGCCCTTTTGTTCTCTGTTCTGTTGATTCTTAGGGTTCTCTCTCAAAACAAGATCACCTATCTGAAATTCCCTAGGGTGAACCTTCTTGTTGAATGCTTTGGACATATGCTTCTGATACACACTCATATGATCAAATGAAGCCTTACGCTTCTCATCTAGAAGTTCAAGTTCCTGTAAACTCATGGCGCGGTAATCCTCATCTGTTATCAATCCTTTGAGTGAGACTCTAAGTGAAGGTATCTCTACTTCTAAAGGAAACACCACTTCAGTGCCATAGGTAAGAGAAAAAGGAGTAGCTCCTGTAGGTGTATGAATGCTAGTTCTGTAAGCCCATAGTGCTGGATTGATTTGAAAGTGCCAATCCCTTCCATTCTTCTGCACTGTCCTATGAAGAATCTTAAGGATGGTTTTATTGGAAGCCTCTGCCTATCCATTTCCCTATGGAAAGTAAATGGAGGACCAATGTTGCTTGATTTTAAACTTTTTGCATAAATACTTTAGGTCCTTATTCTTGAATTAACCTCCATTATCAATGATAATCTCAGAAGGTACTCCGAATCGGCGAATAATATGATTCAAGATGAACAAAGAGATAGTCTTCCTTGAAGCCACAGAAAGTGGCACGGCTTCCACCTATTTTGTGAAGTAGTCAGTAGCAGTAATAATAAACTTATGTCCTCTTGATGAGTTTGTGTGAATCTGCCCAACTAGATCAAAGGCCCAACGCTGAAATGGCCAATGAGAAATAGAAGGAATCAACTCCCTACCTGGAGCATGAATCAGGTTTCCATGTTTCTGTCATTTTTCACAAGACTTAGCAAAGGCTACTGCATCTATCTGCATCATGGGCCAATAATACCCCATCCTAAGAAACCTTCGGGCCATGGCAAGACCATTGGAATGTCCACCACAAATGCCCTCATGGATGTTGGCTAACACTTGGTCAGATTCCTCCTTTTCCAAGCACCTAAGGAGTTTCCCATCTAAACCCCTCCTATATAAATCACCAGAGATAAGGGTATGCTGGGAGGCATTGCGGATAAGGTTTTGGCATTCAAAATGGTTGAATGTGTCGGGGATGATGCAGTCATGAAGATATGAATAGATAGCACCATATCAGGAAGATTCATGTGTGACAAGGGTACAAATGACATGGCTTTCAAATGAGTCAAATATGGGATGGTGTAGCTCTTCCACTAGGAATTCAAATCTGGATTCATGTTGTTCCAACTGTAGGAGTGAAGCTAATGTAGCCATAGCATCTGCAGCTTTGTTCTCTATCCTGGGGATCTGTTGAAATGTCACAAATGTAAAGTAACATCTCAATGATTCAACCATCTTTTTGTAAGGTATCAATTTATCATCCTTGGTTTGATACTCCTCATTGACTTGGTTGATAATTAACTGGGAATCCCCAAAGACATATAACTCTGTTATGTTCCATTCTATAGCCATTTTCAATCCATTGGTTAAAGCTTCATATTCTGCAATATTATTTGTACATGGGAATAAAAGTTTTTAAGACTTTGGAATGTTGCATCCATGTAGAGAAACAAATAATACTCCAGCACTTGATCCATTTTGCATGTGGGAACCATCAAAGAACATTTTCCAAGTGCGAGTAGTCATATACAGTATGTGTTCATCTAGGAACTCTACCTGAATAGGCATACTATCCTTAACTGGGAAATTATCTAATTGGTCAGCAATAGCTTGCCCCTTTATGGCCTTTCTCTCAATATACTCTATATCAAATTCAGTCAAAACCATCACCCACTTAGCAAGTCTACCCGTGAGAGTAGCCTTACTAAGCAAGTACTTAAGAGGATCAATTTTTGCAACCAAATGTATAGTATGAGCAAGCATATAGTGTCGTAACTTTTGGGAAGCAAACACTACTGCAAGACAAGATTTTTCAATGTTATTATAATTGATCTCATAAGATACTAGAGTACGACTGATATAGTATATGGCCCTTTCTTTCCCAGTGTCATCTAATTGAGCCAACAATGCCCCCAAGGATGACTCTGTTGCTGAAATGTACAAAATCAATGGTTTCCCTAAATAGGAGGCATCAAAATTGGAGGATTGGCCAAATACTATTTTATTTGATCGAGGCTCTTTTGGAAATCCTCATTCCATACACATGTGGCCCCTTTATGCAATGTCTTATTGAATAGTTGTGCTCTATCTGCAAGCTGTGAAATAAACCTCCTTATGGATTGGAGTCATCCCTGAAGACTTCTCATCTGACTAATGTTTCTTGGAGGTGGCATATCTAATATAGCTTGGACCTTTTCAGGATCAACCTCTATTCCTTTTGTTGAAATTATGAATCCTAGAAGTTTACCTGAGGTAACTCCAAATGCACACTTTTTTGGATTCAATCTAAGTTGAAACTATTCCATCCGATCTAGAATCACTTCCAAATCATCGAGGTCTGTATCCCGTTTCCTAGATTTAGCCAAGGTATCATCCACATAATCTTCCATGTTCTTATGCATCATATCATAAAAAATTGTGGTCATAGCTCATTGGTATGTTGCTCCTGCATTTTTTAGGCCAAATGGCATGATGTTCCAACAATAGGTTCCCCATGCACATGTGAAAGCTATTTTCTCTTGATCTTCGGGAGCTATTTTTATTTGGTTATATCCCGAAAACCCATCCATTAAGGAATATATCTCATAACCCGTCATCATATCCACTATCATGTCTATGTTTGGGAGTGGAAAGTCATCCTTTGGGCATGCTTTGTTGAGGTCTCTGAAGTCTGTACACACTTGAATGGATCCATCATGTTTGGAAATTGGAACAATGTTTGAGATCCAATCGGCATAGTCAATAGCTCTAATAAATCCAGCTTTTAAGAGCTTCTCTAATTCTACTTTTACAAGGAGAGCTACATGAGGGTGCATTTTCCTCAACCTTTGTTTGACCGGTTTTATTCCTGGTGCTATAGATAGATGATGCATAATAAGATCAGTGTCAAGCCCTGGCATATCAGAATATGTCCAAGCAAAGTTGATTTTCTTCTTTTGCAAAAACTTTGTATATGCCTCTTTTTCTTCAACTGATAGAGACTAAGCTAGGTGCACTATTTGAGGGGCCTCTTCTGTATTCAAATTCACTGGTTGTGTAGGCTCAATGAGAACTGAAGACCTATCTTGGAAATAACTCGACAAGTTATTAAGTACCCCATCTTTAGGTGCCTCAAAGAGGTTTTCACCTTCAGATACGTCATTTATTTTTACTATTTTTGGTTCTGATACCGCCACAAGGTGGTTTTCGCCATCAGACCTATTTTTCTTTTTTTCTTTTTCTTTTATTTTTAGACTGAGGTACTTAATATCAGGCTCTGTCATACTCATTGTCAGTTCACTAGTGGAAGAAGCCATGGGTTCAAGAGCATTCAGATAGCAGGCAATTTCGTAATCATTCTGAAAAGTAAGGAGTCTAGGCTCTTGATGGTGTTGAGACCAATCGATTAGGTCATAGTGAACAAGGGGTAGGTCAATGATGGGTTCAACATTGTTTATATGGAAGGTGTTATCTCTGGTGACCATATGATCAGGATTCATCCAGTCCCCTCCTAAGATACCCGAGTCAGGATTTGTCCTACCAAACGAAGTGTCGTCCACTAAGGCAATTCGAGGAGTACAATCCTCTAGTCCTACACTAGGCTCATTGGTCACATTAGGTTGAGTACTATAAGTATGGACAACATCCATGTGTTGGAAATATAGATGCAGTAACTAAGAGGGGGGTGAATCAGTTAACCACAAAAATATTACCACTGATCCCTTAAATATCTTAACAAATTATTTACTGTGCCACTTGGTAAATATATAGAGAAATGCTGAAACTTGATCCTTGAAGTGTGTAATAATTAAACTGTTCTTAAGCATTCATCACTGATTAACTTACATGAATAAAGAAAATAACATGAACACAAGAGACACTAGATTTACCGTGGAAACCCAATATGGGAAAAACCACCAATGTAACTAGTTTCTATTTTTCACTATTTTGAAGTGATACCTGGTTAGAAGCCAACCCGGTAAAAGGTTACAAAACACACTGTTAGGTGTGACCTTGTTAGAGGATTTAATCACCTTGCTAGGAGTGGCCTTGTAAGAGGTCTTGAAACAATTCAATAGAACTGTCACCTTGTTAGAGGATTTACAAAATGGTTGTTAAACCAACTCGGTTAAGAGATTTTGATATCACTACTACAATTGTAAGAGAGTAACAATGAAATGACCTGCAACTGAATTGCTGAATATAGATCTCTGTTCTACTTCACTAGATCCTTACTGATCAAATAAATCTTTGCTGCTCCTCAAGGATATCTAACCATCCTTCAAAATTTGCACATACCTTTCTTCAAAATGATTTCTGCATGCTGTATATTCTTTATTCACCACTTGACCTTTTATATATATATGCCATTTTAATTAACATTTAGATTGTCAAGTCGGCACTAATAATTATTATAACAGTTGGCTTGGATAAACAAACTGTAACAAAAAAATCCTTTGAAGGGCCGACCTTGCTCGGTAAACATTAATCCTGAAAAGATTTCCTTCGGTGACCGAGTGAACTCGGTAACCACAGCAAATTCTGCAACATCCTTCAGAGACCAAGAGAGCTCGGTAACCACTAATTTTCCTTCGATAACCAAGGAGGCTCGGTTAACACTGTTACCCTATCATGTTTCCTTTAGACACCTGAGAGAACTCGGTAGACACTAAAAACCACCTAGCTGACCGACTGAGCTCGGTAGACATTGAGAACCGCTTAGCTGACCGACTAAACTTGGTAGACACTGAGAATGATAATTGATATGACATTTGTGTGACATCAAAGACAACACATAGCTAATCTAACAATGTCCTTCAGATAATTGTATCCAACAATCTCCCTCTTTGGCATTAATGGCAACACAACATGTCATAGCACAATGAAATTTCACAGAGAAACCTAGATTAAGAAACATATCCTTAGCTTCATTCTGATTCTCATAATCTTCAAACTTCTTTCTGACTGAGAACTCTCCCTCTTAACTTCTCAAATTATTCTTCTCATAAATTTCTTGAAATGACAACAAACTCTCCCTCTTTGACAACACATGCTAAAGACAACTTACACAGTTTTGATAAATATCAATGTACCTTATGTACTGATTCATATGCAATGATTCCTTGACTATGCTGCATCAACTGATTGATCTTCAACATGTTCTGGTTGATGCATCACTCAAACTTTATTTAGTGAACCTCGGACAGGGGAGTGACCCCTAACTTGCCTCTAAGATATAAGAATGCATCCTTAGGTAGTGGCTTGGTGAAGATATCTACAATTTTTTCTTTTGTATGAATATATTCCAATCTGATTTCCTTGTCCTGCACCAATTCTCTGACAAAGTGATATTTAATTGCAATGTGCTTGGTTTTGGAATGCATTACTGGATTCTTTGAAATATTTATTGCACTTGTATTATCACAAAACATAACAACTGATTCTTTAATCTCAACCTTCATGCCTTCCAAAAGCTATTTAAACCATACAATATTAGAGCAGTTTACTACTGCAGCAACATATTCTGCTTCTGCTGTGGATTGGGATGTGCAGTTTTGCTTTTTACTAGTCCAAGATACTAACCTCTTGCCAAGAAAGAATGCTCCACCACTTGTACTCTTTCTGTCATCAATGTTTCCTGCCCAATCAACATCAGTAAACAATTTTAAATCCATATTGCCTCCAAATTTATACCAAAAGCCATAATCTTCAGTTCCCCTTAAATACCTCAAGATTCTTTTGATTGCCATCATGTGATTTTCTCTGGGTTTAGCCGAGAATCTTGCCACTATACCAACTGCTAAGGCAATATCAGGCCTTGTGTGTACTACATACTATAATTTTCCAATCATTGATCTGTATAAGGTCCGATCTACTTCTTTTGAATCATCATCTTTGGTAAGCTTTAGTCCAGTACACATGGGTGTACCAACTGGTTTTGAATCTTCCATACCAAATTTCTTAAGTATTTCCCTGATATATTTAGACTGAGTAATGTAGATACCATTTTTGTTTTGGTGAATCTGAAGTCCAACAAAATTTTTTATTTGACCAAACATAGACATTTCAAATTCTTTGTTCATATGCTCTGAAAATTCTTTGCACTGATCATCATTTCCTGTAAACACAGTATCATCCACAAATATTTCTACCAAAACAATTTTGTTATCTGATCCTTCTTTGATGTATAAATTACTATTGTCATTATCTCTTTTGAAATCAATCTGAGTAAGATAGTTATGTAATCTTTCATACCATGCTCTAGGAGCTTGTTTCAGACCATACAATGCTTTGTGTAATTTGCAGACCATATCCCCTTTGTCTGGATCAATAAAACCTTCAGGTTGCTCAATGTAGACTTCTTCCTCAAGAATACCATTGAGAGATGCAGATTTTATATCCATCTGATATACCTTAAATCCTTTATGTGTTGCATATGCAAGTAAAGTCCTCACACCTTCTAATCTTGCAACAAGAGCAAAAGTCTCTCCATAATCTATTCCTCCTTCTTGAGAATATCCTTTACATACCAATCTTGCTTTGTTTCTTGATACTTGACCATCTTCATTCAACTTATTTCTGAATACCCATTTTGTCCCAGTTACATTTTTATCTTTAGGCCTAGGTACAAGAGTCCATGTCTTATTTTTCTCTATTTGTTCTATTTCTTCATTCATATCCTCAATCCAAATTTCATTTTCCAATGCATCTTTGACATTTTTAGGTTCAAAATCAGCAAATAAACATGTACCTTTTAGTTTACTTCTTGTCATAGTACCATCTAATTTGTTTCCAATAATCTGATCTGGTTTATATGCTTTCTGATGTACTTGGCCAATACAGGTTCCTTGCTTCTTGAATGAGTTACATTGTCATCTTCTTCATCTTTAGGTTCAGGTTTCTCGGGCTCGGTAGATACTTGCTCGGTAGCTTCTGATTGAGACTCAGTACTTTGTGACTCGGTCTGAACTTCTTCTTGTGACTCGGTTACTGTACTGGGCTTGGTAGATGTAGTTTCCTTATATGTGTCTGGCAATGTATCAGGTTCAATGTAAACAAATTTTCTGTAATCCTCTGGTTCCTTTTTGCTTTCTTCTTCAGTCTTTTCTGCAAACTCATCAATTCTCACATGTGCACTTTCTATGATTTTGTGAGTAGACAAATTTAGACATCTATATGCCTTACTTTTGCAAGAATATCCCAAAAATATTCCTTCATCACTTTTTACATCAAATTTTCCTTTTCTAGATTCTTTTAAGATGTAACATTTACTACCAAATACTTTTAGGTAACTTACATTTGGTTTGTAGCCATACCATAGCTCATACAGAGTCTTGAATGTGTCTTTTCTCAGCTGTACTCGGTTCAAGGTATGAATTGCAGTGCTGATAGCTTCCTTCCAGTATTTCATAGTAATGTTCTTTTCAATCATTACAGTCCTTGCATAGTCCATGATAGATCTATTCCTTCTTTTGGCTATTCCATTCTGCTCAGGAGTTCTCAGGGTTGATACTTGTCTTTTGACTCCTCTTTCAATGCAGAAATTATTGAATTCATGGGAGATGAATTCACCACCTCTGTCTGATCTCAAGCATTTTATTCTTTTTCCTATTTCCTTTTCTACTCTTGCTAAATACCATTTGAACTTCTCAAATGCTTCTGACTTTTCTCTTAAATACATAACAGTCATCATTCTAGAGTAATCATCAACAAAGAGAATAAAGAATTTTTATTTGGTATAGCTCTCAATTCCAATAGTTTCAGATAAATCAGTATGCACTATTTCCAAAATATCTTCAGACTGATAGTTTTTACTTTTAAAACTAGACTTTCCCATTTTACCAATTTGACAATTCTTGCATAGACCAACATCAGGTTTCTTCAAAGTAGGAATACCTCTTACTTTCTTGAATTTGCTTATTTTCATCATGTTGTCAAAATTTACATGACATAACCTTTTCTACCATAACCAACTTTCTTCAATTTGAGGAATAAAACATGAGTAATCACCAAGATCATGATAAAATAGGTTACCTTTGGTTTGTTTGCCTGATCCTATCAGTTTTCCTTTGTCATCCAGCAGTCTTGCTTTGCCATTCATGAATTCAACCTTGAATCCAATGTTAATTAGCTGTGCTACACTTAGAAGATTATGCTTTAGTCCTTCAACCCAATATGCATTATCACATATAAGTTCTTTGGTTAATGAAATTCATCGCTTTCCTTTTATACAACAAGGTTCATTGTTTCCAAACCTTACATTACCACCATCAAAGTTTTCAAAGTGTTCAAACTTAGTCTTGTCACCAGTCATATGATGTGAACATCCACTTTCTATAATCCATGTATCATTCTTTCTTATATGAGAGATAAGTGTCATCTCATCTTCATCATTATTAGATTCATCTTTTACAGCAATGAAAACAATTTCTTCTTCACTATCATCCGAATCTTTAGCTAAAAAACATGTTTTCTTACCTTTATCCTTGAATGATTTGAAATTTTTCTTGCCATTGTACTTGTAACTTTTCTTCTCATCTTTGTTTTGCTTGTTTGGACACCTAGCTGCAATATGACCAATTTTTTCACATGAAAAATAGATTAAGGGAGTTTTACCTTTGTATTTTCCTCTGCCTCTTGAATACTTCTTTGCAATTAATGCTTCAATAACTTCAAGATCACTATCAGAAATTTCCTCTGATTCTTCTTCACTTTCTGATTGGATTTTCTTCCCTTTCTTGAGTGAAAGTTTGGCCTCAAAAGCTGATTCAATATTTTTAGAAGTTGGAACATAGTTGTCATAGTTATCCAGTTTAAAAGCTGTCAATCTTCCAACTAAGGAATCCAAAGTTATATTGTGATTTTCTTCACATCTTCTTTCTTGAATAGCAGAAACTCTTATTGCATAAATAGGAAGTAATGTTCTAAGAACCTTACTTTTAATAGTTTCATCATCAATTTTTCCTCCAGAAGCTCTGATTGCACTAAAACTTGTCTTGATCCTTTCAACATATTTTGCAATGTTTTCTTCTTCTCTCATTTTCATCTGATCAAACTGTCCTCTTAGGCTTTCTGCTTTGGCTCTCTTCACATTGTCATCACCGCCATAGATTTTCTTCAGGTTGTTCCACATTTCATGAGCATTTATGCAGTCTTTGATTTCATCAAATTCTTCATAGCTAAGAGCTGATGCAATGTCTATCATCATAGTGTTATGGTTCTTCTTCTCTGCAATGTCTTCAACAGTTAATGTGCCAGTAGGAATTGTATATTCTTGATCAATATATTTGCATCCTGAATCACCAATGGAAGCTAGATGTAGTCTCATGAGACCTTGCTATGTTGAAAAGTTATTTCTGTTAAGCCTTGTAATTTCTCTTTTGTAAGACATCCTAATCTTTAGCTTAGGTCCTTGAAACCCTTCCTGCAAGCACAAAAAGCTCTAATACCAATTGTTGGAAATATAGATGCAGTAACTGAGAGGGGGGTGAATTAGTTAACCACAAAAATATTATTACTGATCCCTTAAATATCTTAACAAATTATTTACTGTGCCACTCGGTAAATATATAGAGAAATGCTGAAACTTGATCCTTGAAGTGTGTAATAATTAAACTATTCTTAAGCATTCATCATTGATTAACTTACATGAATAAAGAAAATAACATGAACACAAGAGACACCATATTTACCGTGGAAACCCAATATGGGAAAAACCACCAATGTAACTAGTTTCTATTTTTCACTCTTCTGAAGTGATGCCCGGTTAGAAGCCAACCCGATAAAAGGTTACAAAACACACTGTTAGGTGTGACCTTGTTAGAGGATTTAATCACCTTGCTAGGAGTGGCCTTGTAAGAGGTCTTGAAACAATTCAATAGAACTGTCACCTTGTTAGAAGATTTACAAAATGGTTGTTAAACCAACTCGGTTAAGAGATTTTGATATCACTGCTACAATTGTAAGAGAGTAACAATGAAATGACCTACAACTAAATTGCTGAATATAGATCTCTATTCTACTTCACTAGATCCTTACTGATCAAATAAATCTTTGCTGCTCCTCAAGGATATCTAACCATCCTTCAAAATTCACACATACCTTTCTTCAAAATGATTTTTGCATGCTGTATATTCTTTATTCACCACTTGACCTTCTATATATATATGCCATTTTAATTAACATTTAGATTGTCAAGTCGGCACTAATAATTATTATAACAGTCAGCTTGGATAAACAAACTGTAACAACAAAATCCTTTGAAGGGTCGACCTTGCTTGGTAAACATTAATCCTGAAAAGATTTCCTTCGGTGACCGAGTGAACTCGGTAACCACAGCAAATTTTGCAACATCCTTCGGAGACCAAGAGAGCTCGGTAACCACTAATTTTCCTTCGATAACCGAGGAGGCTCGGTTAACACTGTTACCCTATCATGTTTCCTTTAGACACCTGAGAGAACTTGGTAGACACTGAAAACCACCTAGCTGACTGACTGAGCTCGGTAGACACTGAGAACCACTTAGCTGACCGAATGAACTTAGTAGACACTGAGAATGATAATTGATATGACATCAAAGACAACACATAGCTAATCCAACAATGTCCTTCAGATAATTGTATCCAACACCATGTCTAAATCAACTGTTGCATCTGAAAGTGAATCCCATTCAAACTCATGTGAGTCTATCTCTGAATCATTATTTGGGCCTCGTGATGTAGAAGCCTCAAGGTTAGGAAAGGTTTCCCTTTCTCTTGCACTAGCATTGTTACTATCTATCGTAGCTAGGATAGCAACACTTTCCATTGTCAATCCAACATTCATATAGTCACTATCCGTCGCAGCTGGGATAGTAGGACTGTCAATTGTCAAATCTTTTGAATCTCCCCAAAGGAGATTTGTTGAAGGCACCCAATCATCAGACATGTCTTGTTGATTAGAAAGATCAGGTGTATAGTCTGAATCACTATCACTGTCTATCACAGCTAGGACAGGGACACCTTTCTTCTTCTTATTTTCAAAACCTAAGCCAACTGTTGACTTATTCCTTCATCCAAAAAGGGCATGGTTAAGAGGTTCAGCTTTAGCATCCATTCTATGGCTAAGGGGACCACATCCTGGATAACCCATATTCTTGACCAATGTATACCCTCTCCCATAAGCTTTAGGTGAAGGAGCAAAATTTTCATTGTGTTGGTACTTTCCCTCACGATAGATCCAGTCTCTTACAACAACTTCCTCTTTCTCTTCCTAAATAGGAACCGAAGACTCAACAAATTTTCCAAATAGTGTCATTGCCGATGATGAAGGTTTCATATCTGGGGATGGTTTCCCATAAGACCTAGGAGAGATTGGCAATTTTGTAAAAGAATCAATTTTATAATCTCCCATCCCAAGATCTATGGTCTTAAACTTCTCCTTGCATTGTTCAAGTGAAATACTAGAACTGTCAACTTCCCTATTCAAAGGTATATGTGATCCAGTAGAAATGTTATTAACTGACAAAGCACTATCTCTAGGTATACAAATTTCTACACCATTATGAGGAAACTTAACACACTGGGGATATGTTGATGGGACTGCTTGCATTGCATGAATCCACGGCCTACCTAGCAAAATGTTGTAGGCTAAAGGCCCAACATCAACAATTTGAAATAAGATATCCTTTTCTACTAGACCAATGCGAATAGGCAAAATGACCAATCCCTTAGAACTTCTTTCTGCTTCATCATATGCCTTGATTGTGATCTTTTTCCTTGTGTCAATGACTTCTTCAGAATATCCTAGGGCTTTCAACAAACTCATGGTACAAATATTGAGCCCCACACCCCCATCTATCAATATGCACCTGACACAGGTTTTATGAATCATGACTTCTATGTGTAATGCCAAGTTATGTGGGTGACTAATGGATTTGTCATCTTCTTCTGAGAAAGAGAGGTAATGAGGGCTAGCCAAATGGTTGACCATATTCTGGAATTGATCAATATCTAAGTTGTTAGGGACATTAGCCACTCGCAAAGCATCCTCAAGGACACACTTATGCTTAGGGGACAATTCCAAAAGCTTGAAAATAGATATCTGTGCGGGCATCTGTTGTAATTGGTCAATGAGGTTATAATTCAAATTAGGACCAACAACAGGTGTAGGAAGAACACCCTTTGACACTGGCTACTTAGACTTACTAGAGCTAGGACCTCTAATAATAATGGGAGCTTGAGACTAACTCCTAGTGACAGTATTGAGGGGTTGGGACATCCTTCATGAGTGAGGGCCTCGTAGTACCACAACAGGTCCTTCATCAGGCGTAGGAGTTGAATCCACGTCATATCCATAAGGGTCTTTCCCTCTCATCATGTTGACATTATCATCAGCCATTTCAAGCATGTTG
Organism: Chamaecyparis obtusa; assembly: GCA_027943335.1. NCBI lineage: Eukaryota > Viridiplantae > Streptophyta > Pinopsida > Cupressales > Cupressaceae > Chamaecyparis > Chamaecyparis obtusa. The sequence goes on from BSBK01002424.1 coordinate 315,092, forward strand.
ATAACATTTTCAGCATTTGTGTAAGTGTAGTTAATAGTAGCCTTGCCATTCTTGTTGTTAGAATTCTCTCCTTTCCCATATTTGGGCAAGGGTTCTTTAAAATCTTTGTGATCCGCATTAATGGTTAAACCATCAACTTGTAATTTGTTGCTCTCAATAAGGTCTTGAACAAGGTGTTTAAGTCTAAAACAATTTTCTATATCATGTCCAATTCCATTGTGAAAGACATAAAAGGCCTTCTCATCCCACCAATGAGGTTTAGGATCTGGTATGCGGTGCTTGGCAGGGTCCTGAGGGTGTGCCAAATTGTGAGCAATTAATGTGTTGAAAATTTCTGCATAGGAGTCCCCAAGTTTGGTAAATTGTCTCTTTTCCTTTTTAGGTCTCCCTTGATACTTGGGTTTATTCTCTTGTTGTCCTGAAGATGTTTGCAGCTTCATGGCTTGAACGACATGAGAGAGATTAAGAACTCCTTCGTTCTTAGGTTGTGATGAGTCAACAACTCCATCATTGACCACCTACTTATTCTTATTCCAATAAGAGTTCTTTTTTTCCTTATTACCATTATTGTTGTTGTTTTGGATATTGTTGTTATTAGTTGATTTAGCCAAAATTCCTTGTTCTTTTAGGACATCCTCTATGCGACAGGCCACCTCTACCATGGTATCAAAAGAATTAAACAAGATCTTCCTTACTTCATATCTTAATTCCGGTATCAAGTTGCTCACAATGATGTCTATTCTTTCCTCCTCAGGAATTGTCCTTGGATATTTTGAGCACAAAAATCCCCATCTTTGTAGGAAGGTGACAAAAGGTTCCCCTTGATTTTGTTTGAGTTTGCACAAATCAAGCATTGTGACCAACCTTGATAGATTATAAGCAAAATGTTGAACAAATCTTTGGACAAGTTCCTTAAATGTCTTTACTGGAGGAGTAAGGTTGGTGAACCACTCCATGGCTTGACCCTTGAGACTCCTTGGAAATAATCTCATCAAGTAGGAGTCTTCATGGTGAAAAGAAAAGCTCATTATGTAGAACTATCGAACATGGTCATGAGGGTCACCAACGCCATCATATATGTCATAGGTTGGAAACTCAACTTTCTTAGGGAACTCAACCAACACCACACTCTTGTCAATTGGGTTCGGGCATATGGAGTCCAAATTAAACGTGCTCTTAGGAGCCCTCATCCTTTCTATATCCTTTTTCATTTGCATGATCACCTCATTGGTTGAAGGATTTTTCTTCTTAATCTTTTGGTGGACATCAAATTTGTATGGGACCTTAGCACCTTTGTTGATAAGGCTTTCTAGGAATTGATCCTTGTTTTGTTCGACATATCTTTCCACATATGCTTGAAAGGATGGTTCTTGTTGCATAGTCATAAAATCGATTTTATCAAAGTTGGTATAGCTTCCTCCATGTTGTGAGCCATGATGTGCTTGTTGGGAGGGTTGCTTTGAATGTCTATGAGGTGATCATCTCCTATGATGATCATATCTTGAAGTCTTTCTTCCTCTAGGACTTGGGGATCGTGAGGGCATCCTTGACCTTCTTCTAGGACTTGGTGAGGGGGTAGATGGGGGTGAGTTGGTTCCACTATTGGTACCCCTCCCATTGAATCAATTTTGGAGTTGTTGTGCATAGAGCCTATCTTCTTCTTCCTGGGTGACTCTTTTGCTTATGTCCAATAATGCACGTTCCTCTTCCTCTAATTGTCTAAATTTCTCCTTTTTGGTGGCTTGTTCATCTAGATAGGCTTGCTTCTCCCTTTCAATACTTTTCAACCTTGTATTTGCATATCGAGAGGTATCTTTAAGTGGAGAAGATTGTCTTGAACGCCTTATTGCATTGGCTGCATTGATGTGATGGTCACTAGATTCATTGTTCTGGTCCTCGTGTTGTGACCCTGAATCTGAGTGAGTTTGCTTATAATGTTTCTCAGCTCATTGATGAGCATCAAAATATCTTGTGTTGTTGGGAGGTGACCCGAGTGGACTAGCATGAGAAGAACCACCATACTCTCTCCTATGCCGTTGGAAGATATCCTCAAGAGTTTGATTCATGGCTTCTCTTTGTTGTTGAGTGAAAGTGTAACTCATGTCCATACTTGATGAAAGTGGTGCTAAAGAGGTGCTCACTTCACTAGGATTACCTTTTGGATTAAAACAAACTTTAGATTCACTTTTAGGAGATTGATCGAAAAGGGGTTCTTTTCCCTTGTGCTGTTGATGAGTCTTAACTGGTGGTAACTAGCTAAAGACAACAGGGGGTCACTTCCCTTGATTGAATTGGTACCTTGTTGTAACTGACATAAAAGAAAAGGATTCTTAATGATAGGATGAGCTCCTAAAATGTCAACACCAGACCAGGATAATCAAAGTTCTCTATTGTCCAAAGTGGAATGAAAAGATAGAAAAATGGGCTTTACCAACACTATCAAAGAGGTGCTTCAAATCAAAGGGTGACTACCCTTGCACTTTTGAACCAGGAGGTTGGACTAGGCTGAAATATAATTGAAATTGATATTTAAATGAAAGTGATTTGGACAATAAGAGCACTAAAATTCTCCAAGAATGTAGCTAACAATTCTAGAGATAAGCTTTCTCACCAAGAATAACCTTCTAACCTGACAACTATTTCCAAAGTGGCCTTGTAAACCAATTGATGCTATTCCTAGAGGGCAAAAACCAGAGATTTAGAGCCAAGACAGGTCTCTAATGATAGAGTAAGAAACCTACTCAAAGGCCTAACCTGACTAACAACAATTAAAACTGACAAAATTGAAAGCACGACAAAAACTACCCAGGCGATACACTCCAGGCTAACAGGGTGATACACCTATAACTGGGTGATACTTCACGCTATACCAAGCAATAGACCTCACAATATCCAGGTGATAAACACTAGGTAGGTCGGGTGATAGTCCAGTAGGGGTGAACTATCGCATGATGTTTCTTCTCAAAGCAAGTGATACTGTTGCAAAATTGTTTAACTCTTGACCAGAACTGTTTAAAATTTGCATTTTTGGGTTTGTTTGGTCAAAATTTTCAGTTTGAGGGTTGATGTTTTCAATCTCAATCTCAATATTAGTAGAATTTTGGCAAGTTTGTAAACAGCGAGGGATCAAACATGTCTCAAAACATTTGAAACAAGGGCAAAAGCAACCTTGCCAAGACAAACACTTGTGATATCAAAATAAAATAGCACCCTATGAATGCTACCGATTGTTTGTATATTGAGAATGTTTACACTGGTATCACACAATCGAAGACAATTCAAGCAAATCTATCCTAAAAAGTCAAGGCTCAATACTTACCAACTTAGCCCACAACTTGGTGTCCCCTTGCCTCACACAAAGTGGTTACCCACAATAGATGTTGGCTTTATCATGGAAGTGTCAAAGACACAACCAAAGGAACACATATGGTGAGTATCTTAAGGTGATCCGGGTTGTTCCACTTGGATCAATCCTTACGCTAAGAAGATAAGCGGCTAAATAAGGTGGCTTCTATCTAAAGGTTCTTAATAAGGGCTTCTGTTCATAACACCCCTCTTGCTCCTCATAGAGGACTAGGACCTCGCGGCCTCAAGAGTACCTTAAGCATTCTTATTCAATGCTTTCCCCATGGTCACAATCCCATGAGTTACTCACATCAAGCAAAGACAAGTGTTATGTCTACCAAGGTTTTGTGTCCTCGATAGCCTTGAGATTATAGTGAGTTGGAATCACTTGCCACCAAGGAAAATGATGAAAAGGTTGTCCCCACTTGGGTCGTTCCTCTTCATTGCTCAAGAGCAGGCCCGCTAAAGAATCCTAAACTAAACAAAGAATAGATAATTTTTGAGGTTCAAGGTTTTTGGTCCACCACAAGGGTGAAGAGCATACTCCCCTATCTTAAAAACTTCTCCCAAACACACCAAGCAAAATTTAATTACCCCCTTGCTTCCAAAAACCTTAAGATGGGTCAAGATTTTCTAGTTCACCTAAAGGTGAAGAGCATACTTCTCCTACCACCTCAAAATCTCTTTCACAAGGTATTAAAGTTCCTAATACAATTAGTAAATGCCACACTTGAAAAGAAAATAAATCACAAACACTTTGAAAAAAAAATTCTTTTTGCTTTTGTTTATGCTTTGGGCAACCCTGCAAAAATGTTAGTAGCCCTCTTTGACATGCGATTTATAGCAATTTCCTTTCAAGAAAACCTCCTACAACCACAACTTGTTAGAAAAACAGGGTTAGGAAAACCAAAATCTAAGTGAAAGCAATGTAAAAACCTGATTAATTTAGACTAAGAAATGTAAATTAACCCTATTTAAATGCATCAAAGTAAGCCAACAAGCTAAATGTGATCAAATTCGGCTGATAAAACTTAGAATCCAGCTCTCTGCTATATCAGGCAATATACCTTAGACTTCACCAGTATCACGTGACACAGTTTCCTATATCTGAGTGATATACCTCAGTCTGGGTGATATACTGCACAATAGGCAGGCGATACTTCGCACGACACCAGGCGATAAACCTCAATACGTGCGTGCGATTCTTCTAAGATGTGAAGTGTCACATTGGTATTATAAGTATATCACACGATATACCTGAGAAGTGTGGCGCGATACTCTGAGATAGAAAACTAGAGAGCGCAAAATATCTAAAAATTAAGCTAAAAAATTGCTGAAAAATTGATGAAAAATAATGAAAATGTAGAAAAAGAAGGGACAAAGCTAGTCTAATCTGCCCCACGGTGGGTGCCAAAAATGTACACACAAAGTAGTGCACTTTTATGAATCCTTACATGCAAGGAAACTCAAGGATGAGCCCTCACAAATCGATCCATAGCTCTCTATGCATGGAGTTGCAAGATTATGGATTTGCTCTTAGCTAGAGCTATTGAGCTTGTGACCTTGCTAGTTAACCATACAATGAGAGATTCGAATGAAGACAAGGGCAAGAGTGCCAATATCTCCAAAGAATCAAATGGAAATGCAATGCAATGCAAGCTAAGAATGAAAATGCAAATGTGCAAGCTATGCTATGAAAATGGAAGTACAAACTAAGCTATGAAATGGAAATAGCAATGTGTTACAACCCTTCCTATTAAGCTAGATGAGTTATTCTAAAGCTTGAAAGTGAAATCTAAGCTATGAAAGCATAAACATGAACTACTATGCAAGAATGGAAACTAAACTATGAAGCAAATGAAGAACTCTAAAATGTAATGCAACAATGATCTCTAAAAGCTCCAAATAATTCTTGCAGCATAGAGTTAGCATAAAACAAGTGTCCTAGAATGAGGGAGAGAGCTCTCCTTTTATAAGAAATGCAAAGGAATGGACCATTGAGATTAAGAGGCAAAAAGTCTTAATCAGTGGCGGAGCTTGAAAGAGGAGCAATCCATGTGCACAAGTGTCCTCCAATGAGAAAATAGGAGTTGACTTGGAAACATTCCTTTTAAATAAATAAAAACTTAGGATAAATGGTTATCCCATAGGATAAAAATCCAATATATGATCGAAATTAAGATTTGGTCAAGAAATTGATAATGTTGAAAATATTGATTATTGATAAAAATGATTCAGGATTGATAAATCAAATAAATGGGGCCCAAAGTCTAGGTGACCATTTTAGGGTGCATACACTGTCATTCCTTCATACTTGTCATACTTGGGGAACACAACATTGATTGGGAATGGCACCATAACCAAGCTTTTATCAAACAGGAATGTACACAATGCTTCTATGGAGAAAGGCTTAGGAGCCCCGCTTTGCTTAATGTTGTCCAATTGCATTTGAAACATCTTGAATTGCTTGTTCATGATGTCTAAGGTACTTTCCTCAACTTCCGGTGCTTTGAGTTGGTTGACATCGTAGTCACGGGGCAGCTTGAGACCTTTTTGTGCTAAGTCCATGAAGTGTTTTTCTCTATCTCTGTCCATTGCCTTTTCCATGAGCTTTCAAAAATAAGGACATTGAATAGCCTCACTAAATTTTTCATTCATGGCATCTTCTACCGTTGCTTCGATGTGAGTTCTAGTGTGAGTTTGGTCAATACCTTGAGCATTTTGATCTGCTGCTCCATTGTTGGTATTGTCTTAGTTAGTAGTGTTTCCCTGGTTATTTATATCATTGCCCCCGTTATTGGCATCACCCTGGTTAGTAAGATTAATACCACTATTATCTTTGCCACCCAAACCACCATAATACATCATGTTGTCTTCTACTTCTTGTTCGGGTGACTTTTGTGATATTCTAGGAGTGGTAGATTCTTCTCCTGGGTAAGGGAGTTCTTGGCTTAAGTACGTTCCGTCGGCTTGCAAGGTTTTCTTGATATAATAAGATCTGGTAAATGCAGGCATGAACCTTGAAGAATGAAAGTAAAAACTACTCGGGGTCTAATCCTTTGCAAAATTTTGAAAAATGTGTAGAACTAGATTTTTGACCAAATTGAAAGCCTGAGCAGTAAGAACATGAAAAAGGGTACTAAAAAATGTGTTCAAATTTTTTTGATTTATCCTACAAGTACTCTCTATTTTCCCTTTTAGGTTTTTGGGCATCACTGAACTGATCATAGGCGTGACTGAAACTTCTGTAGGCGTGCATTGGTTTCATGTTAAGTGATACACTGTAGGTTACTAGGTGAGACTTTGTTAATTCCAGGCAGGTTTCCAAATTTTCCAAGCATGTTTGAATTTTTTCTAAGCGTGACTACAGTATGTCTATGCGTGTTTAAACAAGTCACAAGCATGACTAAACCTTTGATAGGCAAGTGTGTTTCATGCATAGGCGACACTTCTCTGACCAGGGTATAAGATTTTGAATTTTTAAAATGTGTAAGATCAGTCTTTCGAAATTTGTGTTTGAAAATAGAAAAACAAGCCCAACACACACATCACTTTGTCATCATGTCCCTTAAAACACTCTAATGTGTATATTCTCCAATGTTTTTCACAAGTATATCACAATAAAGAATTCCAAATAGCCTACCTAAAGTCAATTTTGGCTTGTAAACATGGCTCTACAAGGTGGCTTTGCTATTTTACCAGGTTTTAATACATATTCCATTCAAATAGACTTCAATCTCTCAATCCTCCAAGGAGGCTTCCCACACGCACCAAAGTACAATTTTGCGCAATCCGTTAAGACTACTAGAGGAAGGTTGAAAAATCAAAATTAGTTTGTCATGCACCCCATTAAGGATACATGCGTTTCATTTTATAGTGGGTCAGATTCCCGTGGCAAAAGGGAGTGTATCCCACTTTGGGCTGTCCCTCTCATCTACCTCGTTAAGGAAAACTCAGGAGGCGAGCCCACTAAATCTCTATTTTAAATAACATGTTCATGTAAAGCAATGAAATGGAATTAAGGTTAATTTTTTGGGAATTTGGTTCACCTAAAAGGTGAAGAGCATATCCCTAACTTTCCCTTTTTTTCCCAAACACTTCAAGCAATTTATTGTTCTTTCTCAACCTCTTGACAAGGAGGTTCTTAAAATTGAAATCTTTGGTTAAATTCCCTCCTTATTAAAGCTAGATTCAAATGAAATGCCGCAATTTAAGGGAATGCAAGCTTGATCATGTAAAATACCTTTCCTTGTAGCTAGCAAAAGGCTAGAGGCATTTTTGAAACATTGGTTTTTATCTTATTTCCACTCACCTAGTGGCGATTGTTCCAGCTCCCTCCTCCAACAAATTAGTCCAACACAACCAATTCACAATGAGGGGAAACCAAAATTGAATTTGACAACACAAAGATTTTAAGTAAATGAACCTTTGGAGCACTTTGTTTGCCTTTTTATCAATTGAGCTTAAGGATCAAAAATCCAATTTAATGAAACAAATTTATGCTTGTAAGCTTCAATCACAATAATGTATTTTTCATGTACCTTAACATCTTCATCCAATGTTGATTCAAGAACGGCTTTTGTATGTGCTTGATTTTCCTTCTTGATCCTTTTAGTCAACATTTTTCCCTCTTGGTTGAACCTAGTTTCTGGCTTTTTCACTTTCGGATGCCTGCTCATTTACTGTTAACAAGTACAAATAGAGAGTTAGATATTGAAATTTATCAATTTAAAAACCAAAACAGACAGCAGACACCAGGCAACATCATCCAACTAATAGGTGTGATTAAACTGCTTACAAGCGTAACTTTGATAATAGTGAGCGCCACTTTGCAGTGGTTCAAGCATTACTCAAAGTTACACAGGCGTGAATAGTTTATCTAGAGGCATGAACAAAGCTTAAAATTGTGCAAAATATTTAATGCTAAGTGACATGTTAATAGTACTAAGCAATAAATTTCCTTAGCAAAAGCGTGACTAAAACTATAACATGTGAAGCAAACTGTAAATTTAAGCGATAGCAAATTAAATCAAGGTGATACTCCCTGAGTCACATGCGTGAATGTGAGCCGTAAAGGCTGAAGGATTTCTCATCAAAAGCATGGATCTCCAGCTAGTAGGTGTTAATACAGAGCTCTTACGCGATAGAGAACTGACTGTAGGTGTGATTCAACATCTTGTAAGCATGACTTTTCCAGTTTCCTGCAAGCAATTCACAGAAAACAAAATATCCAAGCATGCAAATGGAGATGAAAATGATGAAGTGAGGCTTAGAGCCCCATGGTGGGTGCCATTTGTGTGATGAAGTTACTCACCTACATGAAATTAAGATCTACTAACATCAATTTAATCAAATACAATGCAAATTTAACTAAAATTGAAATTATGATCTATATTATCCCATGGATCTCTAGAAAGAAGTGGTAAGTGAAGCTCTCAGCTACAATCCTCACTAGTGAGACCTCTAAAATGAGAAATGATGCTGCTACTATGCTTATGCTATGCTTCTATGATGATTCTAGCTCAAGAATGATGAAATTATGATACTAAATGCTCAAGAATGCTCAAATTGCTCTTGGAAATGATCTCAATTGCCTATAGTAACAATGCTATGCAAATGAAATTCCAAGATGGAAATGCTCTCCAAAATGCTTCATACTTATAGTAAATGTCCAAGGGTAGGGGGTGTAGTGAAGTAATCATGGTTTCCCTTGGTTGAGTCAAAAACTTTGCATTGTCCATAAATGGGGGGACAAATGAGGGGACAAGCCTTTAAATGGTTTCAAATCTTTGGACAATTTAAATGTTTGAGTGATTTATGTCTTTTTGTCCTCAATTTCTCATTGGTTTATCACTTTGTTGAAAGAAAATAAGGATTATTAAATTCAATTAATTAATTAAATTTAGCCATGGCAGGGTAATGGGTTCCTTTTGATTTTTAATTAGAACAACTATACAATTAATTGATTAAAATCAATTATATATTATTTTTGTCCCTTTTAAGCTTCAATTTAATCATTTAACATCATTATTTAATAATTCCTTTGTTTTAATTGATTTTTCTCAACTTTATTTAATTATGTCCATTTTTACTTGATTTGATCCATTTTGATGATTTTAATGCATTTTATTGATTTTTGAGCCATTTATTGATTTATTGCATTTTGAAAAGTACTTGTCCAATTTTATGTGTCTATAGTTAGTATCAATTTTCTTGTCCAACTCAATGGATTTACTACAATCTGTGGACTTATTGATACTAATTGCCAATAAAGTGGTGCGCCCACATTTCATCATGGATAACAAACTTATGCTGGCTCTTCACAAATATGACTTATGGTCAGGGTGTGCTCTTGTGGGTGGCTTGCTTTCTCACCACTTGTTGTTGACTAAACATGAACATATGATGGCCTACAACAACATTTAACGTGTCATGGAGTGACATAGTTTCATAATTCTAAAGTCCAATTTGCAAGTTGTGGCTTCGTCTTTGGGAAAGGAGCTTGAGGCTAATATGAGAAGAAGCGTTAATGCCATGTTTGATCTTCTGGGTACCCCCAATTGATCTCCATGGTCACTCCTTCCATCACCATCTCCTACAAGAAGATTTGATCATTTCCCTTTTGTTCCCCTGTCTATGCTGGACCTCAATTTGCCACTCTTAGTGGACGCTCCTCCAAGCGATGTCCTACACGTGGTTGTGGCTGACCATTCCCCTAAGGAGAAAGATGGTTGGGTAAATGACAATCCCTCTTCTCCTCCTATCAGTTGGGATGCTTCATGGGATCATGTGCATGGTAACACCAAAATTATGGCTATGGAGGAATGATAACCTGTCTATTGGGTTTGATTTTTGTGATGGTTCATCGGGTCATATTCACTCTTCTTGTTATGGTAGTTATGTCTGGACTTCATTTTTTGTGCTTGATGCCATGATGATGGCTTTTTTTGGGAGATAATTCTGCAAAGTTTATGCTATAGTCCTTGGAAATTAGTCTCTATGGAGATTGATGTAAATTTTATGTATATCTGTGTAATCACTCAATTTTTGATTGTATATGATGAAGATTTTGGATTTTCTTTCTACTTCTTTCCCGGATGAGTCTTTAATTTGAATCAGTTTTTATTAAATAAGTATATATATAGTGGCAAGTCCACTTTTGCCTAAAAAAAAAAAATAGTTCATGGTGCATTGAAAAATCCACATGATATTTGCAACAATAAGTATTTTGAATCTTAAGAGGCACACAAAAAAAGGCTTGAGGGCTTCAAAAGATCTTTGTGATATTTTTGATGTTGGATGTGTCTCACAAATTTTTTTGAACAACATTGTTTGACTCACCTCCAAATAATGTTTGGGATGTGGGGTGCGGTCTCGAATGCCAATTCTCAACTTCAAGACATCCTTCACATTTGGTGACATTCTTCAGTTAGATTGCCAAAATAGTTGAATTTAATCCTTCACACCATCGGTAAGCTTCTTATCACAATGTGAAAGTCTCCCACCATAAGCCCATGTATCATTATGAAGAGGATCATCAAGTCTTTCTCTTCTTGCAAGTTCTCTATCTAAAGTTTTATGATTTAGGTTCAATTCAACACAAGTTTGTCTCATCAAACGAGCCTTTCTCAAATGATGACTTACTAAGGAGGTTGTAATAACCCTCCTAGAGTCTCTCTTATCTTTTTCCTTGGTAGTCTTCCAATGGAATTGAGAGGACTAAAAATATTTCTCACAATAATAGCATTCCTCTCCTTTTTATTGTTCAAACTAATCTTCAATTTGACTAGTATACGTCTCATCTTCTGCATCTTTAACATTTGCACAAACTTTTGACATTTCTTGACCAATGTGTTGTGGCTGAAAAATTGATCAAAAAGTTTAGAAACCCACAAACGAACGGTTCTTTCTGATCTCTTGCCATTGAAATTTCTCATTATGTTCTCATCAATTTCAAGTAACTATTTTGTTGTTCTTGAAGGTCTCAAATTTGAAGTTTTTCTTTCTTCCTCCCAAGGGACTTCATTTCTCATGTAATTTGGAGATGTGTTACGTTGATTTGATTCTTGTGCACCATTATCATTGTCAATGTCCACACTTCCATTGTTCACATCTACATGTTCATTTTCAAAACCTACATTTTCATCTTCAATCTCTACATTCTCATTTTCAATATTATTGTCATAAATCATTTCAAATTAATATTTTTGATTAAGGTAAAAAAAGGTTTTGAATGGAACCCGCAACCATTTACATTAAAGTATAAATATATAGCAAGAAAGTTAACCAAAATGAAACGCCTACTGGAAAGACACAAGTAGGACCCAAAACACACCTAGAAATGACAACAAAGCAAAGAAAAACAATTACTAGTGCAACTACTAGCAACACCTAGCAACCAACCAGACCATTCTAATTATTTTTTTATCATTTTCTCTGCCTTCATCTTCAGGTCCTCCATCTTATGGATAGTGTCTTTTAGGTCCTTCAGTTCCTTTGGCTTATCAGGGATCTTCCTCTGAGTGCACCCTCTAGTTCTCATTCCTGGACAAACATTCCCAGCATCCTCCTCAATGGTTATTGTCATGTTTTCCATCTAGATTTTTTTATAGGTAGTTGTGTAGCATATTGAGGTTCATGATAGTCGCACCAAGTCCCTCATTGCTATGACTTAGGACTTCGTTAATCATGTTCCCATTGTTGCTGACTTTAGTCTTTATGTCTTTGACCTTGTTATCAACAATCTTATTAACTTTAGTAGCTATATCCTATTCCAATTTTTATTATTTACCTTATCCAAAACCTTATTCTCTAGCTTCTCTAGCCTAGTAGTCAAGGTGATCATAGTTTTTTCCATAGCCTGAAGGTGGAGCTTCATCTCCTACATCTCCTGCTTGATCCAATCTAGAGAAGTACTTAGACCATCAACTTTGTTAACCTCATCCTGCACAGTAGCACCCAACAGGGGATCTAAGGTGTCCTCCTTGTAGCTCTTGCCTTCCTATATGATAACCTGGTCCAAGCCCGCATCAGAATCATTGTGATCCTCTTCTTTTTCATCCACAGTAGGGGGGTTCTAACCAGCCTCCATTACCTCTTCAGCTTGGCCCTCCAGAAGGCCCAAAATTTCCCCCTTTTGATTTTTACCATCCTCTTTACTAGCCAGGTCTAGACCATCCTTTGTGTCAGAATGAATTTCAATTTTTTCTTCTTTAGCAAGGAACTCCAGAGCATCATCCTTGACATCCCTAGTAGGGGAGTCCTGGGAATCTTCTTTCTCCTCTTCAAATCCTTCCTCATCTTTGCATTCTTCTTCCTCATTATCATCATCCATGATGTTGTTCATGTCCTCTTCCTACTTAGTATTATCAATGTCCCTACCCTCTTTTTCCCGGGCTCTCTCCTCATTACCAGAATCCACCTCCACATTTTCTTCCTTAGAAAATCCCTCTCCTAGAGAAAGAGGGTTGTTTTCATTAGCACTATCTCCGCTAACCCTTTCTTTTTCCTCATCTTTTTTTTCATCTTCCTCACTACTGTCAAGGATTATTTATTTATTTTTCTTCCTCTTTTTTCCTTCTTCCTCATTACCTTTTTCCTTGTTATTCTTCCTCTTCTTGCTAGGTTCAGCCTTTCTATCAACCACTTTGGACTCTTTCCTTTTTCCTATGACCCTTTTAGGAATTGGGTCTAGGATAATGTCTCTGGTATAGTAAAAAATGAGGAGAATCAAACCCTCATGCAACACAGGGTTACTTGACTTCTTCCTATGCTCCGTTATGCTACTATTTAGAGAGCTCATAAGAAAGTATGGGAAAGAAATCCACTTATTATGCCTAAAGTGATTAGCCAGAACAAAATGCAGGTTGTAGATTTTGGAATAGCACCCGCTAAGTGTGAAGTACTCGATCATAACCTTCAACATTTTAGCCTAGAAATCCTTAATTTTAGTTATATCTACATAATCCCCTTTTCCTTTTGTCATGAGAGCTTTTTCATTAGCAATTTTTGGGAAAAGATTAAAAGCTTTGGTACCAAGCCTATGGTTGCCTCTATGGAAATGAGTTCCCTCCAGGGGTAAACTAGTAATCTCAGCCAAAAGAGAAAGAGTAAGGGGGAAAGATTTGCCACATATATTGACTTTACCTCTAACCTAGCCATCAATGAACAAGGAAGTAACCTATTTGACATAGCCATGGAGCTTTTCCATGTACTGAGAGACCCCTCCTTTTCTTAGCTTCTTCCAAACCTTCCTCTCTTGTCTCCATTTCTCACAGTTAGTAGGAACCTCTCTCCTTAGACCACCTCCCATTTTATGCTTTCTTCTACTTTTCTGGTTTGGCTCCTTACTAGTAAGCTTCTTCTCACTATAATGCTTTCTTTCATTTTCCTAATTACTTAAGATAACCCAGGATCTGTATATAATTAACACCGAAATAATTTTCCCACACTTCACATTACATATAGCCCTCCTCAAAAATTGTTTCATCCTTGTCATCATGATATTAAGTGATTTTCCCTTCATTGTGATTTATTTTGTCATAAGTGATTAGACATATGATCTTAGTGTTAAGATTTCCTTCCCCTCTCCACAATTTGATCATGTCACTTTGGGTACCTTCATTAGCCAGCTTGTCTGTTAGCTTATTACCTTTATGGTAAATGTGAGTGACATGGCATTCCTCAAAGGAGTTGATAATCATTTTGATTTTGTTTATTGTATGAGCTATAGTCCAGGAGCTAACTGAATTCCCTTTTATACTATTAACAGTGTTGAGAGAGTCACCCTCAAGCCAAAGTTTTGAGCATCCCATATCTTTGGCCAACTTAACCACATAGAGAGCTTCCTCAGCTTCTACCACATGGTTGGTTTGAATCCTCAATAGAACCGCAATAGCTCCAAGACAATTTCTGGCCCAGTCTCTTAAGAGGCCTCCTCCTCCAGCCCTTCCAGGGTTTCCTCTAGAAGAACCATCAAAGTTCCCTTTTAACCATCCCAAGGGAGGAGCAGACCACATAACATTCTCTCTAGGATTTAGATCATTTATGCTCTTCAAGCTCTCCCATGATATGGTATTATCCTTTTTAAGATTAGGGTTCCATAAGTTGGTATCCTTCTTACCAATACTTCTATAGTTTTCCATAATGCTTCTAGAGACAGAATTAGCAACCAAAAGGGGGGTACCTTTTTTATCTCTAAAAATTTTATTGTTCCTCTCCTTCCATATCTGCTAGGTAAAATGAGGTAAAATAAGTTTCCAGAGATCCTTAGCATTGTTGTCATGAAAGGGGCTTTTCCATTGCTGAATAAAGTCCTGGATATTGTGAGGTTTAACCCACTTCAGATTTAGAGATAAAATGATGGAGTCCCAGACCTCTCTAGCAAAGGAGCAATGGATCATAAGGTGGTTACAAGACTCAGCTTCTTCACAACATAAGATGCATCTGTTAGGCATTTGAATCCCTCTTCTCATGAGGTTATCCATCATAAGGTTGTTCTAGACAAGAAACCAAAAAAACATGTTAATTTTAGGGATAAGATCTTTATTCCATACCTTAGCACAGAAAGGTTGATTCTCCAAAGGGATGAGAAGAGTCAAGGCAGAGGCAACCGATAAATTGTCAGAGATAGAAGGACCCCATATCAGATCATCAAGCTCATTTTATCTTATAAACTAGTTGTCTAGTTGTTTATTCACCTCATTTAATCTAATGTCACTCAAACCCAAGTCGATCCATTCTTCATTAATCTAGTAGTCACTCACTTTTTCCCCAATGGTCTCTTTACATTCCTAAATCACATAATTCCACTCCTCATTCTCAATGAGAGGTTTATTTGAGAGCCATTTGTCATCCCATAATTGAATCTTCCTACCATTTCCTAGCTTCCATCTAGCCCCTTTACTGATTAGGTTCTTTCCCTTGCTTATGCTGTTCCAAACAAATGACCCCTGGATATCATTTTGAGATTGAAGAATACCTTCAAGAGAAGTGAGATGGTATTTTCTTTTGATTATAGCATTCCACTCTTTTTACTCTTCAAATATTCTCCAACATTGTTTAGCTAGAAGGGCCTTAGTAGTATTAGTAATATTTTTGATGCCCAGCCCCCCCAACTTCTTTGGTTTACAAACCTTCTCCCAAGCCACCAAACTAAGTCTCTTTTTCTCTTCCACACCAGTCCATAGGAACATTTTTTGAATTTTTTCAATAAGGTCAATATACTTCAAAGGAATTTTGAATAGACTTAAAGCATAAACAGGGAGTTTTTGGAGAGTAGCCTTCAATAGCTGAACTTTCCCAGCTTGGTTGAGAATCGACCCTTTCCAACCTGCCAATTTTTTGTGGAATCCATCAAGAATTTCATTCCAAAAATTGGCCTCCGGTTTCAAACACAATGATAGTCCTAAGTAAGGGACAAGAAGCCTCCCTATCTTACACCCAAGGATGGAGGATATTTTGTTCATTCTAGCTTTAGGTGTGTTAAAGAAATATAGAAAGCTTTTCTCCCAGTTAATCAATTGGCTTGTAGCATTAGAGTAAACATTGAGAGGTTTTTTAATATTCCTTGCCTCTTTGACAATAGATTCCCTCATAAGAATCATGTCATCAATGAATTGTTTGTGAGAACATTTAATCTCCACTAAAGAAGGTTGTAGGCCATTGATATGCCCTTGATTAAATTGGTTCTTAATGAATCTACCAAGACTTTCAGCTGTGTGTGTGAATTTTGTACCTGATCTGTAGACACAACACTCAGTAAAACATTAGAGGTTAGTGATAATCAAAATCATGCAAAATTGAAAACTATCTAACCAAGTGATTTACTGCCTTCTAATAGGTGTGAGATTAATGTTCTCAGATTGTAATCGAGATCAGTGACCTAGATGACACCTAAATGAAGAATTTGAATGCAATTAATCTAGATATGAGATTGAATGCAATTAAGCTATTTTTTTTGGATTTTCTATGCAATATGAATGAAAACTTGATATGAAATCTATGCTATTGAAAATTGATATGCAATGAATGCTAAATGATCTAACAATGAAGATTCTAACAATGATATGAAAACTATGAAATTCTATGCTATGATATAAAAACTATGCAATTGAAATTGATCTCACAAAGCTTTGAATTCGCAAGTTGATTCCTCAGTTCCAATTCTCCAGCGTGATTGTGCAAAAATATGAGATCATGTGGATGCAAATTTTAGAGATCATTGAGAGATGAATTATGAAGAGCCGAGCCTTGTTTTTATAGAAATCCAGGGCTTTGGAGGTGCATGGGAAAAAAGCCATAAATCACTCAAATAACTCAGGTTGATTTTTGAGTTATTTTTAAATAAAGGATAATTAACTCACAAAAACATGCAAAAGCTAAGCTTTAACTCAAAATAGAGTTTAGCTTTAATTGATAATTGATAATTGATAGTTGTCTGCTTTTATAATTGTGCATTTTTTATTTATGAATTAATTTAATAATAAAGTGATTTATTCTCAACTTAACTGCTTTTAAAAATAAAACAATTGATTTATGGGTTAATCAATTATTTAATCAAACTTTTATTAAAAACTATATTATTAAATAATGACAATTTGCTTTAATTAATTAAATAAGAATTTAATCAATTATTCATATGATATTAGATTTATTGTCAAAATTAAATAATACAATTAATAATAGATAGAATTAAATTTAATTATACAATTAAGTGGCAAATATTAAATCTAATTAATTAAATATGCAAAATATTTAATTAATCAAATTTTAGGATAAATGTGATTTATTGCCAAATAATTATAAAATTAAAGATAATTAAGATAATTAGGAATATTGCTAGGAATATTCCCCGATGCATAATTTAAGATAATCAATTATGATTCGATGATGTTTAGATGTGCCTTAGATTAGGAATTTGATGTTGATTTCATTCGATATGTAGATGCAGGATATTAATGAACTTATAGCCCATTTTTGGGGTATTACATCAGCCATGATGGAAAAGAGGATAGGGGAGATTGGGTCTCCTTGCCTCAACCCCCTAGAAGGTCTAAAGAATGGAGAGGAGCCGCCATTCACAATCACAGAAGAGGAAATAGTTGAAACAAATTGCATAATCAGCTTGACCACACCATTATCAAAACCAAAAACTTGAAGAATTTTTGAAAGAAGCTCCGAGTTCACTCTATCATAGGCTTTGGATAAGTCAAGATTCATCAGGAATCCTTGTTTTCTTGATTTCTCCAAGGAATGGATATTCTCATGAAACACCATTATGGAATCTAGTGAACCTTAGACATAATCTTGTACAATGAGTTACAAAGATTGATTGGCCTGAAGCAGTCAACAACATTAGCTCTCGGTCTTTTTGGAATAAGAGCTATAAAGGTAGAGTTAAGTTATTTTAGGATAGATTTAGAGACAAATAATTCTTTCACTGCTCCAAAAACATCTTTCCCTATGATCCTCTAGAAATTTTGAAAGAAAAACATTTGGAACCCGTCTAGACCAGGAGATTTTTCTCCTTCAAAAGAGTGATTAGCCTTTTTGATTTCTTCATCCTTAGGGATAGACTTGAGAAAGTCATTATCCTTATAATCCAATAGTGAAGGAATGAAATTTAGTAATGAGTGTTGGTTCTCTTGATTCGGATCTTTCTCTTTGGAAAGAAGAGAAGCAAAATAGCCCATCATTTCTCTCCTTATATCCTCCTCTTTGGTTAAAGTACTTCAAGTAGTAACAAGATAATTAATTATGTTCATTGCTTTATGCTTCATCACTGTAAGGTGAAAAAATCTAGTATTCTTGTCTCCCGCTTTCAGCCAAAGGGATCTAGATCTCTATCTCCAGTAGGTCTCCTCTTTCGATATGATATTGTGATAGTCAATAAGAACAAGATTTTCCTCTATTCTACTTTCTTCAGTCAATCCAAAACATTGTATCTTTATCTTGAACTTCTTTTAATTCAATTTGAATCTTATTCTTGGTTTGGAATATGTCACCAAAGACATCCTTATTCCATTGTATTACTTTTGCTTTGACGTTTGCCATTTTTTTTGCCACTTGGAACATAGCTTTTCCTTCCACTTTAATATTCCACCATTCTCTAATTCTATTTTCAAAATCTAGGTGGGCTAGCCACATTTTTTCAAGTCTAAAAGGGGAATGTCCTTTCCCACTAACAGTATTAGCAAGAAAGGAGATGGGGTAGTGATCCGAGCCAATACGGTTGAGAGAGGAGAGGGTACAAGAAAACTTAACAAACCAGTCATGAGAAAGGAGAACTCTATCAAGCTAAACTTGGATAAGGTCAGCACCCACTCTCCTGTTAGACCAAGTATAATCAATACCTTTGAGATCAATATCCAATAGGCCTTCATTACTAATAAATTCCATGAGGTCCACCCTGCTTTCCACTTGAGTGTTGTTTCCACCTTTTTTTTTCCAGTTTATTTCAGAGGAGTATTAAAGTCTCCCATCAAAATCTAGTTCTCATCTAGATAATCATTCCTAAGCTCATGAATCTTTTTCCAAAGTTTGAGTCTACCTGATTTAGTATTAGAAGCATACACATTAATCAGAGTCCAAGAGAAATTATCCTTAATACTGCTAACTTTGACATCCAAAAAGTTCTTATCCTCTCTCAGTAAGATGCAGTGAAAGCACTTAGAGTTCTAGTAAATAGCCAATCCTCTAGAGGCCCCTTCCAAGTCACTACCAAACTTCTCACCATTCTTAAGCAGGTTGATTTTAGCTATCTTGTCTTTAATCATTTTAGTTTCTTGAATAAGAAAAATGTCAGGATTAGAATCTCTAACTAAACTCCTAACAATATCTTATTTATGAGGACTATTTAGACCTCTAATGTTCCAAGATAAGATCTTCATTTAAGGTTTGGCGAGCATACCTAATCAATGATGAGCTATCTTCCATCGGCTATATTATGTTTTGCTTCCAGCTCTCTCTGATCCTTTTCTGAAACTCTTCCTCTATCTCTTTTGGGAGTTCAATATCCACCTTTTGTTGTTGTCCTCTTGTCTGGACTCCTCCATGTTTGATTTTTCTCACCTTCTTGTTTGATTTAGATGCCGAGCATCCTATTGAATCCCTTGAATTGTATTTTCCTGATAGGGGAGTCTGGTCTTTTTTGTTATCCATTCTTAGCTGGGGACTAGATCCTTTTCTTGCTAGAGATTTTTTCTTAACTTGTATCTAGGGGCTTTTATTTTGCTCTACTTCCACTATTTGAGATTCACCATTCTATCCTTTGAGCTGATCCTGCCTTGATTTAGTCTAAAAAAGAATAGCATTCAAGGCTTCACTACTATTTTGATCTAAAGCTTTCATGTCTTCACCCGTTCCCTGAATTCCAAGGTTGGAGTCCCTTCCTTTTGTTGAATCTAGACTATCTTCCACCCTAAAAATCAATAGAGGATCTGAATCAATAGAGAGATCAATGGTCTCCTCAGAGGAATTGATCGAGCATGTCTATTCCTTGTGAATGTTATTCTCATTAAAAGGTCTTGGTTCCTTTTGTTCTTCTATTCCTTCCATCTCCATTTGAGGGGGAATTAGCTTCTCCTTTGAGTTAGAACAGGGGATTTGGTCAGTAGGGGGCTTTTGAGATTCCCCTTTTTTCCTCCACTCCTATTTCTTTGAGATCTTTGACGCATAATCTTTATTTTCTGCTGAGATCTTTAGGGTATAGTGCTTAGCCCAGTGTCTAGCCTTTTTACAGGTAAATAACATGAAAGGTGTTGACTCATATTCTATTTCTTGTCTCCACTTGTCCACTTTTTAGTTCAGGGTGATTACTTGGGGTAGTTCAATATCTTGCTGGATATTAACACAGATCCTAGCAAACACTTGTCCAGATCTGGCCATAGTCATTGGATCTATCGTAAAAAGTTCACAAAAGGAACCAGCTATGGCCACCATAATGTCCTCATGCCAATATTCCAGGGGTAATCTAGGCAGTCTTACCCAGACAGGGGTAGTGATAAAGAAACTTTCATTATAGTCCAAATTTGTTGACCATTTCTGCAGTGATAAAGAGGATTTACCCATCATCCAAGAGCCATCGCACAACACTTTAGAAAGATCTTCTCCATTAGAGAACACAAAGGAAATAAACCTTTAGGCATAGCCACTGCATCCACTTGTCCTTTGAGTTTCCACTTCTGGAAGAAAAAGGCTCTCACCAGATCAATATTCGGTCTAGGACCTGTAAACTTTCCAATCAGGGTGGAAGCCATAATAGAAACAGTGTGGTCTATGATTTGATCAAGAATGTTAATACCTAACTCCCCCTTTGATAGATTTGAAACAATATCAACCTTAGGGAAAGAAGATTTTCTAGTTGGTTTGACCCCAAAAAAGCCTGACCATTTTCGCTTACCTCAGTTCAAGTTCCCACCATGTGAAGAATCTTCTTATTGTTTTGTTGTCCCTTTTCCTTTCTCAGCGGAATCAGCCTTTTCCTCCTCTGGTACCAAGACATGACTATTGTCCTTGTTGGGCTGGGCCAGGCTTGACCCACTAGCACTTTCCCCCTTTTTTGACAAAGGCCTTTTAGCGTTGGCATCTGAAATATTCTTAGAAACCACAACATTTCCAGAATTAGGCAAAAAATCCATAGCAAAACCAAGAGCATCTAGATTCCCCTCCTTCTTTGAATTCAAATTTTTTTCTCCCGCTTTTTCTCCTCCTCCCTCCTGCTCCCGCTCCATCGTTGAGTTACTACAACACTTTGTATTTCAAATTAATGTTCTTCTTCACTTGAAACCACATTTAAGGGTGGGCCTATGACCACATCTTCATTAATGTTTAACATACCTTGTCTCTTGTTCTGATAGGCAACCCTATCCTCTAATTTATTCTATCTCTTATGTTGCTTCTATGTGGCCTTATCTTCTTTCTCTTTTTCTATTTTATAGTGCTCTTTTTTCTAGATAGTGTTAAATTAATCATTTGTCTCTATAGGATCATATGTCACATTTGAATTTTCTTATCTATAGACCCAAAAGTCATCAATATTATCCTTAGACTAGTCAAGATCTTCTAGTGTCTTTATCATCCCTTTGTGCATTCAATAAATAATGAAATAACAAAAAAATACATAAACACCAAGATTTTTATGTGTGGAAAATCCAAACTAGAAAAATATGTTGATAACTTCCCAAAAAGATAAATAACTGATATATAGTCTTCTTATAAAGATAGTAGGAGCTCACTTCTCTTGACTTGTAACTAGAGGCTTACTTCTCTTAACATCCAAACAAAGGCTCACTGCCAAAGTAGAAAGATACAGTAAAGAACTTGTGCACCCAATACTCACTGTCCTAGGGACAAGATACATATAAATCTCCATATAGATAAAGGGTAATTATCTTGATAATGAAGTTTTCCTATACAAACCTATCAACCTCAAAAACATACTATCTCTACCTTTACTTCTTTGCCATGGTCATAAAAAACCAATTTCATAAACTATACTCTTCTCTTCTAAAACTCTTCTTATAGATCTTCTCTTTCTCTCTCACTACACTCTTGTATTTCCCAAAGCACACACTATTCTTATATACAAGATAGGTCATTAGAATTACAACAAGGTCAACCATGCCAAAATTAAATTAAGATAAAATTACAAACCATCCATGTCAATAACAATTAAATGCAATATAGATCACACATAACATGAACCAATCCAAATAATATATAATCATTGAAAGATATACCTATACCAAAAACTTGAAGCATGATCCATTCTAGGATAAAGAGGGGACCATGAATAGTTACACATAGACCAATACTAGTTTGATAATATTTGGAGCAACTTCCATAGTTATCCCAAACATGTAGCATCACACTTTCCAAAGAACCACATCACTTTCTATTTGTATTTAGACCACCATAGACAAGGTGAGAGTCAACATCCATGTAACAATCCATCATACCTACTAGTTATCCATGTTAGAAGTCATCTTAAAACATTTTATATAGAACTAGGTAGCAAGAAACTAAAGAGGGGGGGGGGGGGGGGTGGGTTGAATCATTTTCTAGTAAAATACTTAAACTTTAAAACCCTTAAACCCTTCAAGTATAAAACCCTTAATCACATATACTATTATTACTGATTTGCAAGATGTAAAGTATTTAAACACAAATCAAGAAACATCAACACCACATAACACAAATATTTTTATCATGTAAACCCAAAATAGGGTGAAAGTCATGATGGGGCTGATACCCACAATAAGACTGATACCCGTTTAGAAGTATAGCTTATTACAATATGAGAAATGCACTTGCATTCAAGCACACTTCCTAGAGTTCACTACTCAATTCACCTTGGGAACCCATCCTAAGGAAGTCACAATGACTTATAATTATAATTCAGAAGTCTTATTGACTTACAAACACTTCTCAAACACCAATCTGATAATTCATGAAATGGATAGTAGCATCTCACTATGCCTTAGTTAATTCATTTTTAGTATAGTCAGATCCCTTGCCACAATCCTTTCTTCCACACCACATAAAATCTATTCATCCTTCTATAGATCCATTAAAATGATTCACTAGCACACACTTGCTTCTCCAATCTTGAAAACATTAGAACATACACAATGTACATCAATCAAACCCTAATTCAATATATTTATCAATAAATAGGTAAAAAAAACCTAATCCTAATCATCCATCTCTTAGTGCCAAAATCAACCACCAGAAGCTTTGTGCACTTTCCAAAATTTCCTTTGATTCATTAATAACATCTTGAGATCATGATCATAACCTAAAATATTTTACCGATCTCTTATAAACCATTTTATAATCTTTCCTTGACATGTCAGATAAGATCACAAAAACATAACTTAGAATAATTGAACTTGGAAAAATTTATTAATGAAAACTAACAAATCATCAGACACATAATCCTAGATCATCTTAAGGAATTATTAAGCTCAATAAAATAAACATATACATTACATTCATCAGATCTACTAGCATCTTATGATAAACTTTCAAGAACATTGTCATCCTCTAGTAAAATTATTGTAACTCCCTTGTGGACCATAAAAATAATAAACCATTTGAATGGTACACACATTTCCATCTCCTTAACACATTACCATCTACAAAACCAAATTTCTCATCTACGACACATGTACGAAAGCAATCTCTCCAACTCTATAACACTGGTAATCAACAAAATAACTAGTCTTCATCTATGAAACCATAACTTGATCAAATCATCATGTTAGCAAATAGAAATTGAAATGAATCATGCATAAAACCTCTACATCATCCCATGAGGTATGTGACTACTCATATTTAGTAACCTTCTTCTTCCATTCATTTGAATATTTTATATTACTGGAAAAACTGCATATCTGTCAACCAAAATTCACAATAGATATAAAAAAACATTTGATCTTCACACTAGACATCTAAACAACATTATAGACATCAAAAAAATCATAATAGACATGTTGAAATAAATAAAAATACATCCAACTTTCCAACTTTTTTAGATCAAAACACAAATTGATCATAATTGCATCACTTGGTAACACTATTTTTAGATCACCAAGAACTGTTCTCATATAACTAGGAACTATTTATGGATCACTAGGAAACACTGTAACCAAGATCAAAAGATAGATACAATAAAAATCATGTCTACAAATCTTCAAACTTATTTTCTAGGGAAAAAACCCTATGAAAAACACAACTAAACAACTGTCACCTTTAACTCTATATCTTTGTTATTGAACCATTGACTTTTGGACCTAAGAATATAACACTTATAAAATACTAATAAACATCATTCTCACTTGATATATAGAATATATACATTTATTTCACTATTATATGACACTATCATGTCCATCACACAACATTAATTATTTTGAACCAAACTTCTTCTTCTGGACATTTTCAAACCACTAGGTATATCTAAACATGCCTTCAAAAAATACCTCTAGAATGTAGTGTTTGAGAAAATAGAGAAAACACCTCTGAACCAAAATGTTTGACATCCATGAAAACCAAAAAATAAATTCCAAGCATGTATTTCCAATGATCTCCCCCATCTTCATTGATGTAAAACAACCAACAAAAATGTTTCATAATGGTATTATACATAAACAACTCCCCCTAATTGAAATAAACAAAAAGTTACTCATAAACCTTTGTACATTTAATTCTCCTATAAATCACATTGTTAATTAAATATTTTCCTTATCTTTCTCCTCCTTTTCCATCAAGGAAAAATTCCAAAACATACTTACCATTGTACCACTCTAATAACAACCACTAACATCAGTATAGAAAATAAATAAGTCTCTAAGCTCCCTATTAGTGTAATTAAATATTCCTAATTAAACTTTACTTAATCTTACTTAGGATAATGTATTGCATAGTAGTTGATGCAGGAGCATCTTTGGTTCTTGGCAATCCCGTATCACCAAAAACATGTTAGAGTTGTTAGATGTTCTCGGTAGATTCTTTTGGGCTCTCAGTGAAGTATTCTTATTTCCACTGACGGGGCTTGGTTGTTGCCTGATTCAATTGTTCACCGAGTTAGTTCGGTTGTTCACTGAGCTAGTTTTGGTTCCTCAGTAGTCTTTCTCACCGAGTGGCTTATTTTAGATCTTTTTTGAGGCCAACTTGTGCATTCAATTTTGGTCGTGGAGTTAATGGCTACATCGATCATTGGGAAGCATGTGGACCTAAATCTGGGTCATCCCTTTCTCCAATGTTGGATCTAAGGATCTTTAGAAGTCAAAATTTTTAATGGCCTCTTGTATAAATAGAGTAGTATGTTGTAGATTTAAGGGGGTAGTTTTTAGGGGAAGTGGATTTTGGTAAAAGGTGGCATATCCTTGCATGTATGAGGACTATTTGTATTTGAATTCTAATTGTATTGGCTGTAACTGGGAAGGCATTACAACATGACATGTTTCTTGTTCTAATTCTAATTCTAATTCTCTCTCTCTCTCTCTCTCTCTCTCCCCCCTTGTCTTGTGTTGTTGCTTCTGAGTGTTTATCTTGTAGGTAGGTTGGTATTTGGGTGTGCCTTTGGCCCCATATTCCATCACACCTTGTGTCAGGTGGTATTGGAGTGAGGCTAGATCTGGTTCCTTCTTGTAAGCCCTAGTTGATATCTTATCATAAGGTGGAAGATTGTGATATGACCTAAAATTGTAGAGGGTTTCAAGATGATTCATGGGAGGTGAGATACAGATCCAAGCTTAGAAGATATGATAAGATATGTTTCTGCTAGATTAGAAGCTATTGAGATATCCTGACATAGAGGAAGAAATCTTGATGATGTTAGTGATGAAGAAGCCAAAGATAAACATGGTGAAGAAAAACCTGCACTTGTGATGGATCAAGGTGAAGAAATAATTTTGAAGACATTAACAAATTTGAAGGATACACTACATTTCAATCCTCCTGAATACAGTGGAAGGATGGATTCAGATGAGTTGATGGATTGGATAGTTATGATGGAAAAGTATTTTGAATATGAAAATGTTTCAGAGGAAAAGAAAGTGACAATTGCAAGTACAAAATTGAAAGGTCATGCATCCTTATGGTGGGAGCATCTACAATTGGACAGAAAGAGGAAAGACAAAGAAAAAATCAAGATATGGAATAATATGGTGAATAAATTGAAAGACAAGTTTCTACCTTGTGATTATCAGAGTAACCTAGTTAGAAGAATGAAAAGTTTGAAGAAGAAAGATAGCTCGGTAAAAGATTATACTGAGGAATTCTATAGAATAGGCATCAGATCTAGACATATTGAGGGTGAGGTAGAAATAATTGCTAGATAGGTAAATGGGTTAAGAGTTTCTATTCAAGAAGAAATCAGTTTGGCTTGGTTGGAAAGTATTGAAGAAGCTTATCAGTTTGCCTTGAAAGCTGAGGAGAAATTGAACAAAATACATGAGCAAAGACAAAGAGGAAGAGTAGGTAGATTCCCTAGAGGAAGAGGTCAATCTTATGGTGAAAACAATAGCTTTGTTCAAGACAAAACAAATTAGGATAAAGGAAAAACTGAGTGGAAAGGTGGAAGTTATTCTAGAGGAAGAGGCATTAACTACCGAGGTGGCTATAGAAGAGGTGGATTCCGAGGAACTTGTTACAATTGTGGAGGAGAAGGACATAGGTCATTTGAGTATACACATGAAAGAAAGAAACTTGGTAGTAATATAAATGCCCGTTGGAAGCCACAATTCAAAAAATTGTTATTTTGTCATCAATGTCAAACCTTAATTGGTGAGTCAGTTTCTATCTAGTAGAGTGCCATATAATTTGATTGATGAAAAGGATTTGAAAAGAGGAGATAACAAGAAGACCTAGTAAAAAGGTTGAGTTATAAGAAACTACAATGGGCACTTGATTAGTTGGCACATTGGCAAGATAATGTATTGTTTATCTATAATACTAAGTGAAGAAGACAATTGAATTGAAGCATAGAAGATATGAGGAAAGAAAGAATGAAAGAATAGGATTGACCGAGTAAAAGAGCAGAATATTAAGGAACTTAAAGAATAAGCTGAGTGATGCTAGTGTTTATCGAGTGCCAGTATAAGCTAAGAAAATATGTTTTCCACCAAGCATCAGCAATGAATGAGTATCAAAAGTTTGACCGAGCAAAGACAGTGAGTGCCAAGAAGAACAATTAAGAAGTGATAGAGTTATCCACTGAAGACTGAGTAGAAGAACATAGTGATGACCTAGTGTCATCATTTTACAGTTTATGAAGGGATTGAGATTCCCAGTTGACACAGTTGAATTCTTGGAATATGTAAAGCATGTTGAAGATAAGGATGAATGACCTGGAGCATTTAATGTATGATAAACTATGTTTTTATGTTTTTATGCATGGATTTAAGGAGAAGTTTTGAGAAGTAACTAGAAGGTTAGAAGGAGAATGAAATGTTGGAAGGATTCAATGAATCTGATCAAAACCTAAGATCTACGATAATGTTTAAGAGGCAAAATATCAAGCTACCTAGTTAAGGAGGTATAAGGATAACCTAATTGGGGGTTATGCAAGTGGTTGATTCTATTGATTGGAGAACCTGAGCAGAAAGTTGAGAAGAGCTGTAAAAGAGTTATGAAGAGGTGATTTCTTGAAGGGTTTCTAAGAAGACCAGAGATGGACATGATAATGAAGGTAGGTTAGAGGATCAAAATATGAGCTACATTGGATCTGTATTTGCAAGGTGAGTTGTATTTATCAGATCAAACTTGCTGTTACTTTCTAACCATTATATCAGTTAGAATCCTTTGATCAAGGTTGATCTAACAGTCATTTGTAAATCCTTTAATCAAGGTGACATTCTAATGGAATGTTATTAAGTCCTCTAAAAAGGCCACTCCTAACAGGGTGATTAAATCCTTTAACACGGTCACACCTAACAATGTGTATTGTAACATTTAACAAGGTTTGATCCTCACTGAGCTCACTTCAGAAGAGTGAAAATTCGTAGCATATTACTGGTGGTTTTTCCCAAATTGGGTCTCCACGTAAAATCTTGGTGTCATAATTGTGTGAATGTTATTTGATGTGTTTTACTAATAAGTATTTCATATTCTTCAAGATGATTACTTTTGGACAGTGGACTACAAGTTTGTGTTACTGGTTATATGCTATAGAGACCAAGTGGATTGTTGTGTAGATCTAAGTTGTTTGAAGTGTTTATAAGTTGAATTGGTACATTTAGACCTATGAATAACTTATTCACCACCCCTATTAGCTATTCTAAATAATTATAACAATTGGTATCAAAGCTTGTGGTGCTTTTAAGGAAAAGTTTGAAGGTACTTGGAGGTAAAGATCAAGATGTACAAAAAGGAGGTACCAAAGTTGAACAAGGAGAACTTCCATACATGAAATTTTTTGACGAAGCTACACCTAGTTGGAATTGGAGATGGAACAAAATACTTTGTTGAAAATGACTACATAGAAACACCTACACCTTTGACAACCTAATAGATGAAGGAAAAGAAAGAACACAATCAGACAATGTTGGAGATTAAATCAGCCCTAAGTTATCTTGAATTTGAAGACATAAAGGATTGTACAAATACAAAGAAAATATGGGACACATTGACAACTATCTATGGTGGAGACACAAATGTACTAAGAGCCAACTCAAAAAGCTTGAGAAGTTTTTTTGATGAAATGAGAATGTTAGAAGGTGAGACTATTGCACAATATTGTGGTTGAGTTAAAGAGGTTTTGAATGCTATTAGAGGAGCTAATGGAAATATTGATGATGAAACTTTTGTTAGCAAGGTATTGAGAACCCTACTTCCTATTTATGCTATTAGAGTGTCTGCAATACAAGAATTGAGATGTGCTCTTGGTAGCAACTTAACTTTGGAAGGTTTGGTTGGTAGACTTACTACTTTGAATTATCAATTTTTGATAATTTCACCTCTCCTAATATTGAATCTGCATTCAAATCTCACTTGGTTCTTCATAAGTCTAAGAAAGGAAAAGAAAGGTGTGTACATAGTGATAGTGACACCTTTGATGATGACCTTGATGAGATTGAGGCACTAATGGCTAGAAGACTACCTAGAGTAAAATGGAAATTCAAAGGTAAACTTCCTATAATCTATTTTTAATGTAACAAAGTTGGCCATATTGCTCCAAGATGTCTTGAAAAAAATGACAAGGAAGAAAGGAGAGAAAGAAAGTACAAGGAAAAAGTGATGATAGATAATATAGAAGGTACAAGGACTACAAGGACAAAAGTAAGAAATCTTGGTATATTGCTGAAGAAGAAACTGATAATGAATTTGATGATCATTATGTAGAAGTTGCTTATATTGTCATCAAACATGATTCTGATGAAGATGAGAAAATTGCACTTATTTCATATGTGAGTAAAGGTGATAGATGGATAATTGATAGTGGTTTCTCACATCATATGACTGGTGATAAAAGTAAGTTTGAAACCTTAAGTCATTACAAAGGAAGCTATGTTAAGTTTGGCAATGATGCACCATGTGTTGTGAAAGGTAAAGGATCAATAAGATTGACAGATAAGATCAGATGTGATATTTATTATTAGGTTTAAGGAATTAACTATAACTTGTTGAGTGTTTCACAATTGAACATTTCTAGATACTGAGTAAAATTCCATCACAAAAAGGCTAATATCTTTGAAGCTACTAGTGAAGTAATTGGAAGTGGAGAATAGATAAGAGGTAACTTGTTTTATCTAGATCTATCTAATAAAAATAGGTAACATCAGTCTAAAAAATAAATAAGTCTCTAAGCTCCCTATTGGTGTAATTAAATATTCCTAATTAAAATTTACTTAATCTTACTTAGGATAATGTATTGCATAGTGGTTGATGCAGGAGCATCTTGGGTTCGTGGCAATCCTGTATCACCAAAAACATGTTAGAGTTGTTAAATGTTCTCGGTAGATTCTTTTGGGCTCTCGGTGAAGCATTCTTGTTTCCACCAATGGGGCTCGGTTGTTGCCTAGTTTAGTTGTTCATCGAGCCAGTTTCGGTTGCTCGGTAGTCTTTCTCACCGAGTGGCTTATTTTAGATCTTTGTTGAGGCTGACTTGTGCATTCAATTTTGGTTATGGAGTTAATGGTTACATTGATCATTGGGAAGCATGTGGACCTAAATCTAGGTTGTCCCTTTCTCCAATGTTGGATCTAAGCATATTTAGAAGTCAAATTTTTTAGTGGCCTCTTGTATACATAGAGTAGTATGTTGTATATCTAAGGGAGTAGTTTTTAGGGGAAGTGGATTTTGGTAAAAGGTGGCAGATCCTTGCATGTATGAGGACTATTTATATTTGAATTCTAATTGTATTGGCTATAACTGGGAATGCCTTACATCATGACATGTTTCTTATAAGCTCTCTTATTGATGAATAAAAGATTGAATTTTCTAATTTTCTTGCACTCTCTCTCTCTCTCTCTCTCTCTCTCTCCTAGTCTTGTGTTGTTGCTTCCGAGTGTTGATCTTGTAGATAGGTTGGTATTTGGGTGTGCCTTTGGCCCCATCTTCCATCTCACCTTATGTCAGGTGGTATCAGAGTGAGGCTAGATTTGGTTCTTTCTTGTAAGCCCTAGTTGTTATCTTATTGTAGGGTGGAAGATTGTGATCTGACCTGTAATTATAGAGGGTTTCAAGATGATTCATGGGAGTTTAGATGTAGATCTAGGCTTAGCAGATATGCTAAGATAGATTGCCGCTAGATTAGAATATTTTTAGATAGCCTAGCATAGAGGAAGACATCTTGATGATGTTAGTGATGAAGAAGCTGAAGATGAACATGGTGAAGCAAAACCTGCACCTGTGATGGATCAAGGTGAAGAAATACTTTTGAAGGCATTAAAAATTTGAAGGATACACTACATTTCAATCCTCCTGAATACAGTGGAAGGATGAATTTAGATGAGTTGATGGATTGGATAACTAAGATGGAAAAGTATTTTGAATATGAAAATGTTTCAAAGGAAAAGAAGGTGAAAATTGCAAGTACAAAATTAAAAGGTCATGCATCCTTATGGTGGGAGCATCTACAATTGGACAGAAAGAGGAAAGGCAAAGAAAAAATCAAGGTATGGAATAAGATGGTGAATAAATTGAAAGACATGTTTCTACCTTGTGATTATCAGATTAACCTAGTTAGAAGAATGAAAAGTTTGAAGAAGAAAGATAGCTCGGTAAAAGATTATATCAAGGAATTATATAGAATAGACATCAGATCTAGACATATTGAGGATGAGGTAGAAATAATTGCTAGATACCTAAATGGGTTAAGAGTTTCTATTCAAGAAGAAATTAGTTTGGTTAAGTTGGAAAGTATTGAAGAAAATTATCAGTTTTCCCTGAAAGCTAAGGAGAAATTGAAGAAAGGACATGAGAAAAGACAAAGAGGAAGATGTGGTAGAGCCGCTAGAGAAAGAGGTAGATCTTATGGTGAAAACAATATCTTTGATCAAGAAAAAACAAATCAGGATAAAGGAAAGACTGAGTGGAAAGGTGAAAGTTCTTCTAGAGGAAGAGGCATTAACTACCGAGGTGGCTATGGAAGAGGTGGATTTTGAGGAACTTGTTACAATTATGGAGGAGAAGGACATAAGTCATTTGTGTATACACATGAAAGAAAGAAAGTCAGTAGCAGTAGAAATTTATGTTAGAAGCACAATTCAAACAATTCTTGTATTGTCATCACTGTCAAACCTTAATTAGCGAGTCAGTTTCTATCTAGTAGTGATGCAAGAGCATCCTAGGTGTAAGAGCAATCTTGCATCACCCAATATTTCTATTTTTATATTCAATAAGGGCTATCTTGTGTAGAGCTACTATTTATGGAAACTTTCTATTTTTAGTAAGTTGGTCATCTGATGTCAGAATGTTCTGATTTCTTCTCTGGAGGTTCATTTTGGTCATATCAGCTTGCTAGTAAAGTTTCATTAATAGATCAAGTCTAGCTTTGTAGATATTGAAGATTTTTGGTATTAGCAATAGGGTACAGAAACTTTGAACTCAGTTTTGAAAGCTTTAGAGGCCTCAGATGATGTCAAAAATTTGGGTGATGGGTGCTTGTACGAATCAAGCCTATAGAGCACTTCGTGGCCTTTTCGAAATGGGGTTATAATAGTCAATCAGGTCAACTGGAAATGACTTATGGTCTTTGAAAGTTGGGTCACCTGAATTGGCGGAAAATGATTTTCCTTCAAAATTTTTGTTTGGGTTTCAAAAGTTATTTTGAGTTGACTTTGATGTAATAAATTGTAAAATGAAATAATTCTAAGTTTGGTCGGCCTTGTTGGCTAAAATTCTGGAACCTTCCCAAGCGGTGAAAATTGCCTATATAAGGAAGGTTGTAGTGTTGTCTTAGGCAATTTGGGACAGTTTTGGGTAGTAGATCTGGGTATTGATTTGAGGCTTTGTCCTACAAAATATGGTAAGGGAATGCCCATGTGGCTTTGCATATTGTAATTCTAAAAGTTTGTAATTCCACATTTGTGGAGATAATAAGAAGCCAATTTTCTATTCTTGCATATTGTTTCTCTATTTTTGTTATGTGTTTGTGGTATTAAGGGGAGAATCCTTCATCAAGTGGTATTAGAGAAGGAGTTCCTGAGCATGTAAATAGATTAGTGAATGTGAGGTAGTTTGCACCAAGACCATGGTTAGTGTTTCAACGCGCATCGTGAAAATGCCTCCATGAAGGGAACGTGGCGGAAGAGCTGGTGTTGTAACACCTGAGGTTAGAGTGCTCCAGAGACAAGTGCGAGCATTGCATGAAGAGATTCACAGAGGAATGAATCTTAATGTTAGAGATGAAAGTGAGGATGAAGCTGAAGAAGAAGATCAAGAAGGAGAAGTCGAAATTATGAACCAAGAGGAAGAAAGACTTTTTCAAGCCATTTCCAAGATTGGGAAAAGACCTAAGATTGAGGTTCTTGCATTTTTAGGAAATCTTAACCCAGAGGAGTTGATTGATTGGATCAATGAATGTGAAGAATATTTTGAGTATGAAGATATGGATGATCTTGATAGGATCAAATTTGTGAAGGCCAGACTGAAAGGTCATGACAAGATCTGGTGGCAAGAGGTTCAATTGGAGTGAAATACAAGAGGGAAAGATAAAATCATAAGATGGGATTGAATGGTGGATAAATTGAAGTGGTAGTTCATTCCTGTTGATTATGAGCTTGACCTACTGAAGAAAATGCAAAGTTTGAAGCAAGTGAGATGATCTATTTAGGAGTATACAGAGGAGTTCTATCAAATCCTCATCAGAACAGGCCATGCAGAAGCTGATAAGGAGAAAGTTTCCCATTACCTTAATGGGTTAAGGCCAAGCATTTAGGAGGAGATGAATCTGGTTTGAATGAATAGTATTGAAGAGGCATACCAGTTTTCCCTAAAAGTAGAGGAAAAGCTGAACAAGAAGTTTGAGAGCAGACAAAATGGAAGAGGTCGTGGTGGACGATATGGTGGATAGTCATATGGAGGCTGAAATGAAGATCTGAAAAAGAAGGATGAGGCCAGTGGCAATCAAAATCAGAGACGAAACAACTCCAATCATTTCCAAGATCAGAACAATAGAGATTAGAGAGGAAGAGGAAGAGGACAAGGTTCAGGAAGAGGAGGCTTCCGTCGAACATGTTTTCACTATGGAGAAGAAGGTCATAGGGCATTTGAATGTCCTCAATGCCAAGGAAGGATAGATAGGAAGAATGAAGGCTAGGATAGAGTTTCACATGTAGATGAAGATGCCAAGTCATCAAATTTTGAAGATGCTGAAAGAGGAGAAACATTGATTAACAGAAGAGTCCTGCTGAGTGGTGAGAATGAACCTAAAAAAAGGAACCTGTTTCGCACTAGATGCAAGTGTGAGGGTAAGTGTTGTGATGTGATTATTGATAGTGGAAGCACTGACAATTTGGTGTTAGAAGAGATGGTGACAAAGTTGAAGCTCAAGAGATAGAAACACCCACATCCATACCAGATTACTTGGGTGTAAGATGACCATAAGGTCATGGTCAATGAACAATGCCTAGTGAAGTTCAAGATTGGCGGATACCATGATGAAGTACTGTGTGATATCATATCTATGGATGCATGTCATATGTTGTTAGGTAGACCATGGTAGTTTGATAGATGTGTTGTACATGATGGTTATGCAAATACCTATTCCCTGACAAAGGATGGAGTGTGACATAAGCTAAAGCCATTGAAGGAGATTGAAGAAAAGGTATGTGGTAATTCAAGAATAACTTTTGTTGATGGAAGAAAATTCCTAGATGGTATGAGGCATGAACATGTGTATTTTTCTTTAATTCCAAAAACTGGTAAAGAGGAAATAGAGGAAGTACTTATAGAGGTTGCAAATTTGTTGAATGAGTTTCAAGAAATTGTATCTGATAATGTACCTGATGGATTACCACTGGTAGGGAAGATCAGTCATCAGATGGATTTGATTCCAGGAGCTAATTTTCCAAACAAGGTAGCACATAGAATGACATCAGCAGAAAGTGAAGAGTTGAACAGACAAGTACATGAGTTATTACAAAAGGGGTTGATTCGAGAGAGTCTGAGTCCCTATGTTGTACTAGCGGTATTAGCACCAAAGAAGAATGGAGAATGGAGGATGTGTATAGATTCTAGAGCAATAGACAAGATCACAATCAAGTATCGGTTTCCATTGCCACGAATGGATGATATTATGGACTGTTTGAGTGGGGCTGTGTATTTATCAAAGATAGATCTGAAGAGTGGATATCACCAGATTTGGATCAGAGAAGGAGATGAATGGAAGACTGCCTTCAAGATAAAGGAAGGACTATATGAGTGGTTAGTCATGCCTTTTGGGCTAACCAATGCATCGAGCACTTTCATGCAGCTCATGAATGAGGTTCTGAAAGAGTTTCTGGGTAAGTTTGTCATTGTTTACCTAGATGATATTTTGATCTTTAGTAAGACATTGGAGGAGCATATGATGCATATTCATAGGGTGTTTGAGAAGCTGAGAGAAGAGAAATTGTTGATAAATTTGAAGAAGTGCAATTTTGTGAAGAAAGAGTTAGTATATTTGGGATTTGTAGTTTCAGCAGAAGGTCTAAAAATGGACTCCGAGAAAGTACAGGCTATCCTTGAATGGCCTACTCCAAGGATTGCTACTGAGGTAAGATCTTTTCATGGTTTGGCTAGCTTTTATAGAAATTTTATCAGTATTTGTGGACCCTTGACTGAAACAATGAGAGGGGATAGAAAAGAGTTCAAGTCGACTAATGGGGCAGATAAGTGTTTTAAACTGTTGAAATAAAAAGTTATAGAACAACCTGTTTTAGCACTTCTAGATTTTAATAAGGTGTTTCAAGTAGATTGTGATGCTAGTGGTACTGCAATAGGAGCTATTATGAGCCAAGAAGGTAAACCTATTGCTTATTTTAGTGAGAAGTTAAATGATGCCAAGAGGAAATATTCTATTTATGATTAGGAATTTTATGCTATAGTTTAGGCATTGAAGAAGTGGAGACATTATCTACTTCCTAAGGAGTTTGTTTTGTATACTGATCATCAAGCTTTGCAATATTTGAATAGTCAAGGAAAGTTGAATCAAAGGCATTTGAAATGGGTTGAGTTTTTGTAGAGTTATACATTTGTTTTGAAACACAGAAGTGGAAAGTCTAATAGGGTTGCAAATGCGCTTAGCAGAAGACAACTATTGCTGATAGAGATGTAGATTGAGGTGGTTGGGTTCAGGGAAGTCAAGAATTTGTATCCAAAGGATCCTGATTTTGGTGAAGCTTGGAAAGCTTGTATAGAACCTGTTACTCTAGATAGGACAAAGTGGTTGAATTTCATCATTCAAGATGATATGCTCTTTAGAGGGAGTCAGTTGTGCATTCCAAGAAGTTCTATGAGGGAGAATCTCATCAAGGAGAAGCATAATGGAGGATTGGCTGGACATTTTGGTTGTGATAAAACCCTTTCTTTGGTTAGTGAGAATTATTATTGGCCACAGTTGTAGCAAGATGTGAAGAGGTTTGTACAAAGTTGCAGAGTATGTCAGATGGCAAAAGGAGTGAAGTAGAATATAGGGTTGTATCAACCATTACCTGTACCAAAGAAACCTTGGGAGGATATCAATATGGACTTTGTTCTTGGTTTACCAAGGACTTAGTGGGGACATGATTCAATTTTTGTGGTGGTTGACAGATTTTCAAAGATGACACATTTCATTCCTTGCAAGAAGACTAATAATGCTATTCATGTAGCAGAATTATTTTTCAGAGAAGTAGTGAGACTTCATGGTTTGCCAAAGACCATAGTTTTCGATTGGGACACTGAGTTTGTTGGATATTTCTAGCGAACATTGTGGAAGAAGCTAAAGATAGATTTGAAATTTAGTTCATCACATCATCCACAGACTGATGGACAAATAGAGGTGGTGAATAGGAGTATGAGAAATTTGCTAAGATATTTGGTTGGAGATAAGCCAACAGGATGGGATTTGATTTTACCACAGGCAGAATTTGCATACAATAATTCGGTCAATAGGAGCATTGGTAAATCACCATTCTAGATTGTATATGAGAGTAGTCCAAGAAATGCATCTGAGATGAGAAAGATAGATAAAGGAGAAATAAGTAGTGCTGAAGCTGAGGATTTTGTAGAACATTTGAAGAACATCCATGAGGAGGTGAGGAAGCACATTACCAAGATGAATGTGCAGTATAAGGCTAAGGCAAATGAGAAAAGGAGGCATAAGGAATTTTAGGTTGGAGATGAAGTCATGGTTCATTTGCGGAAGGAAAGATTTTCAGTTGGTACATATAACAAGCTGAAAATGAAGAAGTTTGGGCCATGTAGGATACTGAAGAAGCATGATTCTGGAAATGCATATGAGGTTGAGTTTCCTACTGAGCTGAATATTTCACTAGTATTTAATGTTTTAGATCTGATAGAGTATCATGAAGGAGGTGTTGAAGATGAGGTTACAGTAGCACAGTGGAGTATTCCAACAACCAGTTTAGATAACAAGGAGATTGAAGACATACTGGATAGTTGTGTTGGCAGAAGCACAAGGAACAAGACATATGAAGAATATTTGGTCAAGTGGAAAGGATGACCTATTGAAGATTCATCATGGCTAACAAAGGAGGAGGTTAACCATCTTGGTTTTCCTCTGCACACCTAAGTCATGACAGGGTCACTTCTCAAATTACCCTGGGTGTCTAATGTAGGAGCATCCTAGGTGTAAGAGCAATCTTGCATCACCCAAAAATATTTCTATTTTTGTATTCAATAAGGGCTATCTTGTGCAGAGCTACTATTTATGGAAACTTTCTATTTTTAGTAAGTTGGTCATTCGATCTTGAAATGTTCTAATTTCTTCCCTAGAGGTTCATTTTGGTCATATCAGTCTGCTAGTAAAGTTTCATTGATAGATCAAGTCTAGCTTTGTAGATATTGAAGATTTTTGGTATTGGCAATAGGGTATAGAAACTTTGAACTTAGTTTTGAAGGCTTTAGAGGCCCTGGATGAGGTGGAAAATTTGGGTGATGGGTGCTTGCATGAGTCGAGCTTGTAGAGTGCTTCATGGCCTTTTTGGAATGGGGTTATAATAGTCAATTGGGTCAACTGGCAATGACTTATGGTCTTCGGAAGTTGGGTCACTTGAATTGGCGAAAAATGATTTTCCTTCAAAATTTCTGTTTGGGTTTCAAAAGTTATTTTGAGCTGACTTTGATGTAATAAATTGTAAAATAAAATAATTCTAAGTTTGGTCAGCCTTGTTGGGTAAAATTCTGGAACCTTCCTAGGCGGTGAAAGTTGCCTATATAAGGAAGGCTGTAGTGTTGTCTTAGGCAATTTGGGACAGTTCTAGGTATTGATTCGAGGCTTTGTCCTATAGAATATTGTAAGGGAATGCCCATGTGCCTTTGCATATTGTAATTCTAAAAGTTTTTAATTCCACATTTGTGGAGATAATAAGAAGCCAATTTTCTGTTCTTGCATATTGTTTCTCTATTTCTATTATGTGTTTGTTGTATTAAGGGGAGCATCCTTCATCAAGTAGAGTGCCATATAATTTGATTGATGAAGAGGATTTGAAAAGAGGAGATAACAAGAAGACCTAGTAAAAAGGTTGAGTTATGAGAAACTACAATGGACACTTGATTAGTTGGCACATTGCCAAGATAATGTGTTGTTTATCTATAATACTAAGTGAAGAAGATAGTTGAATTGAATCATAAAAGAGATGAAGAAATATAGAATGAAAGAATAGGATTGACTGAGTAAATGAGCAAAATATTAAGGAACTTAAAGAATAAGCTGAGTGATGCTAGTGTTGACCGAGTGCCAATATAAGCCAAGAAAACACAGTTTCCATCGAGCATAAACAATGAACAAGTATCATAAGTTTGACTGAGTGAAGACAGTGAGTTCCAAGAAGAACAGTTAAGAAGTGATGAAGTTATCCACTAAAGACTAAGCATAAGAACACAATGATGACCTAGTGTCAGCATTTTACAGTTTATGAAGGGATTGAGATTCCTAGCTGAGATAGTTGAATTCTTGGAATATGTAAAGCATGTTGAAGATAAGGATGAATGACCCGGAGCATTTAATGTATGATAAACCATGTTTGTATGTTTCTATGCATGGATTCAAGGAGAAGTTTTGAGAAGTAACTAGAAGGTTAGAAGGAGAATGAAATGTTGGAAGGATTTGATGAATCTGACCAAAACCTAAGATCTATGGTAATGTTTAAGTAGGGAAAGATCAAGCTACCTAGATAAGGAGGTATAATGATAAACTAATTGGGGGTTAGTGGTTGATTCTATTGATTGGAGAACTTGAGCAGAAGGTTGAGAAGAGCTACAAAAGAGTTGTGAAGAGGTGATTGCTTGAAGGCTTTCTAAGCAAATTAGAGATGGAGATGATAATGAAGGTCGGTTAGAGGATCAACATATGAGCTACATTGGATCTGTATTTGCTAAGTGAGTTGTATTTATCAGATCAAACCTGCTATTACTTTCTAACCATTATATCAGTTGAAATCCTTTAATCAAGGCTGACCTAACAGTCATTTGTAAATCCTTTAATCAAGGTGACATTCTAATGGAATGTTCTTAAGTGCTCTAATAGGGTGATTAAATCCTTTAACAAGGTCACACCTAACAGTGTGTATTGTAACCTTTAATAGGGTTGGCTCCTCACAAAGCTCACTTTAGAAGAGTGAAAATTCATAGCGTGTTACTGGTGGTTTTTCCCAACTTGGGTTTCCATGTTAAATCCTAGTGTCATACTTGTGTGAATTTTATTTGATGTGTTTTACTAATAAGTATTTCATATTCTTCAAGATGATTACTTTTGGATAGTGGACTGTAAGTTTGTGTTAATGGTTATATGCTATAGAGACCAAGTGGATTGTTGTGTAGATCTAAGTTGTTTAAAGTGTAAAAAATTTGAATTGGTACATTTAAACCCAAGGATAATTGATTCATCCCCCCTCTTAGTTAGTTTGAATAATTCTAACAATTGGTATCAAAGCTTGTGGTGCTTGTAAGGAAAATTTTGAAGGTACTTGGAGCAAAAGATCAAGATGTACAAAAAGGAGGTACCAAATATGAACAAGGAGAACTTCCCTACATGAAAATTTTTGATGAAGCTACACCTAGCTAGAATTGGAGATGCAACAAAATACTTTGTGGAAAATGACTACATAGAAACACCTACACCTTTGACAACCTATTAGATGAAGGAAAAGAAAGAACACAATCAAACAATGTTTGAGATTGCATCAGACCTAAGTTATCTTGAATTTGAAGACATAAAGGACTGTACAAATACAAAGAAAATGTGGGACACATTGACAACTATCTATGGTGGAGAGAAAAATGTACTAAGAGCCAAATCAAAAAGCTTGAGAATTTTTTTTGATGAAATGAGAATTTTAGAAGGTGAGACTATTGCACAATATTGTGGCTGAGTTAAAGAGGTTTTGAATGCTATTAGAGGAGCTAATGGAAAGATTGATGATGAAAATTTTATTAGCAAGGTATTGAGAACCCTACTTCCTATTTATGCTATTAGAGTGTCTGTAATACAAGAACTGAGATGTGCTTCTGGTAACAACTCAACTTTGGAAGGTTTGGTTGGTAGACTTACTGCTTTTGAATGATCAAATTTGATAGTTTTACCTCTCCTACTATTGAATTTACATTCAAATCTCACTTGGTTCTTCATAAGTCTAAGAAACTAAAATAAAGGTGTGTAAATAGTGATAGTGACACCTTTGATGATGACCTTGATGAGATTGAGGCACTAATGGCTAGAAGACTACCTAGAAGAGAAGGAAAATTCAAAGGTAAACTTCTTGTAATCTAGTTTTCATGTAACAAAGTTGGTCATATTGCTGCAAGATGTCTTGACAAAAATGAAAAGGATGAAAGGAGAGAAAGAAAGTACAAATAAAAAAGGGTTGAAAGAGACTAAGGAAGGTACAAGGACTACAAGGACAAAGGTAAAAAATCTTGTTATATTTCTGAAGAAGAAACTGATAATGAATATGATGATCATGATGTAGAAGTTGCTTATGTTGTCATGAAAGATGATTCTGATGAAGATAAGAAAACTGCACTTATTTCATATGTAAGTAAAGGTGATAGATGGATAATTGATAGTGGTTTCTCATGTCATATGACTGGTGATAAAAGTAAGTTTGAAACCTTAGATCATTACAAAGGAAGTTGTGTTAAGTTTGGTAATGATGCACCATGTCTTGTGAAAGCTAAAGGATCAATAAGATTGATGGATAAGATTAGATGTGATATTTATTATTGGCTTGAAGGACTTAACTATAACTTGTTGAGTTTTTCATAATTGAACATTTCTAGATACCGAGTTGAATTCCATCACCAAAAGGATAATATCTTTGATGCTACTGGTGAACTAATTGGAAGTGGAGAACATAGAAGAGGTAACTTATTCTATCTAGATCTATCTGATGAGACATGTTTGTTTGTATAATTTGATGATATATGGTTGTGGCACAAGAGCTTGTGTTAAGTGAACTTTGATAATTTGGTAAGTATCAATAAGATGAAAAGAGTAAGAGGGTTACCAAGATTGAAGAAACTTGATAATGTGATGTGTAAACAATGTCAATTAGGAAAAATGAAAAAGTCTATTTTCATTAGAAAAACCTACTATAATTATGATGATATTTTGGAATTGGTTCATACCAGCCTTTGTGGACCTATTGGAGTGAAAATATATTGTGGTGAAAAATATTTTATTCTATTTGTTGATGATTACTCTAGAATGATGACTGTGATGTTTCTTAAAGAAAATTTAATGCCTTTCAATTGTTTAAGTGGTAGTTGGCAAGGGTTTAAAAAGAAATAGGTAAGTGTTTGAAATGTCTGAGATTTGACAGAGGAGGTAAGTTCATATCTAATGAGTTCAACACATTCTATAATGATAGAGGAATCAAGAGATAGATGTCTGTGCCAAGGAATCCTCCACATAATTGTATAACTAAAAGAAGGAATAGATCAATCATGGATTGTGGTAGAACATTGATGATGGAGAAAAATGTTGCACAAAAGTACTGGAGAGAAGCTATAAGTACAACTATCTATACCTTGAATCGAGTACAAGTCAAGAAAGGTAAAAATGCTATACCTTTTGAGTTATGATATGGTTATGCACCTAATGTGAAATACTTTAAAGTATTTGGAAGTAAATGTTATATACTAAAGGACAATAGGAATGGAAAAATTGATGCTAAAAGTGATGAAGGCATATTCCTAGGTTATTCCACTAAGAGAAACACTTATAAGTGTTTGAATTCTAAAAGTAACAAAGTTGTGGAAAGTGAAAATGTGAAAGTTGATGAATATGCATA
The DNA here is from genome assembly GCA_027943335.1 of Chamaecyparis obtusa. Taxonomy (NCBI): domain Eukaryota; kingdom Viridiplantae; phylum Streptophyta; class Pinopsida; order Cupressales; family Cupressaceae; genus Chamaecyparis; species Chamaecyparis obtusa. Next base: position 356,881 of record BSBK01002424.1, read on the forward strand.
AAAGAATGAAGTTGAATACAAGAAAGAATCTAAAGATTATAGAACATTTGTATACATGAATGAAGGAGAGCCCTATAATTTATCTGAACCAGAGAAAAAAGCTACCGAGTGACAATAAGAAATTGCTGAGATACAACAAGGAGATGTTGAGCATCAGGAGGTAATTGCCGAGAAATCAGAAGAGGAAGCAGAGATACAAAATGAACGTGAAAAACATTAGCAAGAATAAAGGAGACCAAAACCTACATTAAAAAAATATGTGAGAATACATAATAAACCAGATCAAATCATTGGAATAAAAGATTCAAGAGTCATGACAAGAAACAAGTTGAAGAAAAACATGTTTATTATGTGAATTTGAACCCAAATCAGTGAACCATGCTTTGGATAATGAAGATTGGATTCAAGCAATGAATGAAGAAATTGAGAAAATAGAGAAGAAAAAAACCTAGACACTAGTACCTAGACCAAAGGACAAGAATGTTATTGGAACCAAGTGGGTATTCAAAAACAAGATGAATGCACATGGAAAAGTCACAATAAACAAGGCTATATTGGTATGCAAAGGATAGGCACAAGAAGGCATTTACTATGGAGAGACATTTTCCCCAGTTGCTATATTGGAAGGAGTTAGAACTCTACTTGCATATGTTTCTTACAAAGGATTCAAAGTGTATCAAATGGATGTCAAATCTGCATTTCTAAATGGAATACTGGAAGAAGAAGTATACATTGAAAAACTTGAAGAATTTGTTGATCCAAGCAAGAGGAACATGGTATGTAAGCTACACAAAGCATTATATAGATTGAAACAAGCCCCTAGAGCATGGTATGAAGGATTGCATAATTACTTGGTAAAACTTGGTTTTGCAAGGAAAAATGACAACAATAATCTATACTTAAAGACTGAAAGAGGCAAAGGGATATTTTTAGATGAAATATTCGTTGATGATATCATATTTGGAGGACAAGATGCATTTTGCCAAATTTTTTCAAATGAGATGCAAAAATAATTTGAGATGTCTAAGTTTGGAGAGATCAAATTCTTTGTTGGTTTGCAAGTTTATCAGATGAAGAAAGGTATCTACATTACTCAATCTAAATATATCAAGGAGATACTAAAAAACTTTGGCATGGAAGACTCAAGACCATTAAGTACACCTATGGCTACTAGACACAAACTATCAAAGAATGATGATACAACAAAATTGAATCTAACCTTGTATGGGTCAATGATTAGAAAGCTACAATATGTTGTTCACATCACACCAGATATTGCATTAGCAGTTGGGATTGTTGTAAGATTTTTTGCAAATCCTAAGTAGAATTGCGTGATAGTAGTGTTAGAATAATTGAGAGGGGGGGGGAGGTGAATCAGTTAGAACAATTATCCTATAGTTCCAAATACATAGATGTACCTTATAAAACAATTCCAACAAATTATGCAGCTCGGTAACATAAAATATCAATCTATCTGTCCACTTTATTGATTACCAGTAATTATCCAACTATGATTACTGACTAAATCAACTATGCAGTATGTAAAGTATGATAGAAAAAAAATCATAACAAATAAAACATAACACAATGATTTAACATGGAAACCCTGCTAAGGGAAAAACCACCTAGGACCGGTAACCCAAAATAATTCACTCTTCTAAAGCGAGCTCAGTAAAGAGCCAACCCTGTTAAAGGTTACAATGCACATTGTTAGATGTGACCTGGTTAGAGGATTTATCACTAACAATTAACTTTTGACCAGCATTCACTATGGGGTGAACAAGATAACACTTTACATTCAACGAATGTCATAGAGTAATACAATAAGACTGTTAAGTCCACTCAGTTAAGAGATTTTTTGAATCAATGGTTAAACTGATATAGTACTGATTTGATTCAAATACAATTCTATTGCAAATATTCAGATCTATGGTAAGCTCATAAAATCCTCTAATCATTAATCAATTTCACTTCCTCAATATTTCTCAACTAACTTTCACTCAGTAAATAGTTCTCTAATGCTCGGTAACGTCTGCAGCTCGGTTCTTTCAATAATAAGTTTGATGAGGCTTGTATGAATATAGTCTTCATGGGAAATCTCTATAGTCTCCTTCTTATCAACATGTTTCAATAATGAAACTCATATCTCTTATACAGATGTAAGTAAATCATTTTCATATCAGCCATTAGATTTTAACTCTTAATCTCCTTCATCCAACTTAAACCTTCCTCGGTAGATGTGTCATTAACATGTTTCAATCTCATCCTTTAGATCATCTATGAATTTTGTCAGCCGTGGATCTCATAACTAACTTTATCCTTAACCTCAAAATCATAACAATTTCTAGCTCATCAAATTCAGTCGATTGTTCTTAGCATTTAATGTTTTCATCCATACTTGGTTAATATAGAAATGCGTCGGTGATAACTAGCTTACTTATACTGTCACTCAGTATACACTGTACTAGCTCGGTGTATTTAGAAATCTTCAATTACCAACCATATTGACTTGTTCAATTTCAAATCTATTCTTCATAATAGATTAATGTAACATGCTCAAGTCAACAATATAAAGCCATAGACTCATCAATAAGTGATGTAGGAGCATCCTGGGTCCTTGGCAATCCCGTGTCACCAAAAACATTTTTGTGTTTTCCTATGTTGCTCGATTCCTGCTTTGATCGAGTTGGTTCGATGCTGCTCGATTTCCTTTGTTTACCAGGGTTGGTCAGTTATCTCTTTGACACTCGATTAATTCCCTGGCGCTCGGTGATGCTTGCCTCACGCTCGGTTATCCTTTCTTACCGAGGTGTTTGTTTTAGTTTCCTATTGAGGCCGACTCTTGCAATTAATTATGGTCATAGATTTAATGCTGAAATCTATCATTGGGAAGCATGTGGACCTAGATCTGGTCATTCCTTCTATTGATGGTGGATCTAAAGGCTGACTTGTTCAATAGCCTCTTGTATATAATGTAATCTTTGTTTGTAGTTTTGGGAGGAATTAGGACATCAGAGATAGAAGCTAGAAGTTTGGAGATTGTTTTAGATCCTTGCATGTTGGAGGACTTATGTACTTAAATTGTAATATCTGGCCTAAATCGGGAAGGCCTTAAAGCCTGACATGTATGAATCAAATTGGATGAATATATGAAATTTATCTGCATTCTCTCTCTCACTTGCATGTTTGTTGCTTCCACGTGTGATCTCTGTAAGGTGGATCTGGTTAGGGTGTGCCTTTGGACCCTCTCACATCCCTCTTTGTGTAAATAAGTTACCCAATGTTTACCTTATCCTTATCTTTCATATCCATCTTTTCCTTATGTAGATATCTCAGTTCTTAATCTTTTCTTCCTTCAACAGATGTTCAAATGCTTGTAACTAACATGATAAGTACTGCCAAAACTATTTGACATCAATGACAACATATTGACTGATTTAATCATCTTACATATCATTTCAATAGCTCGATGATCTCTAATCAGCGTTCCTTCAGTTCATCATATATTCAATCAGCTGTAGTTCATCAATCTCTCCCTTTGGCATTGATGGCAACACAAGAAATATTAAAATATGCCTACACATACCAAACATGTATTCTACAACTATGCAAGTAAATGTTGTATCTCGGTAAGCTCTCCCTAGCTTGATATTTAATATGTTTAATTACTACAAAACAAAATAGCATTACATGCAGACTCTCCCTATGAATTTGATCTTTTTAGTTCTCCGTATGAACTCTCTCTCCCTTTCTGTGTTCTCACTAACTAATTTTCCATATTCATTCCCTCTCTCTGATCTTCTCTCCCTTTGACAACAATGCCAAAGAAAATATGCAAACAACTCTTTAGCAGCTAAGTAATTCTCTATTGTTTGATTCATATCAGTTAGTTAGGTACCTTCAGTTGTACTGATAAACAAATTTCTGTTCCAACTTCTACAATCTTTTACAACCTTAGAAAAAACTAAAGTGTGAGCTATGTGCATCAACATGAATGATCTTCTCATAAGTATAGGTTGATGCAACCTCCTGATCACCTTAGTGACCGATAGATAGGGGACAGACCCCAAGTCTAGTCCTCAAATATTCAAATGTATCCTTTGATAAGGGTTTGGTAAAGATATCAACAAGTTGTTCTTTAGATGTTACAAATTTTAGTTTCACCCACTTCTCTTGAACTTATTCCCTTAAGTAGTGATACTTAATAGATATATGATGCAAGAGCATTCTAAGATTCTTGGAAATCCTATATCAACCAAAAATATGTTTATCTTTGTAGGTATATTGTTAGTTTTGATCCTAGTTGGCAGAGTACTTGCTCGATTTTGGAGTTTGGTTGCTCAGTTTCTGTGGTTACCGGGGTGCTTGGTCTATGAAGAACGCTCGGTAATTGAAGGCTTCAGTTGCTTCTGGCACTGTGCGATAATTGTGTTGCTTGGTCATGCTTGGCATGGTCAGTTCTCTGGTGCTTAGTTATTTCTCTGGCACTCTATGTTCTTGCGGATTGATGTGGTTATTTGGATAAATCATCTTGGCTGACTAGTGCATTTAATTTAGATCACACTCCTCAAGTTATGGATTGACTTTTGGACATGTGGGGACCTATATCTGGCATGTTGCATTTTTCTATGTGGATTTGATGATCATTTGTGGCCATCTTGGTTAATGTAATTTATTGTAAGGCTATTTGAGAGTCGACTGATGTTTTGTATTTAATATTGGTATATCCTTATAGAGCCAACTTGTGGCTGGGATTTAGTATTTAAGTAGATTCTTGGGTAGTTATTTAGGGGAAGAGAGGGAATAGGAGAGAGAGTCATATGAGTTAGTATCTTGTGAGCTTAGGCATCAGGAAGATTTCTTGGAAGTTGTGAGTACAAGTTTAGATCTTTCCTGGGACCCTACCAGTGTTATTTCGTATTGCAGACCTAGACTAGCTCAGTGGTAAAGTTGTGAAAAGACTTGGATCCTATTAGATCTCGTAGACTATTACTTGCTTTGTAATTGGCTGTAACCAGGAAGGCCTTACAAACTGACACATTCATGTAATTAGTGAATTTATGAATAAAGATTCTAGTTTTGTATTAGATCTGGTGTTATTGTCATTGAATTCCATTGTGTTGTGGTTTGAATGCAAGGTTGGACAATCCTTAATTGGATCCTCCATTCTTGACTGCATTAGGTGGTATTAGAGTGAAGTTTGTTCTTGTTGGAGTGAGTTGATCTTGTTTGTGTGGACGGATCTTGGTAGTTTGCACTAGGATCTTGGATTGAAAATGCCCCCAAGGAGAGCTTGTGAGATCTTAGAGGAGGAAGCTATTGGAGAATTTAGTCTTGATGATTTTAGGGCTTTGTAGAAACAAGTGCAAGATCCGTAAGAGGAATTGAGAAAGAAGAAGACTACACCGAAGGAAGGTAGTGATGATGAATTTGAGGAAGAAGATCATTTTGAAGAAGTTGTAGAAGAAGCTAGAGATCCTGAAGAGAATAGAATCCTAAAAGCTATGTCTAAAATTAGGAAAAGACCAAAGATTGAAGTTTGTTCATTTTCTATAAACCTTAGGCTAGAAGAGTTGATTGATTGGATTAATGAGATGGATGAATAATTTGAGTATGAAGAAATAGAAGATCCTAATAGGGTTAGATTTGTGAAGACTAACTTGAAGGGTCATGCAAATATTTGGTGGAGGGAAGTTCAGTTGGAAAGAAGTAGGAGAGGAAAGGAAAAGATCATTAAATGGAACCAAATGGTTCACAAGTTGAAGAAGCAATTCATTCTAGTGGATTATGAATTGGACATGTTTAAGAAGATGCAAGCCTTGAAGTAGACTAAAAAATTGGTGTAGGAGTATACCCAAGAGTTTTATAGAATCCTGATTAGGATTGGTTATTCTGAAGCTGATAAAGAAAAGCTTGCTAGGCATGTCTATGGTTTGAGACCTAGTATTCAAGAAGAGTTACTTATTGTTCGAATGACAACAATAGGAGATGCTTATCAGATGGCATTAAAGATTGAAGAGAAGCTGAATAAGAAGTTTGAAGGAAGACTAAACAATACAAACCAAGGTGGTAAGACTGGTGAAAAATTTGTTGAAGGTAATCTGGTAGAGAATCCTAAGAATATCGATGTGGGATCTAGTAGTGGTCATGTCACTAAGAATTTCAATACTAGATAGAGAGGAAGATGGAAGAATGAGTTCATTGGTACTTGTTATAACTGTGGTGAAGTGAGTCATAGAAGTTTTCAATGTCCTAAGAAAAGGGTTGCACTGACTGCTGAAGAAGACATTGTGAATGTTGCAGAAAAAGGTGAGACTTTTATCACTTGGAGATTAGCTGCATGTGTCCATGAACTAGTGCAAAGAAGAAATTTGTTCAGAACTAGATGTAAGTACAAGGATAAGGTATGTAATGTCATAGTTGATGGTGGCAGTTTTGAGAACTTTGTTTCAGAAGAGATGGTTAGTAAGTTGAATTTGGAAAGAAAGAAGCATCCTAATCCTTATCAGATTAGTTGGATACAAGATGTATCTAAGGTTAGGATTGAAGAACAATGCTTAGTTAATTTTTAGGTTGGATCTTATCATGATGAGATATTGTGTGATGTATTGCCTATGGATGCTTGTCATTTGTTGCTCAGTAGGCCTTGGAAATTTGACAAAAGTGTTTTGTTTGATGGTCATGCTAACACCTATGTGGTTAGGCATGAAGGATCTAGACATAAGTTGTTACCTTTATAGGAGATAGGGGTTAAGGGATGTGGAGTTATCAGGTGTTGTCTTTATGATGAACATCAAGAGCAGAGGATTGATGAACCTATTCCTACAAATCTTAGTTTGAAAGAGAAGGAGAATGATATTTCTGAAGATTTTATTGAGATTAAGAGGCAGATGGTCTTTTTGACAGAGATAGTACAATAGATGATGACATTTGTGACACAAAGAGATGTAGATGATGTCGAGTTGATTGACTAATCTAGAGAAGATGGTGTTTACCAAGGTAATGAGTTGGTCGGTAGTGAAGGGAATGGTCAAATTCAGTTGTTATCAGTTGCAGATAGAAAAGATAAGAAAAGTGGGAAGAAGGAAAACTTGCTGCGAGAGATAGTGGATGAAGTGAAGACAACCTGGGATGAAGGACAAGAGGAGATATGGGTTAAGAATAGATATGGCATACCTGTTCTGATTCCCTTAAGGCATTTCTAATTTCCTTATGAGAAAATCTTTCTTACCTGGGGTGTTTGATGCAGGAGCATCCTAGGATTCTTGGCAATCCTATATCAACCAAAAATATGTTTGTCTTTGTAGGTAGATTGTTAGTTTTGATCCTAGTTGGTGGAGTACTTGCTTAGTTTTGGAGTTTGGTTTATCAATTTTTGTGGTTACCGGGGTGCTCGGTCTATGAAGAACCCTCGGTAACTAAAGGTGTCGGTTGCTTCTAGCATTCGATGATAACTGTGTTGCTCGGTCATGCTTGGCATGGTCGGTTCTTTGGTGCTTGGTTATTTCTCTGGCACTCGGTGTTCTTGTAGACTGACATGGTTATTTGGATAAATCAGCTTGGCTGACTGGTGCATTTAATTTGGGTCACGCTCCTTGAGTTATGGATTGACCGTTGGACATGTGGAGACCTAGATCTAGCATGTTGCATTCTTCTATGTGGATCTAATGACCATTTGGGTCCATCTTGGATAATGTAATTTATTGTAAGGCTATTTGAGAGCCGACTGATGTTTTGTATTTAATATTGGTATATCCCTATAGAGCTGACTTGTGGCTAGGATTTAGTATTTAATTAGATTCTTGGGTAGTTGTTTAGGGGAAGAGAGGGAAGAGGAGAGAGAGACATATGAGTTAGTATCTTGTGAGCTTAGGCATCAGGAATATTTCTTGGAAGTTGTGAGTACAAGTTTAGATCTTTCCTGGGACCCTACCAGTGTTCTACTGTATTGCAGACCTGGATTAGCTGAGTGGTAAACTTGTGAAAAGACTTGGATCCTATGAGATCTTGTAGATTGTTACTTGCTTTGTAATTGGCCGTAACCAAGAAGGCCTTATAGCCTGACACATTGCATGTAATCAATGAATTTATGAATAAAGATTCCAATTTTGTAGCAGATTTGGTGTTATTGTTGTTGAATTTTGCTATGTTGTGGTTTGGTTGCAAGGTTAGACAGTCCTTAATTGGATCCTCCATCCTTGACCGCGTTAATATATTCTTTGTTTTTTAATGCATCAAAATATTTTTTGAAATATTTATAGCACTAGTATTGTCACAATATATAATCACTGGGTCAGTGATGACCTCATTCATTCCTTCTAACACTTGTTTAATCCAAGCAGTATTTGAACAATTTGCAGTAGTAGCAACATACTTTGCTTCAGCAATAGACTGAGAAATGCATGCTTGTTTCTTGCTTATCCAAGTCACAAGCCTTTCGCTTAAAAAGAATGCTCCATCGGTTGTGCTCTTCCGACCATCTATATTTCCAGCCCAATCTACATCAGTGTAAACTTGAAGTTCAAATTTACCTTCCAATGTGTACCACAAACCATAGTCTTTTTTCTTCTTCAAGTATCTCAAAATTATTTTAACTGCAACCATATGTGAATCTTTAGGATTGGCAGAAAATCTTGCCACAATCCCAAGTGCATGTGCAATATCAGGCCTACTATGTACAACATACATCAGTTTACCAATCATAGATCGATACAAAGTCTGATTTACTTCTATAGATTCATCATCCCTTGTTAATTTACATCCAATTACTATCAGTGTTCCTACCGGTTTTGCATCTTCCATGCCAAAAGTTTTTAACACTTCGTTAATGTATTTTGATTGAGTGATGAAAATCCCATCATTTTGTTGTATAATCTGCAAACCTAGAAATAATTTAATCTCTCCAAACATAAACATCTCAAAATCCTTTCTCATTTCATGAGCAAAAGATTTGCAAATCAGATCTTGTTCTCCAAAGATTATATCATTAACAAATATTTCAACAATCAAAATATTATCATCAGATTCTCCTTTCATGTACAAATTATTGTTTTCACTAGTTCTTACAAAGCCAATACTTATAAGATAAGCATGTAGTCTTTCATACATGGTTGGATTCTCACGTAGCTCACTTTAGAAGAGTGAAAATGGGTAGCATGTTACTAGTGGTTTTTCCCAAATTGGGTTCCCACATTAAATCCCAGTTTCATACTTGTGTGAATGTTATTTGATGTGTTTTACTATTAAGTGTTTCATATTCTGCAAGATGATTACTTTTGGATAGTGGACTGCAAGTTTGTGTTATTAGTTATATGATATAGAGACCGAGTAGACTATTGTGTAAATCTAAGTTGTTTGAAGTGTTTAAAAGTTGAATTGGTACATCTAGACATGAGGATAACTAATTCTCCCCCCTCTCAGTTATTCTAAAATCATTCTAACAATGCCTTGGTACAAGAAGACTCACCGAATGAACCAGAGAAGGAAAATAACATGATGGTCAGAAGAGAATTATGGAGTGAAACTAATAAGGAAGATCCAGTAAGGAAAAGTTTGTTCATGATTGGATGTAGAGTTACTGATAAAGTGTGAAAGGTAATCATTGACAATGGAAGCTCAGAGAAATTGGCATCTGAGGAAATGGTCACAAATTTGTAGTTGGAGAGGTTGAAATACTTGAAACCCTATCAAATTTCATGGATCAAGGATGAGCATACACTATTGGTAAGTGAACAATGTTATGCGAATTTGGAAATTGGCAAGTACTATGATAAGGTGTTGTGTGATATCATGCATATGGACAGTTGTCATATTTTGTTGGGCAGACCTTGGCAATATGATAGACATGCTATATATGATGGAAGATTACATAAATATACTATTTGGGCTGATGCGAGAAGACAAATCTTGTTACCTTTGATTGAAGAATCTGTTGGTAATGTTTTGACATATGTGAAAGTTTGTTTAATGGAAGGAAGAAAGTTTGTTAAGGATTTGAAGATGAGTGATGTATGTTTTGCCGTGATTCCTAATAAATTGAGTGAGAATATAGTGGATAGTATCCCTGAAGAGGTTGATAAATTATTCACCGAGTATAAAGAGATTGATGTAGGAGCATCCTAGGTGTAAGAGAAATCTTGCATCACCCAAAAATATTTCTAGTTTCTTTTCAATAAGGGCTATCTTGTGTAGAGCTACTATATTTGGAAATTTACTATTTTTAGTAAGTTTTTCTTTTGAGCTCAAAATGGTCTATTTTCTTTCCAGGAGGTTCACTTTGGTCATATCAGTCTTCTAGTAAAGTTTCATTGCCATATTAAGTCTAGTTTTGAAGATATCAAAAATTTTTGATATTGACAATAGGGTATAGAAACTTTGAACTCAGTTTTGAAGGCTTTAGTGGCTCTGAATGGGGTTGAAACTTCATCTTATTGGAGATTGTGCAAGTCAAGCACTGCAAAGCACTTCACATACTTTCTAAAATGGGGTCATAATAGCCAATCGGGTCAACGAGTGATGACTTATTGTCTCTGGAAGTTGCACTACCTAAAATGGAAGAAAATGAATTTCCTTCAAAATTTCTTTTTGAGTTCTGACATTGTTTGAGATGAATCTATTGTAATAAAATGAAAATAAAATAATTCTAGGGTTGGTCAGCCTTAAAGGCTAAATTTCAAGAACCTTCTCGGGCAGTGGAAAATTGCCTATATAAGGAAGGTCCTGTTAGCATTAAGCAGAATTGCCACTAGTGACAACACTTATTTGCATTCTGGATAGAAACCGAGCAGACAGTGCAAACCGAGCAGACAGTGCAAACCGAGCAGACAGTGGAAACCGAGGAAGTTAGTACAAACCAAACAGGACAATGTAAACCGAGTAACATCATGTCTACCGAGTCACCAGTACTTACCGAGTTCAAAACCTACCGAGTGATCAGTATGAACCGTGCCTTCACTTCTACCGAGTGCATGACGATGCCGAGTAATGCAGTGGACGCCGAGTATCAGAAAGTCACCGAGTCAGTTTGCAGGAACCGAGTAACCATACTTGGGCCGACTTAGTAGCACTTATGTTTATTTGTCAAGCCGACTGTGTAATTGTAATTGTAATTAATTGTTTAAGACTTGTATATAAACAATGTTGTAAAAATAAAAAGATGTAATAAAATGTATGAAGTAGAATATATGTGAAAGAGAAAGAAAGGCAGAGATAAGAAAATTACAGAAGGCTTCAGAAGTATAAGATACATCAAAGACAAATTCATCACAGAAGGTGATCAGTACATCAGCGAATCTCAATCAGCAATCCAGTTGCAAAGCAGAGATCTACTGTTTCATTCTAACAGGTGAATCAATACTAAATCCTTTAACCGGGTAGACTTAACAGTCTTTGTAAAAATCTCTTTACTGAGTGCATACTTCATTGTATGTTTGTAAATCCTTTAACAGGGTGGATTTAGCAATCCTTATTGCTCCTAACAGGGCAGATCATCAGAAGTGATCAAATTGTAAGCCTTAACCGGCCAACTTTATTCTACAGTATTAAAGCTTTGTGGGTTTCATCCCCACCCCAGTTTTACTTTCTTTTGGAAGGTTTCTGGGTAACCAAATCTATGTGTCATTATTGTGAATACTTTTAAGTTTCATGCTTTCTGTATGCAAAGGTTAAAAAAGTAAATTACATGTTAAAATTGTAAGAAAATTTGGAGTTACTGATTCAGCCCTCCCCTCTCAGTAACTCGGTTAATTCCTGAATATTTCCAACAATTGGTATCAGAGCAGCATTAAATCTCAAGATAAAGCTTAACTAGCTTGAGCAAAGATCCAGGACAATGGAGGTATTCAAACTGAACAAGGTGATTGAAAATGAAAAGCTAGATCTGGAAATGGCCATAGCTAAACTCAAAGAAGCAAAAGAACATCTTTCCCAATCCCTAAGAAGAAGGAAGGAACTTGCAAATCAGATGAATGATCAGAATTACATTGAAGAAAAGATTGAAGATCTTCTTCCCTCAAATAACTCAGATGAAGCAAACAATGCTGTCAAAGAACTCCTAGAAAAGAATGGGTCTCTGCAGGAAGAAGTAAGAAAATTGAAAAGAGAACAAGAACTACACTCTACAAGATTCTGTGAGATCTTGGAACAAAGAAACAAGTTGAAAGATGAATTAGATGAAAGAAACAGTGAAGTCCAAAATAAAACCCTTCAGCTAGAAAACCTAATTGATCAGATCTCTCATACAAATGAAGAAATTCTAAATCTAAGATCAGAAATAGAAAACACAAGAGAAGAACTAAGATCTGAAAAGGAAATCAATCTAAGATTGGTGGATGATCTAAACGCTGAAAAACAAATCAATGAAGGAATGCTGAAAAGTCAAGAAGACTTGAATCAGCTGTATGAACGAAATCTTCATAGGCAAAAAGGAAAAGCAGGACTTGGATACAAAGGAGAAGGCGAATCCTCTAAGCAAGGTACTCAAAGAAATCAAAAACCTACTTGTAATCATTGTGGTAAAATAGGACATACTTCAAATAAATGTTGGAACAATGAAAAAGCAGAATTCAATGGAAAATGTTATAGCTACAATCAACCTGGTCACAAAGCAAATGAATGCAGGGAAAAACCTAGATTCAGAGGTAATTGTCACAAGTGCAACAAACAAGGTCACAAGGCATCCGAGTGCAGATCCAAGACATTTAATCCAGCAGAACAAATTGTGAAAGCAATGTTTGGATGGGACTACAACACCTGGTGTAGATGTCATTACTGTGGAGAATATGGACACATTGGCATGAATTGCATAAAACATCATCTAAGGAAAAGAGATACTACCGTAAGATGTTTCAAATGCACTAAACTCGGTCACATAGCCAGAAACTACATGAATGCTAGTGAAATTGAAGAAGGAAAGAAGAATGAAGCAACTAAGGTCAGGAAACAGGTGAGACAAAAATGGATTCCTAAAGCTACCGAGCAATCCAGTCCAAGTAATGGAATGGATGGCTCTACCGACTCAAACTAAATTTCCAAGAAAGCACTGGAACTGTATTCTCATAGACCAATCTCAAGCAGTTCCAGAACTGAAAAAAAAAGGGTCTAAATCAGCATGCAAGATGCAGTGAGATCATAGGGAGGTCGGTATAGTCTTCACCGAGCAAGGTCGGTACCTGTCTTTACCGAGCGAGGTCGGAGCATTATGAATTCTCGAGTTCACCGAGTTGTGAAGTCTTTTCTGAGCAATTAATTCTTAGTGGGTGACAGTCTGTCAGAATTCCTACCCTAATTTAAAATGAGCATTAATGACAGAGTTGTAAACAAAAAGCAAGTAATCGAACTCATTCTTCACCGCAAATCTTTAGCACTTTGAGAGCAGAAAATTTCAAGGGCAACCCGGCGATTCAATACTTTTGCGAAAGGAATTTTCTGTGAGCTACCATGGCATAATCCAGCACTTCAGTGAAGAAAGGATCTGATATGTTAGTCCAAGGAGAGTGGAAAGCACCAGATTTTAAGATCGTGCCCGCAATTGCAGCAGCCCTAGATCCGAACGGAGCTCAATCTCAGATTCCTCCTAAGGTACTACTTATTAACGATATCCGCAATCATTTTAACTATTCAATTCATGAAATGGGAAACCTAGAACTAGACATTGTGCGTGAGGAACTATGTGTGGATGGTATTCTGAAACCCGAGCACAAACATCTGGAAGATAAAGGTTTAGTTCACATTGCACATCTACCTCGAAACTTTTGAGATAAATGGGTTAGGTACATTCTCAGCCGAGTACATGATGGCAAGATTTGGCTTGAGCAACCTATTGAGATCACAAAGAAGATGATTCAACAAGTCACCAGTCTTCCCATGTTGAACAAAGCTAAAACTACCAAAACCCTAGGTCAGACGGAACTAGAGAAGAAAACCCTAGCCGAGTGGGATGGTAGAGGCATGAAAGTTAGCAGCATTACCGACGCTGAACTGAAGTTTGGTACACACATCATTGCCCATAAGATTTACAGTTCTAGTCGACAGAACAGTGTCTCCTGTGAAGCTATTGACCTAGCATACAAAGTGGTCAAGAACCACTTGACATTTGACCTAGCAGACTTATTGTTGAAACAGTTTAACAAGAACATGGAAAGCATTAAAACTTCCAAAAACAATCCATGTAAGTTTGGATCCTTGTTGGTCTGTTTATTCTTCTATGTTCAGAAATTCTTCCCTTCTAAAGGAAAAGTTGTATGGAGAAAAGATGTGCCAGTCCTCTATGAAATAAATGAATACATCGCAGAAATGGGTGAAAACTTTGAAAGCATCATGGATAATTATTTTGAGTCTTTCAAAGAGAAAATGAATGACAGATTTCGGATCCCACAGAAGTTGGTGGAAGATTACAAAGATGACATCTGTTTTATGGTAGATTGTGATAATGTGTATATTCAAGCAGTTAAACCAAGAACTGTATATGTAAAACCTCTTCCTTATGAGGTAAATATTGATGAAACCAAGAATATCATTGAAGCTCTTCTAAATCAGCCTGTCAATCCCAAAGCTCCATATTTTGGAACATATGATGAAGCTAAGGTGAGAATTGAAATAAGCATAAAGCTTCCACAGGCGGTAAACAAAGGAAAGAAGAGGATAGCCAAAATGCAAATGATAACCGAGGACAAAGAAGAAATAGATGAAAAAGAAGAGGAAAAGGATGAGAAAATAGAGGAACCAGAACCTGCAAAGAAGAAAGGAAAAGTTTTCATCACTAAGGCACCTGTGCCTCCCACTGCTGTGTTTACAAGGAGAAATACAAGAGGCAAGGCAGACAAGGTAGAAAAGGCAGATAAAGACATAGTATTCAACATGCCTCCTCTAAGCCTTCAAGAAAAGCTCAAACTCTTTAGAGATGGATCAGGATCTGGAGTAAGTAACATAAAATCCTTGAGATATGAAACCAGATCGGAAGCAGAACAGAAGGAAATAGAAGATGTTGTTGTTGAGAAGATGGGACAGTGGAAATACTCTCCTGAAGAAATTGCCCCATAGGTTCCAGCAGTTCTATTGAATCCAATAAAAATGAGATGGAGTAATGCAAGGCAAACTGTGATAGACATATTTGATCAAAACCTGAGACAGTTGATGCCGAGCTTGAATAATGATGAAGTAAAGAAGGCATTAAAAGAAAATGAAAATAAGATGACATTGAAATTCAATACTTGTTTGATTTTGATCAACAATATTGAATTGGTTGTGAAGGCTGCAAATGCCACATGGAAGAACATATACCACCTTCACCAACCGAGCATTGAAACTGTAATAATAAAAGATATTGAAGATGACAGTGATGAACAAGAAGACACTGAGGTAGATGATACTGTGAGGATAGCAGCAGAAGTCATTGCATCCCTTCCTACCTCTCCAGTGAAAGTTTCTACATCCAGCCCAGAGACACCTTCAAGCATGGTTGTGACAACTTCCACATTTGTCCAATCATCCCTAGCAACATCAGAGGCAACTACCATTTCTTCTACCGAGCTGCAGTCTCCTGCACCATCAAGTTTTCCAGCAGTAAGTTTTCCAGCTTTTGAATCCTCAAGTGTAAATATTTTAAGTTCTCCAGTAGAAAGTATGCCAGTATCTATAGCCAGCCCTACTTTATCTACTGTCACTACTACCAAAGCATTAAGTACAGATA
The DNA here is from genome assembly GCA_027943335.1 of Chamaecyparis obtusa. Taxonomy (NCBI): domain Eukaryota; kingdom Viridiplantae; phylum Streptophyta; class Pinopsida; order Cupressales; family Cupressaceae; genus Chamaecyparis; species Chamaecyparis obtusa. The sequence continues at coordinate 372,569 of BSBK01002424.1, forward strand.
AGCCTAAGGCTCTACCGAGTATAAAATTTTTGGGTAAGAATATAGTTGAGGATATAGACCTAGATGAAGAGATAGAGATTCCTACATTAGATTTTGCAAATCTCTCAGCAGACCAGATGCAAAATATAGGTGAGATCCTCCAAAGGAAAGCAAAACAAAAGAAGCTTAAAGAGGAAAGAGACAAGGAGTATCAAATCATCAAGGATGCTAAGGACATTTTGTCTGATGCATTAGGCATTAAAGTAGACTCCTCCCAGCATGTTTTGTTACAATTAGCAGAAGCAGTTGAGAAATACAATGAGGACTCATCCGGGACAGAAAAGTTAGTTGAAAGAGCCGAGAAGAGATTCAACAATAAAGTGCTTGAGCACATTGCTCAGCACATAGCTATTAACCAAGTGGAATTGTCTTTAGTTTTGTCTAACATAGAATCTATCTATTCGAATGCTACCTCTCTTTTGGCCAGACTATGCAATATTGCCGAGTTCACAAAGGATGTCAAAGATAAAATGAATAAAATGGATGAGGATATGAAGATTAGCATACAGAAGCTGCAACTTGAACCAAGTTCAAGCTCTGCTCATCACATGAAAATTTCACACCTATCTAATATGCAGTCTGATCTACTGAAAGAAGACTCAAGGATCCGGTCCACACTGCTAGACATCCAACACATGATCCTTCCCATCATGAATACAATGTATAAGCACATTGAACATTCCAAAACATTGATTCATGACAATCAGTTCTCTATAGCAGATCACATGATTGAACTCTCTGCAGAAGTCCAAATTGCTATACAAACATGTAAGATCCTGCAAGAAAGTTGGGACAGAACCCTGGCACTAATAATGAAGGTACATTTTGATTTTCTATCAAATTTTGGATTCTCTCTGTAAATAACTTGTATATGCACCTTTGGCATTATCGTCAAAAAGGGGGAGATATGTATAGAAGGAGAGATATGTATAGATTTGTATCAGAAACAGTTAGCACATTGAAAGGGGGAGACAATGTACAAAGCCCTATAACAAAGACAAATTTTGAAAAATCAAAATAAAACTCAGCATGATTCGTGTATATAAATTTTGGCCAATAAGTGTTTTTGTCACTAATGCCAAAGGGGGAGATTGTTGGCATTAAGCAGAATTGCCACTAGTGACAACACTCATTTGCATTCTGGATAGAAACCGAGCAGACAGTGCAAACCGAGCAGACAGTGCAAACCGAGGAAGTTAGTACAAACCGAACAGGACAATGTAAACCAAGTAACATCATGTCTACCGAGTCACCAGTACTTACCGAGTTCAAAACCTACCGAGTGATTAGTATGAACCGTGCCTTCACTTCTACCGAGTGCATGACGATGCCAAGTAATGCAGTGGACGCCGAGTATCAAAAAGTCACCGAGTCAGTTTGCAGGAATCGAGTAACCATACTTGGCCCGACTTAGTAGCACTTATGTTTATTTTTCAAGCCGACTGTGTAATTGTAATTGTAATTAATTGTTTAAGACTTGTATATAAACAATGTTGTAAAAATAAAAAGATGTAATAAAATGTATGAAGTAGAATATATGTGAAAGAGAAAGAAAGGCAGAGATAAGCGAATTACAGAAGGCTTCAGAAGTATAAGATACAGCAAAGACAAATTCATCACAGAAGGTGATCAGTACATCAGCGAATCTCAATCAACAATCCAGTTGCAAAGCAGAGATCTACTGTTTCATTCTAACAGGTGAATCAGTACTAAATCCTTTAACCGGGTAGACTTAACAGTCTTTGCAAAAATCTCTTTACCGAGTGCATACTTCATTGTATGTTTGTAAATCCTTTAACAGGGTGGATTTAGCAATCCTTATTGCTCCTAACAGGGCAGATCATCAGAAGTGATCAAATTGTAAGCCTTAACCGGCCAACTTTATTCTGCAGTATTAAAGCTTTGTGGGTTTCATCCCCACCCCAGTTTTACTTTCTTTTGGAAGGTTTCTGGGTAACCAAATCTATGTGTCATTATTGTGAATACTTTTAAGTTTCATGCTTTCTGTATGCAAAGGTTAAAAAAGTAAATTACATGTTAAAATTGTAAGAAAATTTGGAGTTACTGATTCACCCCTCCCCTCTTAGTAACTCGGTTAATTCCTGAATATTTCCAACAGGTCCGTAGTATTTTCTAAGTCAGTTCTAGGTAGTGATGCAAAGCTTTGTCTTACATAATATTGTAAGGAAAATTCCCATGTGGCTTTGCATATTGTAATTCTGAAATGTGTAATTCCACACTTGTGGAGATAATTAGAAGCCCATTTTATGTTCTTGCAAATTGCTATTGTGTCTCTATTTTTGTTATGTGTTTGTGATATTAAGAGGAGCACCCTTCATCAGAGATCATTTTTTATAATGTACCTAATTGTTTACCACTGAAGAGAATTATTGATCATTGTATGGATCTAATTCCTGGAGCTATTTTACTGAATAAAGCACCACATCGGTTGACACCTATTGAGAATGAGGAACTTAACCAACAAATCCAAGAGTTGTTGTAGAAAGGTTTGATTTGAGAAAGTTTGAGTCCATGTGCATTACCAACTATATTAGCACCTAAAAAGAATGGAGAGTGGTGAATGTGTACTGATTCTAGAGAAATCAACAAGATTGTAGTGTAATATCAGTTTCTTGATGACATAATGGATAGTTTGAGTGCATCAAAGTATTTTACTAAAATTGATTTGAAGAGAAGATATCATTAGATCATAATCAAAGAAGGTGATGAATGGAAGACTTATTTCAAGACAAGAGAAGGTTTATAGGAGTGGTTGGTTATGCCTTTTGGTTTAACTAATGCATCGAGTAATTTTATGAGATTGATGAATGAGGTTTTGAAGAAATTCTTGAGTAAATTTGTGATTGTATACCTGGATGAAATTTTGATATTCAGTAAGACCAGAGAAGAACATTTGTTGCACATTAAATATGTATTGCAGAGATTGAAAGAAGACAAGTTCTTGATTAATTTGAAAAAGTATTCCTTCATGAAAGAGGAGATTGTATATTTGGGATTTGTGATTTTAGCTAATGGTTTGAAGATGGATCCTAAGAAGGTCAAAGCTATTTTGAATTGTCCTACACCTAAAAATGATAGTGAGGTAAGATAATTTCATGGTTTAAAAAGTTTTACCAAAATTTCATCAAAAATTTTATTACAATTTGTAATGCTACGACTGAGACTATGAGAGGGGATAAAAGAGAATTCAAGTGGACACATGGAGGTAATAAAAGTTTTAAGACTTTGAAGAATTTTTTTGCTGAATTGCTTGTGTTAGCTTTACCTAATTTAAATAAGGTATTTCATGTTGAATGTGATGCAAGTGGTAGAGCAATAGGAGCTTTTTTGAGTCAAGAAGGTAAACCGGTTTCTTTATTTAGTGAGAAATTGAATGATACTAAAATAAAATATTTTGTGTATGATCAAGAGTCCTATGCTATTGTTCAAGCCCTAAAGAAAGGGATAAATTATTTGATACTGAGTGAATTTGTGTTTTATACTAATCATAAGGCTTTACAATATTTAGGTAGTTAGAATAAGTTGAATCAAAGACATATGAAATGGGTTGAGTAATTACAGAGTTATACATTTGTGATAAAACATAAGAGTGGAGTCACTAATCGAGTTGCTGATGCATTGAATAGAAAAAGATATTTGATGACTGAAATGAGAATTGAAGTTCTTGGTTTTGATGAAATGAAGGATTTGTATGAAACTAACCTTGATTTTTTTGAGTAGTGGAGAAAGTACAAAGCACATAATCAAGATCAACCGAGTACTAAATGGGAAGACTATTTCATTCAAGAAGGTATGTTGTTTATGTTACCCTATTTTTCTACATGCAGAATGATAGACACAAATAGGAAAATGGTGCATAAAGGTGCATTCATTTAGCACTATTTTCAGGTGATGTGGATTAACATTTTGTTATTGCATTCATACCAAATTTTTATTGTACTCTAAGTATTGATCACATTTCAAATTTTCAAAAAAATCATAATTGATCATTACATTGTGCATACAAATTGAATGTAATTTAAGAATGTTCTTTCACATTTCATCTTTCATATCAATAAACAGAGTACAAAAGGAAGAATAGAAAGATTTGATAAAGGTATGAGTAGGTCCTTTGCATTTCCTTGAAGAGATGTTTGCATTTAGGAGCTGGTTGTCCATCTGGTTCAAGTCCTCGGGTTCACTATCTGAGTCTTTAGGTTTGCATCTTCTAGGAGTCTTCAAGGTTCATCTTGCATCATGGCGAGAAAATTGTTAGACCCAATTGGATCTAAGAAATGCAGAAGATCAAAAAATCATACAACAATTAGAAGCTTTCAGAGTTGCACATATTAATCTGATATCAATGCAATAAAGGCTAGCATTCAAGGCCCGTGCCATAGGAGATGAAAAGAAAACTTCAAGAAATCTTGGCCCATGTGCTTTTAGCTCAAGATCATCAATCTTTGCAAAATAAGATACTTACAGTTAAGGCTAGCATTCAAGGCCCGTGCCACAGGAGAACTAAAAGACTGAGCTCCAAGTAAATGCCACAGTTAAGCCGAGCTCTTGGGTACAAGATCACTTGAATGCTACTTAAAGTTCATGTGCCTTGTAGTCACAGGCTGAGTGCTTCCATTATTAAAGACCAGGTTACAACCAAGCTTCAAGTTAAAACCAGTCAAAGCCAAGTTTGAAGGCAAGAAAAGGCTTATTTCAAACACAACCGAAGATAAAGGGAAATCACAGAGAGAATGATTTTTATTATAGTGTAACTTCCATAATGTAATAATCATAGCCAGAGTGTGAGATTGAACACATGAATATAGACAGGGAAAGATGAATCTAGGGTCAAAGTCCTTGATGGAGCTGCCATGACTAGGGTTTATCTTCAGTTTCCCAAATCCAAGATGCAGTGCAAAAACTGAGAAAACTCAAGCTTTGATAATATTTCAAGTCCACCAACAAAGAAATTAAATGCTATTCAATGTTGCAGTCCTTTAGCTAGCCTCAAAAACTACCAGTGCCAACTTGCATATTCCTTTGAAGAAATTTTATGAGTTTTAAATTGTATTCGGATGGTCATAATGCCTTAGTTTAAAATTTGTAATAATTTAAACTTAGGCCTTTATAGGCTTTATGTTTAATTTTTATATTTAGGCTTAGTGTTTGATATTGAGTTTTATCTCAATTATTTTTTGTAATATATTGGTAATATCTTTAAAAGATATATTTTAAATTACCAATATTAGGGTAGGTTCAAAGCACGATTGGTGCATTTAATTTAGGGAGTTTTAGAGCTGGATTTGGAGTCAATTTGGGGAATCTATTTTATAGCTAGATTTGATTTTTTTAGGAGCTATTTTTTAGGGGGATTGCATTTCTAGATTTAGGCTTAGGAGGCTATATAAGGGAGACTGATTTTCAATTTTAGTGGTTGGGGAGTTGTGGCAAAGGAGGGATTAGTGAACATTTTTATTCCTTTGTTCCCTTTTCACATTTTGTAACCATTTTCAGAGCTTGAAAGGATAATAAAGAAGGTTTTCTTCACATTGCATCATTTTCTGAGTATCAAATTCAATCCTAATCTCCTTTCTACATTTAAGTGTTTTACTTTTGTGTAATCAAGTTAAGTGAATTGTTTCCAATTCCTTTTCTAGATTATCAAAATCCAAGCCTTTTGCAGAATATGTAAGTTTTTTGTCAATTTTTTACTGTTTGTGGTATGAACCCTAATAGTGGATTCTAGTAAACCTTTATGTTGAATAGAGAGTGATAAATGCAAATCTTAGCGCTTGTAATTATGGATTTCAGTTTGAAGATCCTGATAAATCTGAAGCAAGTTTTGGTGTATCACCCCATTTCCCTTTTAGTTGTTTAATTCCCTTTCCCTTTTCCCACATGTTTTCAATCAGGAGGTGATATTTCTAGATCAAATAGGAACCAACCTAGAATCTGGAGATTCCTTCTTAATCAGAGTCCACCCACAACTCGATAAGGTTTCCATTGTTAGGATGAAATGTTTGATAGCCCTAATGCCTGAGTTAGGGTGACATTTTCAGACCTAAACAATTTTTGGCATGCCCGGTGGGACCCATTCTTCAATGAACTGGTCGAATTGGATTATATTACTTGCTAGTTCTAGTGAGCTATCAGCAAGATTTAGACCTTACAGAGGTCACATTTTGAATATCTAATGTTCCATGGAGGAAAGTGAGCTAGTTGCAAAGATCAAGATTTGTTTTCCATCATTTCAAGAGAATTTTGTTCAAGAAAATCAGTTTCAGGTTTTTCAAGGTTAGCAATTTCAAAATGCATTCAATGAGCCTACATCTACTCAGCCTTTTAATGATTTACAAAATATAGATACTGTAAGTATGTTGTATAATATGCTTATGTAGATTGAAGATATTAAGAGGCAACAAGAATCTGAATTCGAACAAGAGCTGGATAGGAAGATAGAGGAGCATGCACCCATATTCAATAGCAAGAAGCATTGGCTTAGCATGATCAAGAATATAAGAGATATTTGGTGGAGCAATACAAGAGGAATGAGGCTAAGCTTGCAAGAGGATTGGAAGTAGAGAAGAAGGTTCATGAAGAAGAGTTGGATGCTTAGAAGGATATTTATGAAAAGGAGCTTCAACAAAAGGATGATCTGATATTCGCCATATTTAATAGAGGCATTGAATTTTAGTTAGAAAAAGAAAAATAATTAAGATCTCATCTAGAGTTTCATGAGAAATTTCAAGAAGAAAAAGAAAGAGAAGCAAGAGCTCAGGAGGAGTTCCATGAGAAAGAGCTTTGGGATCTCAAACAGACAATAGGATTCTTGATCTCTTCAAAAGTAAAGTATAAAGAAGCATATCAAATGCAGCTTGAAAAGTGTCTTTAGTTGGAGCAAGAAAAGGAGGATCTTTCTGAACAAGATGAGACAAAGAAGTTTCCAGAAAATTAGGATAATTGTGCCGATAAGAATATGATTTTCCTATAAAAGAGTAAGAAAGATGAAGAAGATCATTTTTGGGATGAGTTGGAGAATTTTTGCTTACATCTTGATGACAAGCCCACACTTCCAGAAGGTACCCACAAGTTAGAGGAGGTAGTCATTTCGAACCAACATAAAGAGGAATCTTCTTAAACTAAAGTGACTTCTCAGGAACCTGAGTCTATCAAGGAGAGCTCCAACTTCACTATCACTCAAGGATGTCTTATCAAGCCTTTGGCAAGGATGGAGGCTAGAAAAGAAGAACAAGTGATGCTAGCACCTCTGCATGATAATCTACTGAAAGAAGGAACTAAGAAGTAATCAAAGCAGCTTGCTGACCCACTTGATCAAGTAAGTAGATTCCTTTTGGATCTTCACCAAATGTTGCTGGTTGCTAGTTTTCTTCAGAATGATAGTGTTTTAAATCAGCTGGATCAAGTAAGATCATTATCAGTCAGATCCTTGCCATACAAGTGATCAAGTTCATCTCATTTTCTCATTTCATGATGGCTTTCCAGAAGCATGTTAGTTTTTGTGAGCTGAAAAAGATGGGAAACTATTTTTCACAATCAGTGAATGGTTTTGATTAACCAGGCTTTAAGCTGGTTAAAGTAGGTTATTTTAGGGTTTTCATTTCAATAAGTGCAGTCCAGTACTAGGTCCTTAGGTTGCATGTGTCCTTGTTTAGGTGCATTTTTATTTCAATAAGGTTGCATTCATGTGTTCCAGTTTTCAGACTACATTGCCCAATGATAAGGTCTAGAGTTCATGTCTAGTAGGTAGACATCCAGCAGAAGTCGCCAAAATTGTTACCCTATTTTTCTACATGTAGAATGATAGAAACAAATAGGAAAAGGGTGCATAAAGGTGCATTCATTTAGCACTATTTTCAGGTGATGTGGATTAACATTCTGTTATTATATTCATACCAAATTTTTATTGTACTCTAAGTATTGATCACATTTCAAATTTTCAAAAAATTCATAATTGATCATTACATTGTGCATATAAATTGAATGTAATTTAAGAATGTTCTTTCATATTTCATCTTTCATATCAATAAAAAGAGTATAGAAGGCAGAATAGAAAGATGTGATAGAGGTATGAGTAGGTCCTTTGCATTGCCTTGAAGAGTTGTCTGCATTTAGGAGCTGGTTGTCCACCTGGTTCAAGTCCTTGGGTTCATTGTCTGAGTCTTTAGGTCTCCATCTTCTAGGAGTCTTCAAGATTCATCCTGCATCATGGTGAGAAAATTATTAGATCCAATTGGATCTAAGCAATGCAGAAGATCAAAACATCATACAAAAATCAAAATCTTTCAGAGCTGCACATATTTATCTGATATCAATGCAATAACAAAGTGTGTATACACATAAATTGAAAAGTACTATTAAAGGGACATAATTTTATGAAAACTTTTACTATTAATGGCTATCAATATGCATGCTTTTTTTTATTATTATAAACTAGATGTCTAAATCAAAGGGACTTAGTTTTATAGTTGAGAAACCCTTTTTAGGATAGCAGGAGATATTAGGTTAGTGAACATATTAGTTGACTGACATGGTTGCATAATTATCATCCTATAGGATAATGTCATTAAAATATATCTTCTGATCATATTCACTAAACTAATGTAATGTTTTTGATTTGATGTTGTTTCTAAAAAGATGATGCAGTGTGATGTTCATTATAATGGTTCACTGGAGAATATGTTGTAAAGTGTTATTCATATGCTAAAAAGATTCAAAGTATATCAAGTTCAAGATCATTGAAATCTATTTATGGGTGTCACAAGCCTGTGCTTGAACCCCATAAACAAATTGCATTGCTAGTTACATCTATTTTAAGTCTTTTCATATCTGAATTTTGGGTCTACAATAGAGTATCAGAAGGTACACAAAAGGTGACATCCATGCTATGATTTACAAGAAGGAAGTTGCTACAATCCAAATGATGAAAATTCATTTTTAAACACAGTGAATACGTTATAGCCAAAGGGAACCAAGTTACAGTAAAAAATAGAAATTAATTAATAGAGATGACAACAGCTTGAAATATCAGTAAAAACCAAATTTCTTTATTGCTAAAAATAAAAAAATCAAAATCTCTAGTATTCGAGCCATAAAGTGGAATCAGAAGTTTTTCAATTTTCTTTTGTAAACAGAAAAGCCCAAAAGATCTTTGCATTATATAAAAAAGCTTCAACAACAAGTTGAGTATGAAGTGACACTTTATTCTGGAGATTATAAAAAATGTTTCATTATAACTTTGAAGTAACTCTCAACTTTTTCATTAAAACAACAACAAATGAAAGCCCTAAACTTAATGCAAAATGGAGATGAGTCATCTTGAGTTCAAACAATACATTATAGGTTGAGTCTCATGCAAGAGGAAAATAGATTCAGCCTTCAAAATGAATAATTTAGGTATAGAAAAAGAGGGATAGTGTACTTATCTCATAGTCATGAGCCAAGAGATCACATTAAAAAGGGGCCAAGTTGAAGATATTAAAGAATTCAAGGTTGAGTCTCAACAGTCAAACTCCTGAGCTGATGATTCAAGTCACAGTTCATGCTCAAGGTTGAGTTTCCAGCCTTGAAACAGTCATAGGTGAATCAATGTCGAATCTCAAAGACCGAGCCCCCAAACAAATTCCATGTGCTATACAAAGAAATCACGTCTCCAGCCAAGCCGAGTTCAACTCATAGTGCCAGTCTCAAGATTCAAAATATTTTATTCACACCCCATGACTCAAGGTTAAAAGTCAAATTTAGAAATGAGAGCTAATCTCTTTGCCAAATAAGCAAGCTTCTAGTCAAGCGTAAGTCTTAGCTCAAGTTGGTCAAAGCAGAGGATCTATTGAAAATTATAGAGTAACCAAAAACTCAATTGGGCTTCAAGAGATCACTGTCATAATACAAGCTAAGTCACAACATTCCAGTTGAGTTTCAGTTCTAGATCTCAAGGCTCATGTGTCAAATCAAAGCCAATAGTTTATCAAAATTAGACAGTGCTAAAGGAACTAAGCTAATTTCTAGTCAGATCTGAGTTTCTAGTTAGCCCAAGTCCAAAATATGAGTTCTTTCGAATTACAAACCAAGATGTAAATAAAACTTCAGCAAATCTCAGCCCGTGTGCTTTTAGCTCAAGATCATCAAGCTTTGCACAAAAAGATACTTACAGTTAAGGCCAGCATTCAAGGCCCATGCCGCAAGAGAATTGAAAGACAAAGCTCCAAGTAAATGCCACAGTCAAGCCGAGCTCTGGGGTATGAGACGACTTGAATGCTAGTTAAAGCTTGTGTGCCTTGAAGTCACAAGATGAGTGCTTCTAGTATTAAAGACTAGGTTACAACCGAGCTTCAAGTTAACACCAGTCAAAGCCAAGTTTGAAGGCAAGCAAAGGCTTCTTTCAAACACAGCCGAAGATAAAGAGAAATAACAGAGATGATGATTTTTATTATAGTGTAACTTCCATAATGTAATAATCATAGCTAGAGTGTGAGATTGAACACATGAACACAAACAGGGAAAGATGAATCCAGGTCAAAGTCCTTGATGGAGCTGCCATGAGTAGGGTTTAGCTTCAGTTTCCCAAATCAAAGATGTAGTGCAAAGATAGATAAAACTCAAGCTTTGATAAGATTTCAAGTCCACCGACAGAGAAATTAAATGCTATTCAATGTTGAATCCCTTCAACCAACATCGAAAACTGCCAGTGCCAACTTGCATATGGCTTTGAAGAAATTTTATGAGTTTTAAATTGTATTCAGATGGTCATGATGCCTTAGTTTAAAATTTGTAATAATTTAAACTTAGGCCTTTATAGGCTTTAGGTTTAATTTTTACATTTAGGCTTAGTGTTTGATATTGAGTTTTATCTCAATTTTTTTCTATAATATATTGGTAATATCTTTAAAAGATATATTTTAAATTACCAATGTTAGGGTAGGTTCAAAGCATGATTGATGCATGTAATTTAGGGAGTTTTAGAGCTGGATTTGGAGTCAATTTGGGGAAGCTATTTTATAGCTAGATTTGAGTTTTTTTAGGATCTATTTTTTAGGGGGATTGCATTTCTAGATTCAGGCTTAGGAGGCTACATAAGGGAGTCTAATTTTTAGTTTTAGTGGTTGGGGAGTTGTGGCAAAGGAGGGCTTAGTGAACATTTTTGTTCCTTTGTTCCCTTTTCGCATTTTGTAACCATTTTCAAAGCTTGAAAGGATAATAAAGAAGGTTTTATTCATATTGCATCATTTTCTGAGTATCAAATTCAATCCTAATCTCCTTTCTGCATTTAAGTGTTGTACTTTTGTGTAATCAAGTTAAGTGAATTGTTTCTGATTTCTTTTCTAGATTATCAAAATCTAGACCATTTGTAGAATATGTAAGTTTGTTGTCAGTTTTTTACTGTTTGTGGTATGAACCCTAATAGTGGATTCTAGTGAACCTTTATGATGAATAGAGAGTGATAAATGCAAATCTTAGTGCTTGTAATTGTGGATTCCAGTTTGAAGATCCTGATAAATCTGAAGCAAGTTTTGGTGTATCACCCCATTTCCCTTTTAGTTGTTTAATTCTCTTTCCATTTTCCCACATAAGTTTTCAATCAGGAGGTGATATTTCCAGATCAAATAGGAACTGGCCTAGAATATGGATACTCCTTAATCAGAGTCCACCCACAAATCAAGAAGGTTTCCATTGTTAGGATGAAATGTTTGATAGCCCTAATGCCTGAGTTAGGGTGATATTTTCAAACCTAAATAATTTTAAGGTATTCAATTGTGTATACTGAGAGGATAAATGAGAACTAATTTGATAAAGGAGAAACATAGTAGTGGTTTGGATGTACATTTTGGCATTGATAAAATATTGAATTTTCTTAAGGAGAGATACTTTTGGCTATAGTTGTATACAGATGTTCAAAAATTTGTGAGAAGTTGTGGATTTTGTCAAGTTGAAAAGGGAGTAAGTCAGAATACTAGATTGTATACACTGATTTCTATTCCCAAGAAACCTTGGAGTGATATTAGTATTGATTTTGTTCTTGGCTTAGCGCAGACAACAAGAGGTAATGATTCTATATTTTTTGTTATGGATATATTTTCTAAAATGGAACATTTCATACCCTGTAGGAAAACATCAGATGCAATACATATATCAAATCTTTTCTTTAAGGATATTTCCAGATTGCACAGATTACCAAAGAGTATCATCTCTTACCGAGATAATAAGTTTGTTAGCTATTTCTGGAAGACTCTATGGAATAAGTTGGGTACTGAGTTGGAGTATAGTTCTACATTTCATCCACAGACTGATGGATAGACAAAGGTTATAAATAAAAGTTTGGGTAATCTATTGAGATGCTGAGTTGGAAACAAACCGAGTAATTGGGATTCTATGTTGTCACAATCAGAATTTGCATACAATAATTTAGTAAATAGGAGTATTGGAAAAAAACCTTTTGAGATTGTTAATGGCACACAACTGAGAGGTATATCAGATTTGAAGAACATTGCTAGAGAAGAGAAGTGAAGTGTTGAAGGAGAAGAATTTTCTAAGTTCATGAAGACATTGCATGAGGAAGTGAAACATAAGTTGGAACATAGTAATCAGAAATACAAGGATAGAGAAAATCGATCAAGAAGACATAAGACCTTTGTAGTTGGAGATGAAGTAATGGTTCATTTGAAGAAAGGCATATTTCCTATTTGAACCTATGGAAAATTGAAGATGAATAAATTTGGTCCATGTAAGATATTGAGGAAGTTTGACAGTGGAAATGCTTATGATATTGAGTTACCCGATGACATGGATATATCACATATATTCAACATTGCATATGTGTATGAGTATCATGAATCTGATGAATAAATGATAGTACCAAATGATTATCCTAAGAAGCAGACTGAAGAAGTTGAGCAGATTTTGGAACAAAGAGTTGGCAGAAGCACAAGAGGAAAAGAGTACATGGAATATCTAGTAAAGTGGAAGAACATGCCAATTGAAGATAGTTCATTGATTTCAAATCTAAGTTGGATTCATCTTGGGTTGTACCTACTACATGATTCAGAGAATCATTTCAGAATAACCCTGGGTGTTTGATGAAGAACCCTGGGTGTTTGATGGGGGAGCATCTTGGGTTCTTGGCAATCCTATATCACCAAAAACATGTTAGATTTTTTAGATGTGCTCAATATTTGGTCTCTCAGTGAAGTATTCTTGTTTCCATTAACAAGGCTCGGTTGCTATTTGGTTCGGTTGTTCACCAAGTTAGTTTCAGTTTGTTGGTAGTCTTTCTCACCGAGTGGTTTATTTTCGATCTTTGTTGAGGCTGACTTATGAATTTAATTTTGGTTACAGAGTTAATGGTTGCATCGATCATTGGTAAGTGTGTGGACCTAAATATGGGTTTTCCCTTTCTCCAATGTTGGATATAAGGATCTTTAGAAGATGACCTATTTGGTGGCCTCTTTTATAAATAGAGTAGTATGTTGTAGATTTGAGGGGGTAGTTTTTAGGGGAAGTGGATTTTTGTAAAAGGTGGTAGATCCTCGCATGTATGAGGACTATTTGTATTTGAATTCTAATTGTATTGGCTATAACCAGGAAGGCCTTACAACCTAAAATGTTTCTTTTAAGTTTGGTTATTGATGGATAACAGATTAAATTTTATAATTTTCCTGCATTCTATTATGAGTAGTGGTTGTTGTTGTACCAAAAGATCAACCTATTAATGCATGATACAACCACTAGACTTATAGAAGACACAAGAGGCTGTTAAACCATGTCATGAATCCCAAGTAGAGCACTAACCATTTTGTCAACAATCTCCCCCTCAGCGCTACCCGAGGGGATTCGAACCTGTGACCAAGCTCTAATACCACTTCTTACAAGTAGTGGTTGTCGTTGCACCAAAAGATTGACCTGTTAATGCCTGACACAACCACTAGCCTTATAGAAGACACATGAGGCTATTAAACCATGTTGCAAATCTCGAGGGGAGTACTGACCATTTTGCCAACACATTATCTCTCTCCCAGTCTTGTGTTGTTTCTTCTGAGTGTTGATCTTTCAGGTAGGTTGGTAGTTGGGTGTGCCTTTGGCCCCATCTTCCATCTCACCTTGCGTCAGTATTTTTTCTTTGAGACACCTAGGATTTTGCACTTAATTTAAGCACATGGTGTAGGATAAATTCCAATTTAGGTGTGAGATCCACCTTTAGTGCATATATCTCATTATCATCCTTTTCATATGGCACATACTTCATTTCATGATAGAGGATGATCCAACTTTGGTGGACATGTGATTCCACATTGTGTAGGTGATAGCTTATCATCTTCTTATCATTGTCTCTTATTGCCTTTCTTATATAAGGAGGCCTATTATGTACAATTTTAATCATGTACATTATCAATAATATCATTCTTGTATCTTAATTGAATTGTCTTGCCAATCTCTTGTGGAAGTCATCTTAATCTTTAATTTGATCCTGGGGGTGTTGTAGAGTCACCTAAAACTCTAACACTCCCCATGGATATATGCACCACTTTGATACACTTAGTTAAAAGGAGGGGCAATAACTCCAAGCTTCTCTCAAAGAAACACAAAATTATTCTGATATAACATGTTTTCAATAGTCTTCAACCTTCTCGATTGAATCTACATAGTAAGAATATTTTCAACTGATAGTTCACATTCATATAATAATATAGGATAAACAACATGATTCTAACTTGTACAAGTGTGTGCATCAATACCTATAGCCTCCTTCTTCTTACCAATACCCTTTAATTTTTTCTACCTCTTCACTATCACTTGAAACTATAACCAGAGAAAAGTAGCTCTCTAGACACATTGTTATAACTTTCTTTTCTTGTTTACCAGAAGATAAATCCTTTGTAGACATATTTCTCATTCTCTTTCCCTTATCTTTTTCTTTCCTTTCACAGGTAGAAATAGACAGTTCTTCCATAACTTCAATTCTTACAACACTAGTATCATTTATAATTTTGCTCAATTTTTCAATAATGCTCATACATCCTTCCTCATTATTCCCGTAGGATAAATTATTTTCCCAAATAATTCTAGGCTCTACATCTTCTATGTCACATTAATTAATATCAACATAGAAGACACCATCATCCATATACTAGTCAATGAAATTAGTAGAAAATATGTTCGTTAAACACAACCTCTTTTTCAACTTATCAAAGAGTCTTCTATAATAAAAAATGGTATTATCCAAGCTATCTAGATGTATCTTAATTTGTAAACCAGTAGACAAATCATTTCTCCAATCCACATTTGAACACAACTTAGCATGTACAATCTCTGACAAAACCAAACAACTAATTCACTATTTACTGAACCATACAGTCAGTTTTATGGACTACAAAAGATAAATATTACCTTTGTAAAATCCTTCAAGACTTATTTCTATGTTGAGGAGATACTCAACATCCAACATTGAGGGGGAAACATATTTGAGTGAAAAATTCCCCTTGGACCTTGTAGTTTGAGTCATCTAATAGAAGAGGGAGCAACATCTAGAATGGATGCAAGCCGACCTTCAGAAGTACCTTCTATTTTCTTCATCAAATATGTTTTGTTCCTTCCTTTTGTGTCTTCTCCAATGATTAGATGGTCATCCTTTTGATGCATAATTTTTAAAAGCCTTTTAGTATGTCCTATCATGTTATAGTTAAAGTAAATAAGACCTTTTTTTATTCTTGCAGTTTTGTTATTATCGACATTGATGTTTATTCTACATTCAACCTTTTTGTGTCCATATTCATTGCAACTATAGAAATATCTATTAAAACTATTAGAATTTTGATTCATATTTTATTCTACCTCTTCATTGAACTACCTTATGTCCAAACTTATTACAACGATAACATCTTTAATTAAAAGTATAACTCCCTTTTTGAATTCTACACTCATTAGCTTTGTGCCCTACTTTATTGCAATAAAAATAAGTTATATTGACAAATGAATACCTAGAATGAATAAGAAGAGGTATCTTATTCATCAACCCCTTTTTGTCTTTTTCCTACATTTGATCTACCAAAACCTTTTTATCTTCCACTTGCTTCCATTCTGCCAAATCATTTTTATCTTCCACTTGCTTCTGGGTTAACAAGTTCTTTTTGTCTTCCACCAACTTTCAATCTACCAAATCATTTTTTATTCCACTGGTTATCCCAATTCATTCTTCCTTTCCTTAATGTTCTTTATTAATATAGAATCCACCATGTCTTTCTTGAGTTCCATCTCAACTTCATCTCCCCAACTTCTAATGCATTGAGTTAGAAAACATAGATTCTTATATTTATCTTTAATATAATAGGTATTCCCAATAGTCCTAAAACCTTCTGCAACCCTTTTACCAATATTTATCCTTTTTATAGCACAACCATCACTTTTGAACATAACTTCATACCCTTTCTTACATATTTTATTAACACTTAATAAATTATGTTTCAAACTGTTAAATAACTGAGATGGGGGGGGGGGGGATGAATCAATTAATTCCAGTTATCCTAAAGTCCCAAACAATCTTTGATGTATAAAAAAAATCTTTCAAATCAATTAAAAAAAATGGTAAATCTTTGTCAGTTCCTTTCTGTTCATTAACCGAATACCAATAAATTAACTAGTGTATATACCAATCAAACTAGTAATTGTAATGTGTAAAGAAAAATAAAAAATCATCACATCCATACACATATAAAACTTGAATTTTAATGTGGAAACCCTGCTAGGGGAAAAAACACTGGGACTGATACTCAAAAATAATTTCACTCTTCTGAAGTGAGCTCGATTAAGATCCAACCCTATTAAAGGTTACAATAACACACTATAAGGTGTGACCTGGTTAGAGGATTTATCACTAACAGTTCTCCATGTCCAAATATTCACAATGAGGTCATCATGAAAACAATCAACATTCATTGAATGTCATAATGAAATATAAAGATTGTTAAGTCCCACTCGATTAAGAGATTTATTTGTAGCAATGGTTAGAATGCAACAGTAAATGATCTGATTCAAATACAAATTTCTTTTTTAGATTTTTAGATCTATGCTAAGCTCAAAGTACCTATGGCCATCATAATCATTTCAATATCCTTGTATCCTCCAAATCTATTCTTCTCGGTTAATTCCTTTCTCTGACACTCGGTGTTGTCAATAGAATTGCTTAGTTATGTCTTTAACCTGTTTGACTAGCTTCACATAAATGCAATCCTCTCACATGCATTCCAGGATTAATTATGAATCTCTTGTCTCCTTTTAGAGACATAGTAAAAATTTTTCTTCTCATCCATAGATTTTTCCTCTTAATCTTCACCGTTGATTTTTCTACTTCAACCTTCCTTGAAACTTGTGTCTCTAACACATTTCATTCTAGTTCATCCGATCATCCTTGAATTTTTTTAGCCAATTGATCATCATAAATTTTTTTATCTTTAACCTCAAAATCATCCATAATTTTCCAACTCATCATCTTTAGTTGGCTATCACTTGTTCCATTTATTTCTTTCACTCGGTCAATATTGTGATGTGTCAATGACTTCTAACTCAGTTAATATTGCACTCGGTATATACTACACTTGCTCAGTGTACACTGTTTCAACTCAGTGTATATTGAATTCTTCATTTACTGACAACATAAACTTGTACATTCTTGGTCTTCAATTCTTAACAAAATTATGTAATACAATAAAATCACTAACATAATGTCATAGACTCATCAATAAGCTACCTAATGAATACCATATCCATATCTTTCTCATACATATCATAATCATGTTAATATCTCATTTCTTCTCCATTATTTCCTTCTTCAGATGTTTGTAACTATCATGATAAGCACATTAAAAAATAGTTGACATCAATGATAATATACTAACTAATTTAATGTTTTACATATACCTTTGTAGCTCAGTGATCATCATTCAATCTCTCCCTTTGGCATTGATGGCAACACAATATGAAATATGCCATAGAATACCAAACATTTGTCTACAACTCTATATGTAAATGTTGTGACTTAGTAAGCTCTTCCCAGGTGATGCATTTAATATGTTTAATCACTACAAAGCATCATTTTCTCTACATGCATGTAATCTCTCTCATTAGATCTTTATTTACTTCATGCAATCATCTCTCCCTTTGACAATAATTCCAAAAAGAAAATAATCAACTCTATAGTAGCCAAATCAATATCTCTGTTATTCGGTTCAGATTCTTGTACCTTGCATGTACATATATGCATTTTCAGCTTGTCTTCCATGTTTCACAACCTTAGGAAACCCAAAGTGTGAACATTAAGCATCAACATCATTAGATATTCTGATAAAGTATAGGTTGATGCGATCTCATATCACCTTAGTGACTGTTAGACAAGGGACGAACCCCTAGTGTACTTCTCAAGTATTCAAATGTTTCATTTGATAAAGGTTTAGTAAAGATATCAACAAGTTATTCTTGTTACTTCACATATTCCAATCTTACTTGCTTTTCTTGAACTTGTTCCCTCAAATAGTGATACTTTATATATATATATATATATATATATATATATATATATATATATATATATATATATATATATATATATATATATATATATATATATATATATATATATATATATATATATATATATATATATATATATATATATATATATATATATATATATATATATATATATATATATGTTGTGTCTTTGCACGCATCACTGGATTCTTAGAAATGTTAATAACACTTGTATTATCACAATAAATTATCACTAGGTTAGTGATATCCTCATTCATACCTTCCAATAGTTCCTTTATCCATGCTATATATGAATAATTAGTAGTAGGAGAAAGATATTTTTCTTCTACAGTGGATTGAGAAATGCATCCTTGTTTCTTACTTATCCAAGTTGTCAATCTTTCTCCCAAAAAGAATGCTCCACCAGTAGTGCTTTTTCTATCATCAATGTTTCCAACCCAATCAACATCAGCGTAAACTTTTAGTTCAAAATTACCTTCTTTCTTGTACCATAATCCATAAATTTTAGTGTTCTTCAAGTATCTCAAAATTATTTTCACAACAGTCATGTGTGATTTTTTAGGATTAGCAGAAAATCTAGCTACAATCCCAATCGCATGTGCAATATCTATTCTACTATGCACAACATACATCAATTTGCCAATCATTGATCTATAAAAGGTTTGATTTACCTCGGTTGACTTGTCACCTTTTGTTAGCTTGCATCTGGTAACCATAGGTGTACCGATTGCTTTTAAATCTTCCATACCAAATGTCTTCAAATCTTATTTGATGTATTTGGATTGTGTGATGTATATGCCTTCATTCTGTTGTAGTATTTGCAATCCAAGAATTTTTCTTTATCTCACCAAACATTGACATTTCAAATTCTTTGCTCATTTCATCAAAAAAAGATTTACATAAATTATCATGTCCTCCAATTATGATTTATCAACAAATATTTCAGCAATAAGTATCTTATCATCAATTTCACATTTTAAATACAAATTGTTTTTGTCACTTATTCTAACAAATCCAATTCTCATGAGATAGGAATGTAGTCTTTCATACCATGCTCTCAGTGCTTGTTTCAATCCATAGATTGCTTTGTACAACTTACATACCATGATCCTTTGATTAGGATCAACAAAACCTTCAGGTTGTTCAATATATACCTCTTCCTCAAGTATCCCATTTAGAAATGTAGATTTAACATCCATCTGATATACCTTAAATATTTTTTAAGCAGCATAAGTAAGCAGTATTCTTACTCCTTCAAGTCTAGAAAAAGGAGGAAAAGTTTCTCCATAATCAATTCCTTCTTCTTGTGCATACCCCTTACATACTAGTCTTCATTTTTTCCTTGTTACATCTCCATTCTTATTCAATTTGTTTCTGAATACCCATTTGGTTCCAATCACATTTTTATCTTTTGGTCTCTGTACCAATGTCCATGTCTTATTTTTCTGTAATTTCTCAATCTCTTCATTCATTTCCTTAATTCATTCATCATTTTCCAATGCATCTCTAATAGTTTTAGGCTCAAATTCACAAACTAAACATGTGTTTCTTAACTTACTTCATGTCATCATTCCTACTCTTTTATCTCCAATTATCTGATCTTTTGGATGGTGTCTCCTCACATATCTTGCAAGTACAAGTTTAGAGCTTTGTTCTTAAATGTGTTCTCCAGTCTGTGCATGATCATCATTCTCATTAGTAACTCTTTTCTAATTCTTGGTCTACAAAGACTATTGCTCGGTAGCATTATTCTGTTGCTCGGTAATTCCAGACCGTTACTCAGGTAGAGTTTCAGGTTCCTCAATATAAACAAATCTACCATAGTCTTCTAGTTCCTTTGTGCTTTCTTCACCATTCTTTTCTGCAAAATCATCAACTGTCACATTTTTACTTTCAATCATCTTGTTAGTAGCCTTGTTCAAACATTTATTAGCTTTGCTTTTAGTAGAATATCCTAGGAATATTCCTTCGTAACCTTTTAAATCAAATTTTTGATTTCTATCATCTTTCAGAATGTAACATCTACTTCCAAATATTTTGAAATAACTCACATTAGGTGTGCAACCATACCATAATTCATAAGGTGTCTTTTTTTATTCTTTCTTCAGTTGAACTCGGTTCAGTGTATTAAAAATAGTACTAATAGCTTCTCTCCAGTACATTTGTGAAACTTCTTTTTCAATCATCAGTGTTCTAGCACAATCAACAATTGATCCATTCCTCCTTTAAGAAACACCATTCTATTGGGGTTTTCTCAGTGTAGGTACCTGTCTATTAATTCCATGCTCATTACAAAATTAGTGAGCTTATCAAAAATAAAGTCACCACCACTATCTGACCTTAAGCATTTTAGTTCCTTACTACTTTCTTTTTCCACTTTTGCTTTATACTATTTAAACATTTTGAAAGCTTTAGATTTTTTTTAAGAACATGACAATCATCATCCCAGAGAAATAATCAACAAACAAGCTAAAGTATCTGTCTCCATAATAACTCTGAGTTCTCATAGGACCACACAAGTTAGTGTGAACTAACTCCAAAATAGCATTAGATGAATAGTATTTTCTCTTGAAACTAGACTTTGACATCTTACCCATTTGACATTATTTTCACATTACATGGTCAGGTTTAGATAAGCTTAGTAAACCTCTAACTCTCCTTTTCTTAATGATCTTAACCATGTTGTCAAATTTCACATGACATAACCTCTTGTGCCATAACCATGCATCTTCATTTTTAGCCAATAAACAAGACGTTTCAGCATTGTCCAAATAGAATAAGTTACCTTTTGATTATTTACTAGTACCAATAATCTTTCCATCTTCATCAAAGATCTCCACCTTTCTATTCTCAAATGCAACTCGGCGACCTATATTATTCACTTGTGCTACACTCAATGGATTATAATTAAGTCCTTTCACCCAATATGCATTCTCACATCTGATCTTATTAATAAACAATATAAATCCTTTTCATTTTACTTGACAAGGTGTATCATTTCCCATTTTCATATATCCACCATTATAATGTTCAAGATATTCAAATTTTTCTTCATCACCAGTCATATGATATGTACAACCACTATCAATAATCCAAGTATCATTCTTGCTAACTTTAGAAACAAGTTTTGTTTCAACATAGCTTTCTTCTTCTTTGGAATCTTCTTTCAATGCCACAAATACCAATTCCATTTCTTCATTAGTTTTGGACTCGGTGTCATCATCTTTATCTTCAACGAGGTAGCATGCCTTCTTTCCTTTATCTCTGTAGTCTCGATTATCTCTATTGCCTCTTGGTTAGTTGCCTCTATGATCTCAATAATCTCTTTTGTCATTCTTCCTTTCATTTGATCTTTCATTTGTTTTCTCATCTTCCTTCCTATCAGGACATCTTGTAGCAATATGACTAATCTCTTTGCATTTAAAAAATACCAAGGTTAGTTTACCTCTATATCTTCCTTTACCTTTTTGTAGTCTTCTAGCCATTAATGCTTCAAGTTCATCGAGTTCATCTTCTTCACTTTCACTTTTCACTTTCATTTCTTATCTTATGTATGCTACTTGATTTTCCAATTTTTAGAGATGACATAAATGTGGATTCTATTGTAGGTACAATACTATTGTCATAATTATTGAGCTCAAATGCAGTCAATCTAGCGATCAAACTATCAAGTGAAATATTATTGCCAGGAGCTGCTCTCATTTCATAAATTGTAGAGACTCTAATAACATAGGTAGGTAACAATGTTATGAGAATTTTACTTACCATAGTGTCTTCATCAATAGTTCCACCTGTTCCTCAGATAACATTCACAACTTCCTTGACTCAATTGTTGTACTGAGTGATACTTTCACCTTCTTTCATTTTCATGTCATCAAACTTTCCTCTTAGACTTTAAAATTTTTCCCTTAGCACATTCACATATCCTCCATGAACTAATGTAAGCTTTCCCCACATCTATTTTGTATTTGTACATGACTTAATGTCTTCAAATTCAACATTTGATAAAGAAGAAGCAATGTCAATCATCATAGCATTGTGTTCTTGTCTTTCTTTCACCTGGTCAACACTTAAAGGACCAGTGGGTAAGATAAACTCATTTTCCAAGTAGTACATTGCAGAATCTCCAATTCTTGATAGATATAACTTCATCCTACTTTTCCATGTAGAAAAGTTATCTTTGTTCAACTTCAACACCTCTCTCTTATACATCTTGTGATCTTTTACTTAAGTCCTTCAAACTTCTTTCTTCAAGTACTCTTGCTTTGATACCAATTGTTAGATAACTGAGAGTGGGGGCGGGGTGAATTAGTTAATTCCAGTTATCCTACAGTCCCAAACAATATCTGATGTTTAAAACAAATCTTTCAAATTAATTAAGTAGCTTGATAATACTTTGTTTGTGCCTTTCTGTTCATTAACCGAATACTAGTAAATTAACTAGTGTATATACCGATCAAACTAGTAATTGTAACATGTAAAGAATTTTTTTTTATCACATCCATACACATAACACTTGAATTTTAACGTGGAAACCCTATTAGGGGAAAAACCACTTGGGGCCAGTACCGAAAAATAATTTCACTCTTTTGAAGTGAGCTCAGTTAAGAGCCAACCCTATTAAAGGTTACAATAACAAACTATAAGGTATGACTTGGTTAGAGGATTTATCACTAACAGTTCTT
Source organism: Chamaecyparis obtusa (assembly GCA_027943335.1). Taxonomy (NCBI): domain Eukaryota; kingdom Viridiplantae; phylum Streptophyta; class Pinopsida; order Cupressales; family Cupressaceae; genus Chamaecyparis; species Chamaecyparis obtusa. Next base: position 395,848 of record BSBK01002424.1, read on the forward strand.
TGTGACCAAACATTCACTATGGGGTCAAAAAGAAAACAATCAACATTCATTGAATGTCATAATGAAATAAAAAGACTGTTAAGTCCTACTCAGTTAAGAGACTTATCTGTAGCAATGGTTAGAATGTAACAGTAAATGATATGAAATAAATAAAACTTTCTTTTATATATTTTCAGATCTATGCTAAGCTCAAAATACCTCTAGCCATCATAATCATTTCTGTATCCTTGTATCCTCCAACTCTATTCTACTTGGTTAATTCCTTTCTTTGACACTCAGTGTTGTCTGTAGAATTGCTTGGTTCTGTCTTTAACCTATTTGACTAGCTTCACATGAATGAAATCTTCTCATGCACATTCCAGAATTAATTATGAATCTCTTGTCTCCTTTTATAGACAGAGTAAAATGTTTTCTTCTCATCCATAGATTTTGCCTCTTAATCTTCACCATTGATTTTTCCACTTCAACATTCCTTCAGAACTTGTGTCTCTAACATGTTTCATTCTAGATCATTTGATCATCCTTGAATTTTTCCATTCATTTGATCATCATAACAAACTTTATCTTTAACCTTGAAATCATCCATAATTGTCCAGTTCATCATCTTTAGTAGGCTATCACTTATTCTATTTCTTTCTTTCACTTGGTCAATACTGTGATGTGTCGGTGACTTCTAACTTGATTAATACTGTACTTGGTATACACTACACTTGCTCAGTGTACATAGTTTCAACTTGGTGTATACTAAATTCTTCATTTACTGACAACATAAACTTGTACATTCTTGATCTTCAATTCTTAATAGAATTATGTAATATAATTAAATCACTAACACAACATCATAGACTCATCAATAAGTTACCTAATGAATACCATATCCATATCCTTCTTATGCATCTCATTTTCATGTTAATATCTCATTCCTTCACCATTATTTTCTTCTTCAGATGTTTGTAAGTATCATGATAAATATAGTCAAAACTAGTTGACATCAATGACAATATAATAATTGATTTAATGTGTCACATATACCTTTGTAGCTCAATGATCATCAGTCAATCTCTCTTTCAGATATTCAATCAGTTATAGTCTATCACAAACCTTCAACATAATAAACACCATTAGTTCTATTCTTACAATCAATTGAAATGGTTCCAACGCCTTTGAATTATGTACTTCCCTTTCTTAAAAAATTGATTTCTCCTCCCTCATATACTTCTACTTTAATAAATATTTTTGTATCATATGTAGAAACAAATAATACTTAATAGTTTTACCAATATCTTCAACCTTAGAGAAGTTCCCTTTAGAGTAAAAAAATCTTTTAACTCTTTCCTTTGAAATTTTTTCTTTTCCCAAAATCACATTTCTTTTGATTGTCTTTTCTATCATCATCTTATGGTCCACTATAATATTCCTTATACTTTCAAACATTATCAAAATGTTATATTATTCCACAATTAAAGCACTTAAGAGGTAACTTATCTTTGTATTTACCAGTGCCTCGCTTGAATCTTCTTGAGATAAATGTTTTACCTTCCTCCAATATCTTGCTTGTCTCTAGTTCAACTTATTCAATAGGTTTAAATGAAATCTCTCTCTTTTACCTATCAACTTTTGCAACCTCCAATGCCAAAAGTGAACCAATAAGTTGATCAACTCAATATTGACTTAGAGCATTTCTTTCTTTTATTGAGAATTCCATTTGTATAAACCCCTTTTGTAGGGTTAATAAGATATTAAGTATAACATATATATCTTCTACATGTCTACTAGTAGCTATGGTTCCATCAACAAAAATTGTGACTTTGTATATGTATCTTTCATCACTCTCATCTTTTTCCTTTCTTAAGAACTAATACTTCTATTTTAGGTTCATCAGTCTTACCTATTTTGTCTTTGAATATACTTCATATACCAAAACCAACTTAGCCCACTTTTCTTTAGCTCCTTTAATATGTTTTACCTTTCCAAATGCTATGTCACATAAACTACTAAAGAATATTTATCTTTATTACATATTAGCTTCCTTTTATTTTTCTTCATCAATAGTCAAAGTTCTTATAGGAGGTAGATTGAAACTAGTTTGATTAACCTCTTGAATACCAATATCAAAAGTTTCCAAATATTCTTCCATCTTTTCTTTCCAATAAGGAAAATTTGTACCATCAAATATTATAGCCTAAAAGTGTAAGCTCTACACCATCTCAAATATCTCTCAAGCGGTTAAGATTCTTCAAGAGGAACTGACTCTGATACCAATTATTGAATAGACACTAACTATTGAGAGGGGGGATGGACAAATCAACATAAACTAAAATCTCACTTGAATAATCAACTAACTTGAATATTCACCTCATAACACATTCAACAAATAATTAACTAACACAACAACACATAAACACTAAGTTTTTTATACGTGAAAAATCCAAAATGAGAAAAACCATGGTGAGCACTTGTCCACAAAGATAAATCACTGATATATAGTTTGATTACAAATATAGTAGGAGATAAATGATTTGGACATGCAACCAGAGGCTCACTACCCATACAACACTAAATATAGATATGATATCACTACTCTGAACTTGCAAATAGAGGATCATTTCCAAAGTAGCAAGATATAGAAAAAACTTGTGCACCCAAGACTCACTTTCCTAGGGACATGATACATACAACTCTCTGGAATATATAAAGAGAAATTCTCTTGATAATGTATTTATCCTATACAAATCTATCAACCTTAATAACACATAGTCTCTACCTTTACTACTCTACCACAACCACAAAATAATAATCTGATAAACTATAGTTTTCTTTTCAAAAACTCCACCTATAGATCTCTTGCTTTCCCACTACACTCTTACCTTTGTCAAAGAACACATTATAGTTATATAAAAGATAGGTTATTGGAATTAAAAAAAGGTTGGCCATGCCAAAAGTAAATTACAAGTCAACCATGTCAAAAAAAATTATAATAAGGTTCATGCCAATATAATTGATCCAAAACATAGGTCAGACATAACATGAACCCATCTGGATAAGATATAAACATTAGATACAATACAAGTCACACATAACATGAACCCACCTTTATAAGAGATAATCATTAAATATAATATCTGGCATAAAAACATTAAGCATGTGTTAGCCCATTTTTGAGTTAATGCAAAAATATGTTGAAAATGGTCTTCATTCATGCCAATAAATCTTGTAAATGGCCGATTCCCATGTCAAGTTTGAGAAATAGGGTTTATTCATGATAGGGTTTCAATTTTTTTTTGTCTAAATCCATTAAACCCTACCCCATGTCTATTTCTTTAGTACCTTTTCCAGGAACTCAAGTTCTAAATATGCACATGGCAATTATATTTTCCCCTTATATCTCTGAATCTCACAATGAAAGTGTTAAGTCTTAAGTGATTCAAAGATTGGGTGATAGGGTTAATGACTTAGCAGTCTGGTGGCTATCTCCTAATCTCCAACTACTAGGAAGTTAGTTGTTTTCATCTAGTGATTCAATGACAAAGCTTTCTCCAAGTCTCGTGACTTTGGGCAGTTATGTCTTGGCATTCGGTGATCTGGCACGATGGTTACCTCTTGATCTCTCAATTTTATGGTCAAGTTATGAAGTAGTCAGTGATTAAGCGGTCAACATTGATGCATGCCTTGATCAATGACTATCATTGAATCTCAAGACATAGGTTGGGCTAAGTAAAACAATAAGCAATTCAGTGAAGGTAATTATCTCCTAGTCTCTTAGTTTTGACAGTTAGTGAATTAGCATCTGGTGATCCATCGAAAAGGGTTTTCTCCAAGTCTACAATTCAAATAGTTAAGTCCACAAACATTCAGTGATTCAATGAATAAGGTGATCTCTTAATCTCATGATGTGGTGGTTAAGCTTTAAAGTGTCTAGAGATTGAGCGATGACCATAGATGATGAGAAAGATTGAGGGCTGGCATTTAATCTCAGGAGCTGGCTGAGGTTAAGTAAAGTATCTAGCAACTTGGAGATAAAGACTTATCTCTCATTCTCATGATATTACCATGGTTAAAGAAAAGATTAAGAGATCGTGAGATTTGTCTTAGTCGCTAAATCTCATGATCAAATATGAGTTAAGTTAAATGTTCAATGATTAGGCAATCTCCATTGATGAAGGTTAAGATATGTATCTATAGATTGAGAGATGTTGTGATCACTGAATCTCATAATGAAACCCTGATTAAGAAAAAAGTTTAGAGATTTGCCTTGGTCGCTCATTCTCCAGATCAGAGTTAGGTTAAGTAAAGTGTTCAGAGATCTTGAGGGGCCTTCGGTTGTGTGATCTCTAGATGATGTGAGGTTAGTGACTTTCTGGAGTTAAAGATAAAGGACTGATAAATGAAAAGAATATCGACAATAGGTGTGAAGCCTTAAAAGGCAAATGATTGATGGTTTGTGATCGTGGGATCACACCCTACCGCCACGTGTCCAACCTGATGAGTCAATAAAGAGGTGGGTCCTCATGCGAGGTGTTGTTGAGTTGCTTGTTTCTATTTGGCTACCATGTAGGGTGATGTGGATATTTATTTTCAAAGGATTTGTTGACTATTCTGCCAATTTATGTGAACCTCCTGAGTTGACAGGAAAACCAAGGATCTACAACCATGTTTTAATCTTTAGCATTAACCGTTGTGGCTGTTTCTTTTAAATTTGTTTAAATAGGGTTTTTAGCACAAACGGAAATCAGTGAGCCATAAATGATGAACCGAATCAGATCTGATTGTTCCAAGGACATAAACAACAAATTTGTAGTGAGGAATTGAATCAACTCCATGGTGGTTGGTTAAGATTCAATCAGATATTATTTGCTACCACCCTGTGTCTGATATTTTGCAGTTGTTTGCAAGTGGGTATGAGCAATGATGGATGTTGGTAGAGAATAAAATTGGTTAGAGAAAAATTATTGCAACCATAAGGTAGTTGCTGAAGGAGATCAAATTTTTGAGAAGAAGAAGATATTCTATTGAAAATAGATAGGTGTCAGTTGGCTGTGTCTAGTCCTCTTTTTCTCTATATCTTTCTTTTTCTCCATTGTTAAAAGGATGATGAAAATTAAACACTGCTAGGCAGTATTCTGAATGTTGAGTCTTATTTTTTAGGTTTCTTGTCTTGTAAATGTATTGAATCAGAAGCTTTCTTAATGAAGAACAATGGAATCCCTATCCATATTGGTTATGTCTTTGTGTGTTTTGTTTTGAATCCTTGTATGTTAATGTGTAAGGCATGTTAATGTACTGGTTATAAGGTAGCTATGAGTTTTTTTTCTTAGTTTCTTTCAAGGAGAGAGTAAATCCTTGAGACTAATTCTGAGGGTTTAAAACTGGCACATGAATATGATGTCTAGGTATTGGAGTGAAAACAATGATTTATAAGGAATTTCATTCAGTTTTTGTGTCTTTATTGGTTATCCACTTCTCATCATCAACCTATAAATCAATTAATCTTTATCTTTCTGTTGGAGAGCATACATGTATAACTTGTAATTGCATAATACAAGTGTTGTTTGGTGATTCTTTGAAGAAATGAATCCTAGGTTAGTCTGCCTGAGTCTAAAACTTGAATAGAAGAAGGATTTAATCCTTGTCACACATGCCATTTTTCTAGTTCTTGGAACACTCATGCAAGTGGGATCTTTCATGAGATTGGTAGATTTTTAACTCCCATTTCTTACAGGTCTAAGAACTATCCACAATCATATCTGCATACTAGGGTTTTGTCAAAGGAAGTTATTATAAATGCAGACTTATGTTTTATTAGGTACACCCACATAAGTGTGTGGAGCTCAAAGAGTATAAGGTCTTGGAACCTTCTCAAGTTAGCCTTTTCTTGCCCATCAGTTTGTAAGAAGAAGCAGATTTGTGTGAGTTATATGAATATCCCCAAGTCTAGTTTGCATTATCTCGTTTAGAATTGAGGGATACAGGAAAAATCCCTAACAAAAATGGTGACTTTGCTAGGGAATAGTCATAGAGTCATTTTTTTAAAAAATTATATCATCTCACCAAGTGTGAGTGGTGACTCTCAAAGTCTCTGTTGTATCAGTGCAGTTCTGATAAACAGTTTTGAGGTGTTGGTGAAGCTTTGTTGAGTTTATTGGAAAAAAAGTGTAGAGAAGGTGTTTCAGTAGTTAAAAATATTTGTCCTCTTCAAAGAGGTGGTGATTCTAACCATAATTACACAGAATATAGCTTTAGATCTACCAAGTTTTCTAGCCAACATGTTGGTGCAGCCACAACACCTCCAGGTATTTTGATTTTCATATACAAGTTTTTCATGAAAATCATGTGCATAAAAAATGGTTTCCCTATCCAGTGATTATTAGCACTAGTTGAGAGGGAAGAGATTTGTAAGTTTTTGCACACAAATATATTGAGTAGATGCAATTGTTATGTTTTGATGGTGTGTGCAAAATATATTGAAAGGGAGATGTCAAGTTCTATTATGGATAAAATTTGCATAAGTGATGTATGCTTAAGTTTTCAAATAGAAGGTTGTGGTTACTTGTAGAAGTAAGTAGAAATATTTTCTAAATTTTCCAAGCCTTGTGTCTCTCCAAATGTAATCATGTCCAATAGAACATCCCAACCAGGAGGGAAAAGGAGTTTTAAGTGTTATTCGCCTCTAGATTTTGAGGGCATTCCTGGTTACCCAAATAAAATACCCCCAGAAATCAGAAAGTTCTTGTCTAAATTTAATGGGGGAAAATAAGAGTTAGCTGAAAAACATTTGAATGCATTCATGGATTTAATGGAAGATTTTTAGGTCAGCCATGAAGATGTGATCATGAAGTTGTTTGTACAATCACTAGTGGGAGATGCTAGGGAATGGTTTTTAGTTTTGTCTCATTACTCCATTTGTTCATGGAAAGAGTTTGAATCAGTATTCAATGAGACCTTTGGAGAATGTATTTGTGAATACAATTTGTTAGTTGATCTTGTGGGCATTCACATGGAGGAGGACAAGTTAGTAATTACTTTTAATTTCAGATTTGGGAAAGTAATAAAGAAGATTCCTTAAAGTTGTAGACCCCATGATGCATTGTGTTTGGTCATTTATTTGGCCTCATTTGACAATAAGATAAGTTACTTGTTAAGGGACAAGGAATCGTAGAATTTGTATCATGCTTTTTAGTTGGCAACAGATGTAGAGACAATGAAGAGGTTTGGATTGCCAAAACTTCATGGTGCTGAAAATGAAAGACTTCATATGACAACTTTCCCAAATGTTGGCACTAACTCAGAGGTTCTTGAAAGTAATGAAAATTATGGTGAATGTTATGACCCAGTTGGTGTAGTGTTAACTAACAAAAATCAGGTTGAGCCTTTAAAATTGTATCAGAATTTTGAGCTTGATGTTGTTTGCAATGTGTATAATCAGCCCTAAGTTGAAAATAAAAATGAGATAAATGATTTGGGGGCAAATGAATTTTCAGCAGTGGCAGTTCAAGAGAAACAATATAATGATATTGTTGCGGCAAATAGTGATAATAATAGTGATCTTGCAAGTGATTCTTGTGACCACTTGATTGATAAACATGTTGATTTCTATAAGCCTAAAGTGATGCTTTCCGTTCCTAAATTGCAATAGAATGTTTGTCATCTTAATAAATTTCATGATTCAGAATTTGAGGCATTTACTATTTTTGAAAGTGATAGTGTCATACCAGAGATACACTCAGTTTGTGGTCATGAATTGGCATCAATGTTTTCAAATTCTTCTATTGATTTGGAGAATTCTGAATATGAAAATGAAAGTTGTTTAAGAGAATTTGGTTGAAGATGCTGAAGTTGATTTGCTTTCAGAATTGTGTGAATTAGTTTATGAGATATTCCAAGAAAGCACTTCTTGTGATGGTGAAATTGATACTAGTTATGACTCTTCATCAGATATGGAAACATATTTTTTTGATAGTGAAAATGATGAATGAACTATGATATGACATATGAAAAAACATCCAGTCTTGAGGAGGTGAAAACGTGTCAAATAGAAATTAACAATGCTAATAATGTGCCCTGTAACAGTGATTTATGCTAGGGAAACATGTGCCAAGATGAGGACATGTATAATGGATTGCATACTGACCTCTTGGAGCCACATTTTGAAATATTTCATGTGAAGGTGAAAGAGATTTCAAATTTTACAACAGATTGTTTGCTTTAGCCAAAGGTATGTGCATTTCTCCAAGAATGTGATGTAAAGAGTGCCGATGCTTTGTTTTTAAAAGGTATTGAAATGAATCAACAAGGATATATCAACTATCAGATAGAGAATGAGTCTTTTATTTTTCTAGTCCAACATGTTTATGTTTCTCAGGATGAACTGAATTTGAAGCCACATGGTCTAGTTCATAATGATTTGCTTAAATGCTTATGTGGTATACATGGAGTTGAATTTCAAAAGTTTTCTTTTGATATTCAAGAATGTTTTGAAGAAATCCAACATGTTTCTAGATTTTTAGTTGAGTTAGAGTGTTTTTCTCCTCAGCTGGTTAGAAATTTTAAAAGGTGTGAAAACCTAATGTCACACAATGATCGACACTTTTAGAATTTTTGTGATTTACAAATGCTTAATGATAGTGAGAGTGCTGATTATTTTCTATATGATATGTTGAAGATTTGTGGTAGTATGATTGACCATGTTAGCAAGAGTAATGGTTTTAGTTTACCTTTGATACATGAAAATGAGAATTATATTTTTGATGGAGGTAAATGATGATTCTCACTATTAGAGCTTGAGGTTTTTGTGAATGTTTGTGCATTTGTAAAGTTTCTTTATTTTCAGTCGTGTGGTATGTTTGCTTTCAATAAGGATTCCCTTGTTTCTAATGAAGAGAGAGAAAGGTTTGATTTGTTTTGGGGGGTCTACTCTACCATAAGATTATAAGTTCTTGTATGAGCACAAGTTACCCATCATCCCCAGACAGAGCCACTGTTAGCCCATTTTCTAGTTAATGCAAAAATATGTTTAAAATGGTCTTCATTCATGCCAATAAATCTTGTAAATGGCCAATTCCTATGTCAAGTTTGAGAAATAGGGTTTATCCATGCTAGGGTTTCAATTTTTTTTGTCTAAGTCCATTAAAGCCTACCCCATGTCTATTTCTTCATTACCTTTTCTGGGAACTTAAGTTATAAATATGCGCATGGCTATTATCTTTTCCCCTTATATCTCTAAATCTCACAATGAAAATGTTAAGTCTTAAGTGATTCAAAGATTGGGGGACAGGGTTAATGACTTAGTGGTCTGGTGGCTATCTCCTAATCTCCAAATGCCAAGAAGTTAGTTATTTTCATCTAGCGATTCAACGACAAAGTTTTCTCCAAGTCTTGTGACTTTGGGTAGTTATGTCTTGGCATTCAATCATCCGACATGACAGTTATCTCTTGATCTTTCAATTTCACGGTCAAGTTATGAAGTATTCAGTGATTAAGTAGCCACTGTTGATGCAGGCCTTGATCAAAAACTGTCACTGAATCTCACGCCAAAGGTTAGGCTAAGTAAAACATTTAGCAATTCAATGAAGGGAGTTATCTCCTAGTCTCTTAGTTTTGACAGTTGGTGAATTAGCATCTAGCGATCCAACAAAAAGGGTTTTCTCTAGGTCTTCAATTCAAACAGTTAAGTCCACAAACATTCAATGATTTAGCGAATAAGGTGATCTCTTAATCTTGTGATGTGGTAGTTAAGCTTTAAAGTCTCTATAGATTGAGTGATGACCATAGATGATGAGAAAAATGGAGGGCTGGTGTTTAATCTCAGGAGTTAGCCAAGGTTAAGTAAAGTATCTAGTGACTTGGAGATAAAAGCTTATCTCTCATTATCATGATATTACCATGGTTAAAGAAAAGATTAAGAGATTGTGAGATTTGTCTTAGTTGCTGAATCTCATGATCAAATCTGAGTTAAGTTAAATGTTCAATGATTAGGCGATCACTGTTGATGTAGGTTTTGATCGACGAATGTCATTGATTCTCACGATAAAGCTTGGGTTAAGATATGTATCTAGAGATTGAGAGATGTTGTGGTCGTTAAATCTCGTAATGAAACCATGATTAAGACAAAAGTTTGGAGATTGAGATATTTTCCTTTGTCGCTCATTCTCCAGATTAGACTCAGGTTAAGTAAAGTGTTCAGAGATCCTGAGGGGCCTTCGGTCGCATGATCTCCAAATGATGTGAGGTTAGTGACTTGCCACAGTTAAAGATAAAGGACCGATAGATGAAAAGAAGATTGACGACATGTGTGAAGCCTTAAAAGGAAAATGATTGATGGTTAGTGATCGTAGGATCACATCCTACCACCACATGTCCATCCCGATGAGTCAATAAACATGAGGGTCCTTCTGCCAGTTGTTGCTAAGTTGCTTGTTTATGTTTGGTTTCCATGTAGGGTGATTTGGATAGTCATTTTTAAAGGCTTTGTTTACTATTTTTCCAATTTATGTGAACCACCCGATCTACTAGGAAAACCAAGGATCTATGACCACATTTTAATCTTTAGCATTAACTATTATGGCTATTTCTTTTGAATTTGTTTAAAAAGGGTTTTCAACAAAAAAGGAAATTGGTGAGCCAGAAATGATGAACCGAATCAGATTTGATTGTTCCAAGGACATAAAAAACAAAGTTGCAATTAGGAATTGAATCGACTCCATGGTGGTTGGTTAAGATTCAATCATATATTATTTTCTACCACCCTGAGTCTGATATTTTGCAGTTGCTTGCAAGTGGGTATGAGCAATGATGGATGTTGGTAGAGAATCAAATAAGTTAGAACAAAATGATTGCAAGCATGAGGCAGTTGTTGAAGGAGATCAAAGTTTTTAGAAGAAGATATTTGGTTAAAAATAGACAGGTGTCAGTTGGCTGTGACTGGTTCTCATTTTCTCTATATCTTTCTTTTTCTTCATTGTTACAAGGATGATGAAAATTAAACACTGCCAGGCAGTATTCTGACTGTTGAGTCTTATTTTTTGGATTTCTTGTCTTGTAAATGTATTGAACTAGAAGATTTTTTAATGAAGAACAATGGAATTCCTATCCATATTGGTTATGTATTTGTGTGTTTTGTTTTGAATCCTTGTATGTTAATGTGTAAGGAAAGTTAATGTACTGGTTATAAGGTAGCTGTGAGTTTGTTTTTGTAGTTTCTGTCAAGGAGAGAGTAAATCTTTGAGACTAATTCTGAGGGTTTAAAACTAGCACTTGAATCTGATGTCTAGGTATTAGAGTGAAAATAATGATTTGTAAGGTATTTCATTTAGTTTTTGTGTGTTTAGATTTAGAGGGTTTTCTAGGGATGTATGTTTATTTGACTCTATTTCCCAATAGATAAGGCACTGGTCTCTACTGGTTATTCACTTCTCATCATCAACCTATAAAATCAATCAATCTTTATCTTTCTATTGAAGAGCATGCATGTTCATAACTTGTATTTGCAGAATATGTAAGTGTTGTTTGGTGATTCTTTGAAGAAATGAATCCTAGGTTAGCCTGCCTGAGTCTAGAACTAGAATAGGAGAAGGATTAAATCCTTGTCACATGTCTCATTTTTATACTTCTTGGGACACTCATGCAAGTGGGATCTCACATGAGATTGGTGGAGTTTTAACTCCCATTTCTTACAGGTATGAGAACTATCCACAGTCATGTCTGCATAGTGAGGTTTTGTCAAAGGAAGTTATTATACATGAAGAATTATGTTTTATTAGGTACACCAACCTGAGTGTGTGGATTTGAAAGAGTAGAAGGTCTTGGAACCTTGTCAAGTTATCCTTTTCTTACCCCTTTGTTTGTAAGAAGAAGCAAATTTGTGTGGGTTAGATGAATATCGCCAAGTCTAGTTTGCATTATCTCATTTAGAATTGAGGGATAGAAGAAAAATCCCTAACAACATGATCCTATCCAAGAGAGAGAGGGGACCATTAACATGTTATAAATATCTCAATACTAGATCCAAAATAACCTCAACAACTTCGATAGCTATATCAAACATGTAGCGTCACACCATCGAAAGAACTACATCACTTGCCAACTATATCTGGACTACCAAACATAAGGTGTGGTTCAAAATCCACATTAGAAACCATTAGAATTTCTATTTTTCCATGTTAAAATGCATCACAACACATTTCTAAAATAGAACACAAACTAATCACAATATTATCACTTGGTAACACTGTTTCTAGATTACGAGGAATTGTTTCTAGATCATTGAAAACTATTTTTGGATCCCTATGAAACACCACAACTAAGACCAAAATATGAATACAATAAAAATAATATTTTCACATCTTCAACCTTGATTTATGCAATGGAAACCTTCTAGAAAACACAACTGAGCAACTATCATCTTCATCTATATATATTTATTATCAAACCAATGATTTTTGAACCTAATATTTTAACACTAAGGTACTGATAAACATCATTCTCACTTCATCTGTAGTATGCATACATGTCTTCCACTATTTTGTAGCACTATCATGTCCAACAGATAACCTTACTTCTTCCAGACATATCCGAACCACCAAATATATCTGAACATACGTTTAACAAAAGGATTCAAAATACAATGTTTGATAAAATAGAGAAACCACCTCTCAACCACAATGTTTTACATCAACGACAACCATACAATAGAAACCAAACATACATTTCCAACAAAATTTACATGCATTCCAAAAGCCCCGCTAGTGGATTGCACCTACTCTCCTAGTAAGGCCATTGCTCATAGGTTAAAATAATTAACATGAGTAGAAAGCCCTTGTTAGGGTCATAATACCAATTCTCACATATTACATTAAGGCCTAAGTCTATTATCTTTGTAGCTAGAAAGAATTCTAAATACCCTTTTTTTCATCATAGCCTCTCCCCTCATGAATGAAATTTATTGAGTGATGTCTTATTTTTTCCAATGTTGAATTTCTACTCCATTGTAGATAGTCCCTCGAGGATTTCTAGCCCAAGGACTTTTTTTTTGAGATTAGTGGGCAAGTAGAAAGACTCATGAAGAAATTAATGCTATTGGATGAATGTAAAATTCATTTCAAAGAAATTGTCAAAAGAGGCATTGTTATTAGTTAGCCATAACATCTGGGTGATAGTCTAATTGGGTAAGCTTGGCTCTTAAAATATGCTAGGGTTGGTGCTAGAAAAACCTTAGTATAAGCATAATAATCAAAGGTGGTATTGAGAGCATGTGTCCAAACATACACTAGCTTGACCTGATTTGGTTCAGACTCCTCTAAAGAATCTAAAGCCATGTAACTATTGAAAAATTCATAATTTTGATAGAGAAGATTGGTAGTTTTATTTATTTAAAAAGGAGTAAATATACTATGAAATTAAATATTTAGTTTTTAAAAAAATAATCATTAGGTGAATATTGTATTCCTATTTCCCATATTAAATTTAATGATACAATAAAATGGTGAAATAAATGTAACAAAATAATTTTATTAATTAAATTATTTTAAACTTTAATTGTGCTAGTTTAATTGACCATTAATTATTGTTTTGGCCTTAAATCAAAATATTTTATTTTAATATTTGTTTAAATAGTTGATCTAGATTTTTTTTAATAAATTAAATTATTCGTTTAGGTTAAATTTACATCAAGTGTCAATAAAAAGTTTGTGGTTTGACATGTTTGTTTTAAAAAAGGGACATGCCATTAGACAAATTAATTGATTTTGTGAGAGTAACCTTTTCATAATAAAATTTTATTTTGTATTAAGTGTACTTTCTTTCAATTTATTTTATATTAGTATTTTTAAACTTGAAATCAATTATGTGTTGCTTCATAAAATTTAATGCTCTTGAGATTATTAATCAATTTATTCAATTAAAATATAGGTGGCTATTAATTCATATTTATTTAAAATTGAATTATTATCCAAAGTTCATATAATTTATAAAAATAACAATGTTTTTAAAGATTATTACAATCCTATGATAATATAGTTATAATCAAAATTTGAAACTCAAGAGAAATCAAATTATATATATATATATATATATATATATATATATATATATATATATATATATATATATATATATATATATATATATATATATATATATATATATATATATATATATATATATATATATATATATATATTGATTTTAACATCTATTATATTGAAATATTTAGTTGTATAGTGGTGAAAATAATGTTTTGCTAGATAATTTTTTTTAATTAAATGTGAATATTCTAATTTTAAATAGGTTAAATGTTATAGATAATTTATGTATAAAATTAAAGGCCATTTGTTTAAGGTAAAAAATAAATTGGGTGGTTTATGTGAGTTATGGCCATATTAAAATGTGGGCATGATAAATGTGATTAATGATATTCATATGCATTGTATGCATTACACTTAAATGTACACATGAGACCTTGTTTATATAGACAACATTGAGAGGTGAGACTAACTAGGATGATGACACGTTCCTTAATCCTATGTCATGTGATAGTTAGTGATAAGATAATATAACATCACATGACAATTAATACCTTCTAGAAAGATTCTCATGTCACTAATTAAATTTAGCATGTAAACATGTGGAAAATTTTCCTAACTAAAAACTAGTTAGATAATGTACATTGTTCACACTACAAAGGGGGAAAATGAATAGGAAACACCCATATTCACACCAACACCCCCTTAAGTGTGACTTAGGGAGAATTATGAACAAATACAAGTCATGCAAAAATTATTATTTTACTATGGCTCCTAGTAACTAGGCCTTATTAGGTACCCATTCATGAATGATCTCTCACAAATGAAGAAAGGGAGAAAACCTAGTGGGAAAAAACTCTTCTTCAAAAGAGAGAGTAAAAAATAATCATGTACACATGACAATAAAAATTATAAATAAGGAGCTGAAAAATACCCCTAAGAATACATTTATAAAAATGATACAATAGATAGGCCTCCATAAGAGGGAAGGTGAGACACTACACACCAACCACAATGGAATATCAATACCAATGGTAGATTCTCAAAATTAGATGTGTAAGATGGTCCATGATTGTCAAGAAACATTCCTTCGCTTAGGAAGAAAAAAAACCAAAGACATATGTATAAATTATCCCCAATCCTTAAAGGAATATGTACGCATAAATCTGAATTAGGAATAAATCTCAATATGCATTGAGCCTTTTAAAATTTCTCAAGTATCCCCATGTCAATTTTGAAAGTTTCCCCTTCTAAAAATGCTTGGTCTAGGCCACACTTCTTAAAAAGGAAATCCAAGTTCTAGTAAAGATGAATGCATATACATATAAAGAGACTCAACTATATCCTATAAGATAAATATGCCCCCTCCAAATATTTTCCCAAAGTACCCACACTCATGAGAAACTATGAGGAATGATCATGTAGATACCATACAAGAGGATTAGAGTATTTCCTCAAAAAAATAAACAAGGATCATATGTAACAAAGAGAAGATGAATATTATTATTTACATCTCTCCCAAATATAAATTATAAGACTTTGTAAAAAAATTAAAATTTTTGTTAAGTAGTCATCACAAGTAGCCACATTTTGAAGACACTGTATATCCTACTACATTGAATCACACGTATCCATTATTGTATAAACAAAAGTATCATCATAAGAAACAATATATAGAGGATATGGAATGAAAGGATAAATAAGTGGATAACATGTGAGAAAACCTATATAGGGGGAAAAGTGAGATGAGAATAAGAAGTGTAACACACCCCACTTTTCCATGGCCAATGATACCTCATAAGGGCCACAAAAGAATAGATCCTCTAAGAAAAGCTCCTAGGGTTTTGGATCCAAGTAGATTAATACTACCAAAGTGATGTAGGAGTTCCAATGAAAACAAAGATCCAAAGATCCAAGAGCTAGGAAAGAATATACAAGTTCCTTTAAGCCTAGGGTTTGGAAATTAACTATGAAAGAAGGAAAGATGCTAAATATAATAAAATATGGCAGATCTAAAAGGTAAATAAAAAAATTAAATAATGTAAATTTAAAAATCACCTTTAGAAGAAAATTCCCCTTCAAACCTATATTTTTGCACTCAGAACTGATCAGAACAATTAATAGGACTAGATCCAGACTTGAAACTACAAGATGAACAAAACCCAAAAATCCTTCTACTCCAGGACTAAGATGATTTTTTAGGTCTATGCCAACTTGAGGTCAGCCTAGACCCATGAATAGGATGAAATTAATCCTAGACCTTCTCTGTTGAACTCTTTGTCTCTAGATTTACGACTGTGTCCTATACTGAAAGTCCCAAAAAGTGGATCTGAAATTCTTGAGAACTTGATCCTGCAATAAAAATGGTTATGTTTTTTTTTGAGGGGCTTGCCTCAGTCAATCCCCAGTTAAGGAATCAACCTTAAATGTAAATATGAAAGTATGTATGTAAAAAGTAAAGAAAATGTATGAATTTACCTTACTTTTGTAGAAACCCTTGAGGAGGATTTAGATCCGTATTCCACAAGGATAAATAAGTGATCCAATGTAATAGAATATTGTATAAGAGTAGGATATCTCAATAAAATGAAATATGTCCACCTCACCAAGTCAATGGATCAATGGATGTAGATGTTCTCATCTATTCAAATCAAGTATGCAAGAATGAAGAATGAAGAAGCCCTTCCTAGATTTCCAACTCTACTATCATCAAGGAAGGAAGCTAGATCTTAAAAGGTGGATGAAAGAACATGAAAGATGGATGAAAATTCCTCCAATAAAATCCTTAAAATATCCTTGAAATCTCCTAGAATGTAAGAGATCTCGTATGCTCGAAGTCTTGAAGTGTTGCAATAGGATCTCCTTGGATGCCCCCCAAAAACTTATGAATGCTTGTAGAATGTTCTTGAATGAAATACAAAGGCTTGTATGAATGTTTTATTGAATTTAAGTTCTTGTTTATTTATCAAATGAAGAGGTAATTCCTCTATTTATACCCATTTCATCTTTGAAATTGAAAAGGGATGACTAGAAGGTGGGAAGAAAATTGAAATTTTGAAAGGGCCCAAGATCCAGAAGAGGGTGATGCAGAATGTCAAGGTCAAAATTTGGCCTAGATCTGAGGGTCATGGCAAAAATTTGGCCTAGACCTAAAGGTTAGGGAAAATATTTGGTCTAGACCTAAAGGGAAAGGACATAATTTCCTCAGGGTCTCAGAAAGTAGGAAAAAGAAGTGGGGAAAGGGACATAACATGTCTCAAACTGGCACAAAAGCATATACACATTCATGGATCTATATGAGGCATTTTAATCGAGTCTAAAGAATATACTAAGGAGGTCTAAACATTTCTTGACTTTGGTTCTTCCATTTTAAGATGATACAATACCCAAGCTCAAATAGAGAAAATTCTCCTCAAAATCATGGTTTTTAGAAGTGTGATCATCACCCAAAATATCAAAGACATCACCAAGAAAAAATATTAAAATATATAAAATTAAGATGCATGATCTCTCTACTCTCATTATGTCTCTAATGATAAATAGCTCAGGTGTGAATTTCATAGTCTTCTCTATTTCATCACTAGTAATTTGTTAGATAAAAGAAATATTGTTTAGAAAGTGGGATAGATAAAAAACATCATAGATGGTGGCATATCGAGTATTATTAAATCCCATAAGGTAATTATATTCATATAAGTATTATTTCCTATCAAAATAGGTGGCATAACATAATGATAAAAATAAGAGAATATAGAATTTGAAGAAGCCATATGATGAAATGCTCCTAAATCTAGGGGCCATCTCATTGATCTAATACTTATAGTAGAAGCACAAAGAACTTGTCCTTTGTTGTTATCTATTATAAAATAAAAATATCTTGTCATGTTTCATTATTAGACTACTTAATTGAGAAAAATAAGTTGATTCATATTTTCAAGAAGGTAGATCAATGTGGTTCTTCTTAAGAAAATGTTTCAATTCATCTACATACTTCTTATAAAAAGAATGTTCATGTTTAAGCTTATTAAAATATGTACACATAAGCTTTTCCTTCTTAGATTAATTCCCCTAAAAATAGGATATATGTATGTATGTATGTATGTATATGCATATCAACAATTTATTTATTTGACATGTACTACTATATTTACACAACTATTTAATAATTAGTTATTTCTCATAAAATTCAAATATTTTTCCTATTGATGCATCATGCTTCAAAGTAAGGTTTAAATTTTTGTAGTTCTTAGAGGAAAATAAGGTTCATTTCATATCTAATCTCTGTTTAAACTTGTACACAACCTATATCATGCAATATGTGTTTTCTTTCTTAAGATGTTACAAATGAGACATATAATGAATAATTTTTATATGATTCTGAAATAGATACATTAATCATTTTTTCATAGAAAATAGAAAAATATACCTTTATGAGATACTTTAGGGCACTTGATCCCTTGAATTGACTAGTCCACTAAAGTGCGGGCAAAATACAGTGTGAAAAATCTAACCTCATGCAATTATGACACCTACACATTATTCCCATTGTATTCATGAAAAAAATCGTGATCAGGATTTCAACATTCTAACATCATGGATCTCAAAAGAAAAGCATTAGCAACCCATGCTCAAAATTTTGGATCAATGTGGTTGGACAAGAGCACAATGCACAAACACCCCAAAAAAGATTTCAAATTCAAATGATCTTATTCCATATTAGGTCCCTTTTGATGTGTGTCCCTTCACTTGGATATTTTTGAAATGAATACTCCTACACATTTCGAGAAACAAATCTCTCAATTCTTCATTCTTTCTTTTTATAAGGAATTTCTCTTTTCTCTATCTTTTTTGAAATGACTACTCCTACACATTTTGAGCAATAAATCTCCCGATTCTTCATTCTTTCTTTTTTATAAGGAATTTCTCTTTTCTCTTTCTCTCACACTCTTAGAAAAACTTTGTCAGAATCTCCACAAAATATACACATGGTAAGTATTCTCTTACACATAATCAAACTATTATAGATTAAGAGAGGGTTCTTTTCTATATAACACTCTTCTTCTCTCTTATCTCTCATGTTCTATCTTTTTGTATCTAATATCTAAATAAATATATCATATATTTTCATTTAATCATTAGTCATTTTATCTCAAGTAATAGGGGTTTTCCTCTATTAAGAAAGGTTTTTTTCTATTACACAACTAGCTATCTTTTTATCTAATCTATCTATCTAGTTTTTTGTGGAGGTGTAAACTCTAAAATGAGGGTTTGAATGAGGAAAAACCCTATAGAAACCAAAACAATTTCTTGTCTTTGTGCATGTAGGTGGTGAATAGGTTTATGGAGAATAAGATGTTGTTGTGCATAATTCTACTACATTGATATATTTTTTTGTATGAATGAAAATGCAACACATAGACATTATTGCACTGCATTGGTGTCCAAGGTCAAGACCTCAAAATTTAAAAATTAAAGGTACATATTGTTATCTTTTTATTCCTATAATTAAAATATATATGTTATTCAAAATTTCACACTTATTTAATATTTTTAACTTATATATTTAGTTAATTATTTCCTCCTATTTTATTCTTCCTAACTCACCAGAGTACTAGTTGACTATGGTAGTATTGGACTATTTTCTCCTCGCAATCATGTCATCTTGACGATAGAAAATACCATCTTATATAACTGATAGGGAGGCTCCTATTCTATGCCAAGTTGGATCTTCCTAAGGTCACTCTATTGGACCTTCTAAGGGTTCTTTCTCCAACCCCAACCTAGGGAAACACTTTGGTTTCTTTCCCTAATCTCCAAGGGCCTCACTACCAAGAGATAAAACAACTTCTCCTTGAACCTACTAGGGTAGATTCCCACCAAAACTTCATATTATCTCATCAATCACTTTTCAAGGCCAAATACACTGCAAATTAACTATATTTCATTCATTCTTGAAGATACTAGTTCAAGATTCAATCATTTCTTCACAGGATTCCTAATTGGATAGTGGATAGGGCTAACAGCCCTTATAGCCCTAATCAGGCTCCAAGATATTGATAACTTGAAAACTCACCAAAGAATCCCCCAAACTATTCAATGAGCTAGATACCCTTTTGGATTCCCTAAAATATTTCTATGGTTTGGGACCACCAAGTTGTCTATACAGTTCCTTGTGAGGTATGTATCTTTGTCCTTAAAATAAGGCTAATGTTGGGATAGAGAGATAGGGTACTAAGAGGGGAGGGGTGAATCAGTGCCACACAAATTTTTAACTCTCAAACCTTAAACAAAAAATAGTAGTAACTTCACATCTAACTTGAATCCATTGTATGTATCATTCATTCAGTTAACTTGTAAAATTAAATAGCATGATATCAACAATATATCAATCACATAACACAAGTATTTTGGTAACGCAGAAACCCTTGTTAGAAGGTAAAAACTATGGTGGGGATGACACCCACAAATTCTTTACTACTGTAGATAGAAAAGGTTTTCCTGTTAGGGCTACAAGTAGTGATCACTTTTGGTGGTCTTACCCTATCAGGAGTAACATTTTAGATCGATTAGATCTACCTAGTTATAGGATTTTAACAACACTGCTTGAGTGTGCACTCGGTTAAGAGATTTACATAAAAGACTGGAAGGTCTAATCTCTTAAGAAATTTTACCAAACTCTGTTACAATGATTAGAAAATAAAATGATATATCTGCTAATGACAACTCTATCTTGTCTGATATAGATCAATGAAATATTGAATAGATATCACCTTTTCTTGTGAAGATCTCTGCTTTGAACTACTCGGTAGCCTTGTTTGATTTTGCTTAATCTGAATGTCTTTGAATTTTGTTCTGCTTTGTTAGATAACTGATATCTTGAAGTTGGCTAATGCTTCAAGAACTTCTTTTCTTGTTCTTAACTTCCTTGTCAAGCATCTTCTTTTCCCATTTAAAAAAATGACATGAAATACAAATATATAGCATACTGCTTTTTGCCGCTTAACAAAATTAGGTTACAATATCTTAGAGAAAACCCTAAGATCTACGGTGTACAAAAATAACCTAGATCTAGAAATTACATAAAGATATTCATTACAATTAATGAATATATCTATAATAAATGATCCTTGATCTTGGTAAAACATTTTGTGATTATGTTGTAACCATTTGAATAGATAAATATGCCAATACTGATTACTTTGCCATTTTCTGTGATGCTCGGTAAACATTGTATATACTGCTTGGTAATTACACTGGTGCTCGATGTCCAGTCTGCTTGGTGTTTACTATCACTTAGTATCGGTGTACACTGATGCTCGGTAAAACTGCTCTGGTGTTCGGTGTAAAGACTTAACTGACTAGCTTGAAGTGCTTGCTTTTACCGACTAGAGTAATATAGGTAACCGACTAATGTCTTTGATGCTAATGACAATCTTTAATTCTCAAATAGAGATAACAATCTCCCCCTTTGGCATTAGTATCAAAACCTTAAATGTATATAGACCTTATGTCTCAAAATATTTTTTGTCTCCGCCATATATACATAAACAAAAATTTCTATACTCCCCGTTGGTGCATGCTCCCGGTAATGTGTTGTATACTTAGCATCTATTTACATATTTGGCATATACATTGTTATCCCCCTTTTTGACATTAATGCCAAATACAAAAATGTATACTTACAGCTTGTCAAAAATGTGCTTATGGGTTTTCTTCAATGACTCCAAGAGGTTTTCCCATTCCTCTTTCAAGTTGGTGAGAGCAATGTGCTCAAGACCAACTTGTGCATGCATGTCAAAAATGTTGTCCAACATAGACATTTTTGGTGTTGCAACAAGAATTTGTGCCTTGAAAATATGCTTCTCAAAGATTTTCAAGTATGGAAGCAACTCGGTTTGCGATTTTGTGACTTATTCATTGATTATTTCTTCTTGCTTTCGGAGATCTGCTCTTAACCGCCAGAGTTCTTGAACTTTCAAGATATGCTTGGCAAATGCTTAAGGCTCGGTTAAGGCTGCCTGTGCACTTTCTTAGATTTCTTGATCAATTTGTTTTATCTTTTCACTGAGCTCGGTAGTGAAAGTGTCCATAGTGTATAGCTTAATCAAAATTTGACTAATTAACTGAGTAATAGATTGAATGTCAGTTATTACCTCAAATAACTTTACCTTATTAATTTCCACTTCTTGGATGATCTTTTCTGCAAGTTTATCTTGTATCTTTGATTCTTCCCCTTCTTCTATTCTCTTTTCTGCTTCTACATCTAGGGCATTTATTTCTTCGGTAAGTGTAGCAAGTTGGTCCATTATTGGAGTATCTTCATTAATGTGTACCTTTGGTATGACCTGTTGTAAGATATCTCTTACATTTTCAAGTATTTCCTTGCTCTTGCATTCTTGTCTCAATTTTTCTTATGCTGCCTTCCTTGTACATAGCTCCCCATATTTTCTCAATTCCTTAGGGCTTAGGTCCTGGGGTCACACTCGGGTATAAAAATGATTTCTTCTAAGGGGACTAGCCCTTTTCCTTGGTTCTTTTTCTTCTTTTTCTTCTCAGATTCTTGAGGTGAACTTTGTACAAATGGTACGATTACCTTTACCTCATAAATTTGTGTAACCTACCTAGTTGACAGTATATCTACCTTTTTCTGCTTCTCAATGACCTTTGTGTTAGTTGATTATGTTGGAGCCTCTGATGTAGTGTCTGGTGGAGTGGCCTCAGTTACATTAGGATTCTCTTGATCCTTTGTTTCTATCTTTGTTGCCTCTTTCTCTTCAGGCTTATTTGTATCAACTAGTATCTCTGCTCCTTATTCCCCTATTGTATCCTTTGGTTTCTTAGGGTCTAAGCCTTTAGGTTGTTCCTATGATAAAATTTCAACAGCTTCCACAAGAATAGGAAGCTCTCCTAGTAATGATGTGAATGAAGACTCAGTACCTTGACCTTCATCTTGTGTGTTATTTGGTGCAATGGTCACATCTTCATCTTCATCTCTGTCATTAGGATCACCATTAGTAATGTCCTCAATGAGTACATCTAATGCGTTATTATCCATAATCTAGATCTCAACTTGATCTAGTGCATCTTGTGGAATATTTATGACTTCATTGTCAAGTGTTGTATCGATCACCTTGGTAAATGATACATCTATTTCTCTAGTCTTCTTTGCCAAATCAACATCATCTATGTAGATACCTTTTCCTTTTGACCTCTGTCTCTTCTTAGACAAATTTAGAAATGTATTCTTCTCAGCTTGCTCTTTTGTTGCAATGATTGATGTCTAGATGAGTTGGCTAGACTCATCAATATCTACCAGATTTTCATCTAATACTTGCATAGCCCAAATTTTTACTCTTAATCTCCTAGAATAAGTGTCCATATAATCCTTAATTTCAACAAGAGATAAATTTGGAGCTGCCAAAACTATGGCTTGTTCCCTCAATTTCTTCTCAATGTCTGAAGCATAGGACCACTTCTGATTTACTCTTTCATCTAATGCTTTGGGCAGTGGTTTTGCAAACTCTAATGGAACTCATTTGAAGCTTATTATCATCTAGATGACTACCTCCTCAATCTTGTTTTGATCCTTGGTAGACATGTTGTCAACCTGACTAAGTTTAGGATCTGTGAGTTCTCCACTTTCAATTATATCTGCAGCAACTTCATCTATTGTTCTATTCTTGTTGCTGACAACCTTGAACTGATTGTTGTCATTTTCTTCATCTTCAAGGTCTTTTCTTCCTCGTATTAGTTTTCTCCTTTTCCTTGGTGCCTCAACTATGACCTTGGTTCCTATTTTTGCATATGTCTTGGTCGATGTAGCTTCCTTTTCTTTTGATCCCTTCACAATTACCTTTTTCAAAGGTGGTGAGGCTATGGTTGCTGACCTTGTTTGTGCTCTTGACTACACTGGCAACTACCTCTTCTTTGGAGTTGGAGTGGGAGAAACCAGTATTGAATCTTTTTCTTTGTCAAACTCAGTTTCCTCACTATCACGTGCTTTTTAAGTCAACAGTAGTTGACCTTCAGTTACAGGTTCAACCGGTGGCTTGTTAGATGAGTCAGATTCATCTCCAAACTTTTTAGTTAGTGTCTTCATCATCTTCCTAGATTTTCTAGTCATTTTACCAATGACAAGACCTATTTTTATTCTTGTTTTTTCCTCTTCATAGGTTCTAAACCTATCATCCTTTATGTCCTTAGGTGTAGCCAGTAAAGCCTTGATTGATTTCAAAGTGAAATCAATGTCCATTTCATATCCCATGGGGGCTAGCCATTTTGTTCTCGGCTCAAAAGCTTTGATTAATGTATGGTTGGCGTCTACTAGAAAGCAAATATCCATTTCATATTTCTTGACCAGTGAGCTTGGAATTCTACTTCTGAGATACATCTTAATCTTAAACTACTCAAAATAATCATCTACAACTTTGTTTACATTATCTCCTAGACTTGTCATTATATAAAAAATTTGACTAGTAATTAGGTTGTCGGTAGGCCAATCTATGTGACCAATAGAAGGAAAGAATTTTTGAGGGTAGAAAAACATACTCACCAATAGTGATTTGAACTTACAGGTGTTAGACTTTGCTGACTTGATTGTTTTTGTGTTCTCATCTAACTGCTTCAACATTAACTTGTCAAGGTCCAACTGGTGTCCTTTCTCTATCATCTTAAATGCCATGTCCACAACACTACAAGGAACACTTTTCAGTCTACTTGAATGATAGAACTTATATCCAATTACACAAGCTACAAATTTAACTTCTGGATCCTTAATTGAAGCAATCTTCAATGTATGGTTGTCGCATGTTGTGGCAGTATTCTTCTCAATTTTGGCTTGGGAGGAACTACAGAAAGCTTTGGCCTTATTAGTTGTAGGGTAAACTATAACTCTATGAATCATTCTCTTTGTAACTTTAATTGATTTATCCAACCAAAAAGTGCCCTCATGATAGTGACTGAGTACAACCCTAATCCATTCAGTTTTGAAATTTCTTGGAAAATTTAGGGCTTGAGTGAGTCCAATCATCTCAACCTATTTGTACTCTGGTTTAAGTTTCCCATCATTACTACAGAGTCCCTGGTATGTGACATACATATCAAAATCTCCTATTTCACCTATCTTATAGTGAATGTAGGATCATACATCCTCGATCAACAAAACCCTAGGTGGGATGCTTGAGAAAGTGCCCGCTGAATCTATTTTCGATGCGACTTCCAAGTGTAACTTGTATTTAGGTTCATCATAGTTAGCTAAAACAATGAGGTTCACTTCCTCTTCCACAATCTTAGAACTGCTTACAGTTGATGCCATTTTAACAAACTAGGTTATGAGAAAACAAAGTGATGAATGTGCTCGGTAGGGGTTTCAACTTACTCAGAATATACAAAGAGTGCACTCGGTTCAATCTGCAACTACTTAGGATAATCTTGAAAATTATTTTCTTGAACTCACTCTATGAAATAATCGCTCTTCAAAGTCATTGTGTGAAAATGAACTAAGTCCTCTGTGTATTTATAACATTTTCTAATTTCCCACTTTAAACTTTTTGTCATTAATGCTTGACCTACTTCCAATTTGTGAGAACTGTCAACTCTGCAAATACCGTAAAATTCCAATAGCTTTGTTAACATATGATTTCTCACTCGGTTGATACTGATAGTTAGTTAACCTTGAATAAATTTTACCATCAGTTAGCTCAATGCTTGGTCTTACATATACTGACTATATGACTATGTTGGCTGATAACATATAAACCATAATGCATCTTTATTCATGCAAATTTGGTATGTGCTCATCATATATAAGGAACTGTATGTAAAATAAGATCATTTTGAAATGTTAGTTCCATACATACCTAAATCACCTTAAGTGGAAGTACCGATGTCACCCAATCTAGTGGACAAGGTTTCACTGACAGCATTGCTTGACTCAACATTTTCATTTGATGCCTTTCTCCACATAGTGTTTTTGATTCTCATGACATCTGCAATAGTGTTTCCACTCTCAAATACATGTCCTTCTTTTGGTGCTCGGTCTCTATAGTCCTTTCTTAGATGACCAACCCTATGACAATGTAAGCATGCCATTCCAGTGCTTGTCAAGCTTCGTGATTGTCCAGCCCATCTTTTCCTCATACAGTTTTCTGCAATGTGTCCATATCTACCACATGCAATATAGCTAACCCATGTATTGTAATCCAAAACATAAGAATTACCTTATCTCTTTGGTTGATAAGGTTTGGGTTTTCTCTTCTATTTTGGTGTCTAGACTTGCTTCATCTTGGCTATACATTCTTGTGCAATGTGTCCATGTTTGTTGCAAGTATAATAGAGTTTCTCCATGGTAGGATTGTTAGAATTCTTATTTAGTTTTTCTCTACACTCATAAGCTTGATGAGAAAATTTCCCACAATAATATCAGTGACCATTAAACTTAGGAGTGACTTGGGGTTTACCTTGTGCTTTGCTTTCGTAGACATTTGAAGTATGTCCTGGTTTTCCACATTGATAGCATGACAACATCTTAGGTCTTTGATTTTGATTTTTGTTGACTTGTTCAACTTGTTTGGATGATTCTCCTTCGTCAGTATAGCCTAATCCAGCTTTACTTCCAAATCTTCTTTGATTAGTCAGAAAATCATCAATCTTTTTGGAACTATCTTCAACCAATTTCATCATTTTATTATGTTGTTGTTGTATCTTTACTTCATTTCTTAGTTTCTCCTTCTCTTCCCTGAGTATTCCAATATCTTCAAGTTTTCTTGACAATTCACCATTTACTCGGTTAACTTCCTGATTTACAATCATTATCTGATTGGATACTTCAAAATGGTGCTTGGTGAGTCTTTGTATCATAGTTTCTTTTTCTTGAAGTTGTTCAGTTATCTTTCTTCGGTCTTCAACAACTAGATTCCTTTCTTACTCAGTTTGTCTAGCATTGTTCATCACATCTATCATTCTCACCATCCATGATTCTTGACCAATTTGCAGGGCTTTCACTTGTTCAGTTAAGTGAGGATTCTTTTAAGACAAATCAAAGATTGCACTTTCAGATCCATCAGAAATACTTCCTGAACTATATCCAATGTTATCAAATACATCATCAATCTCTTCGTCATGGTAACTAATTTCATTCTCCATAATAGCCAGGTTGTTCCTCTGAACTAATAAGTTTTTCAATTCATCCTTAGCTTGCTTATATTGCTCTATGAACATCTGCATCTGAATCTTTTGATTTTCTATTGTCTTATCCAACTTATATCTCTCCATGGTTAGATCTTTACTCTTTAGTGGTTAAACCATCCAATAAGAGATCTAAGCTCTGATACCAATTGTTGGGATGGAGAGATAGGGTACTGAGAGGGGAGGGGTGAATGAGTTCCCACAAAAACTTTTAACATTCAAACCTTAAACAACAAATAGTAGTAACTTCACATATAACTTGAATCCATTGTATGTATCATTCATTCAGTTAACTTGTAAAAGTAAATAGCATGAAATCAACAATATATCAATCACATAACACAAGTATTTTTGTAATGTAGAAACCCTTGTTAGAAGGTAAAAAATATGGTGGGGATGACACCCAAAAATTCTTTACTACTGCAGATAGAAAAGGTTTGCTTGTTAGGGCTACAAGTGGTGATCACTTCTAGTGATCTTACCTTGTTAGGAGTAACATTTCAAATCGATTAGATCTACCTAGTTATAGGATTTTCAAAACACTACTTGAGTGTGCACTTGGTTAAGATATTTACATAAAAGACTGTTAGGTCTACTCTCTTAAGAGATTTTACCAAACTTTGTTATAGTGATTAGAAAATAATGGGATATATCTGCTAATGAAAACTCTATCTTGTCTGATACAAATCAATGAAATATTGAATAGATATCACCTTTTCTTGTGAAGATCTCTGCTCTAAACTGCTTGGTAGCCTTGTCTGATTTTTCTTAATCTGAATGTCTCTAAATTCTATTCCGCTCTATTAGATAACTGATATCTTGAAGTTGGCTAATGCTTCAAGAAATTATTTTCTTGTTCTTAACTTCCTCTTTAGCACTTGATTCATTAATATCATGAATGTGTTAGGGGCATTTGTAATCTCAAATGACATGAAAAGCCATTCATACAAACCCTTTGTAGTCTAAAAGTTTGTCTTCCATTCCCCCCACTCCTTAATCTAGATTTGATGGTAGCCACTCTTTAAATCCAACTTGGTAAAATACTGAGCTCCTCCAAGGTAGTCTATAAAGTCTTCAATCCTATCAATTGGGAATCTATACCTTATGGTGATCCAGTTAATTTCTCTAGAATCAGTGCATAATCTTCACTTACCTCACTTCTTGGATGCTAAAACCATAGTAATAGCACATGGGATTATAATTTTCCTCACCAAACCTTGATTAGGTAGTTCTATCTACTTCCTTATTTTTTTTAGGAGTTATCTTGTAGGCAACTTTGTTTGGAAGTGATGCCCTTGGTATGAAGTTTATTTGATGGCTCACTATTCTTTTTGGAGGTAGAACTTTAGGTGTTTCATAAATAAAAATATCCTTGAACTGTTCTAGAATTTGTTGTACCTCCTTGGCTAAAGGTGTACGTTCTTTAGTCTTCTCTTCTTTAGGCTTCATCATAACATAAAATCACTCCTCACCTTCTTTCTTGAGATCACTTATGAACTCCTTCCCACAAATTATCAATATATTGGGACCATTATTATTTACTCCTTCTATCAAATATTGGATGTTGTAGGTAACTCCATCCTTTTGAAAGGAGTAGGAATTCTTCTCTCCACTGTGCATATCTTTCCTATCAAACTTCCATGGTCTTCCCAACAAAATATGGAAGGCATCCATAGGAAGTACATAGCAAATAATCTTGTCTTTATACCCTCAAATAGTACATTAAAACCATGCTTTTTTATTGCATAGGATATGTTGTCCTTTGTTTAGCTATGTCACCCTATATGGATGACCTTGAGGTATCCTTGAAAATCCAAGTCTACTCATTGCTTCCTCTAAGATAATATTATCAGTTGACCTCAAGTAAATGATTACTTTGCATATTTTGCCAAGAATTTTACACTTCACCTTGAAAAGTCATCTCCTTTCATTAGGTTCCTCCTTAAGTAGTTCCTTAATTATAACTCTCCTTATCATTAAGTTATCCCCAATCTTTGAATCAAGATTAACCTCAGGAGACTTGACACTGTTGGTGTCCTCTTGCATATATTTCACCCTTCTTTCTGACTAAGATGATGTTTCTTTCTCAAGACATCTATATGTAGGATGCCTAAATTGTTGGAAGTTATAACATTTCATCTTTGCAAATGAAACTCTATTGGATCCTCCTCAAAATATTCATCTACCACCATTGTTAGGACCTCTTTCTCTTCCATAACTACCTTTTCTACTAGTTTCATTACTCTACTCTATCAATTTTGTTCCCCCTTGGAGTCTACAATCAATACCCCTACCACAATAGTTACCTCTATGACCCCTCAAGTCTCTACCTATTCTTCTGCCTCTACTAGTGTCTTCATACTTGTTCTTGTTCTTCTCTTCAACTTTAAGAGCTAATTGGTAACACTTCTACATAGTGGTAGGTGTCAAGAGATTTATCTTCTCTTGGATGCTCCATTTTAACCCATTTAAATAGAGTTCCACTTTTATACTTTCATCCTCTGCCACCTTACACCTTAGGCATAATTTATATAACTCCTCTATGTAAGCATTCACATCTGACTCCCTTTGTCTAAGATTATATCTCTTCTTATGGAGTTGTATCTCATAATCCTCCTACATATAGGTGTCCCTAATTTTAGAAACAATGCCCTTCCAAGTAGAGATAGGATTCTTCCCTTCTTTTAATCTCTCATCCTACACAAATTTACACCATGTGAGGGAAATCCCTCTCAATCTTGTTTTGGCTACTTTCACCTTCTATGCCTTAGGCACATTTTCACATTCAAAATAGTTTTCTAACTCCTCTATCCATTCCATTACTACCTATGGCTCCATTTTTCCACTAAAAAAGGGTACACCTTCTAATGATTATCCACCCATGGATTTTAGGGCTCTAAGGAATGGATCTTTTTGTAGAACTAGATCAGGCTCTGGCACCTCAGCCTCTACTACTACTAACTTTCCTTTTTCTTCTGCCTCTTTCACCTTATCATTCACTTCTTCTATCTTAGCTTGTACTTCATCAAGCTTAGTTTCCATTTTTTCTAGTTGTTCTCTTAGGATTCTATTCTCCTCCTCTTGATCTTCAACTTTATTTTCCAACTCTATGTTGGTCACCATTGTTGACTCACCCATTGATTCAAGATCACTCATATACCTTCTTAGCCCAAATATTTTAGGGCTCTGATACCAATCTGATATAAAGGCTCCTATTCTAAGCCAACTTGGCTCTTCCTAAGGTCATTATATTGGACCTTATAAGAGTTATTTCTCCAACCCAAAACTAGGTAAAGACTCTATTTTATTTCCCTAATCTCCAAGGGCCTCACTACCAATAGATAGAACAACTTCTCCTTGAGCCTACTAGGGTAGATTCCCACCAAAAAATCATATTAGTTCATCAGTCACTTTGCAAGATCAAATTCACTCTAAATTCACTATATTGTATTCATTCTTGAAGATCTTGATTCAAGATTCAATCATTTCTACAACGGGTTCCTAACTACATAGTGGACAGGGCTAATAGCCCTTGTAGCCTTAATAAGGCTCAAAATTCTTGATAACTTAAAAACTCACCAAAGAATCTCCAAAAATATTCAATGATCCAAATACCCTTTTGGATTCCCTAAAATATTTCTAGGATTTTGGACCACCAAGTTGTCCATACAGTTCCTTGTGAGGTATGTATCTATGTTCTTAAAAATAGGGTTGATTGGGGCTCAATGTATAAATTACAAGTAATAGTGGGTAAGATGGACTCCTTAAATCTCACCACTGGTTATAGATTTTATTCAACACCCTATTTCCATTTCTCAATTAGTGGTTCCATCCATTCGATCCAACCCTGCAAGAATGTTTTAACTATTATCTTCTTCCTCCTAGCTGAGCACAACCAGTCTTGCCTAAGGCAAGGCCTTAAAAATAGAAAAATATTCTTCCAGAAACTATACAAGAAAATAAATAATTTAAAGGGTCTCTAGTTTCCATCCTCCATGGTCCATGAAGATCCAATGGAAGAAAATAAACATAGAGCCATATTTACAAGCCCAAACTCCTTCATTGGCAGTGAACAGTCCAAGAGAGTTGGATTTTTCCAAGAAAAAAAACTATACAAAGGCAAATGAAAAGTATTTTCAAAATGATTAAAAAGATAAATGAAGCTATTCTAATCATAAAAAAAGTTCTTCAATCCATCTTTAATGGATTCAAAATAAAATCAATCTAATTGTACATAGTCATAGAAAAATGAAAACTAGACAATAGATTTTCCTTGGGAATTGTACTCCAAAATTGTCCAACCTTTGTAAAATGTCTCTAAAATTATTAAATAGGTATTTTTACTTTGGATCACTACCTATCTAGACCCATAAATCCATTTAGGGAATTTTTACAAGTTTCAGAAAAAATGTTGTCAAAGTTGCCCAAGCAACTTCGACAACTTTTACAACTTGTCTTCATTTCTTTCTCTGACCCCCCATATGGGTTTGTTAAGCCTTATAACCTCATTCTAACCCTACCTAGGCTTCAAAATAGTTCTTTTATGCACTCTAGGTTCCATTTTCATATTTGGGCCTATCTTGGCACTTATGACACCCAAAGGGTCTCTTGGACCACAAAGACCAAACTAAACACAAAACTTAACCAAATTACATAAAACCACACCTAAAAACACTTATCTAAAATTATTGAAATCCAAGACCAAGAGTAGGCCTCTCAAAAATAAATTTGAGGGCTCAAACCACTAGGTGCTCCTACACCAAATATATATGTTTCAACATTTATCTTTTATTTAATATTTTTAATTTATATATTTAGTTGATTATTTTCTCCCATTTTTCTCTTCCTAACTCACTAGAGAACTAGTCGAATATGGTAGTATGGGGATATTTTCTTCTCGTGATCATGTCATAGTGATGGCAGAAAATTCCCTCTTATATAAATGCTTGATTTCTTTACTTCATACCTCTTCTCAATTGGCTTGAAGATGCACCATTTAAAGTGATCAAGTTAAGTGAAAAGAGAATGAGTTCTTGTAGAGACATGCTTAAATGAGGGGGAGGGAATTTTATTTACACATAAATTTCATGTTTCAAGGTTAGATTTAAAATAAGGTCATCATTGGGAATAACTTTCCTTCTCAACATTCTCTCCATCATTAGAGGATCAAATCTGGGCTTAAAAAGGCTAGAGTAGAGCACCTAGTGCTATTATTCTAGTTTTCTTGAAAAAACCAAATTTAGTAAGCTCAAGGATTGTGGTAGGATTCTATATTTGGCTATGCTATAATTAGTCATAAATTAGATCCATGAGAGACAACTACCAGAGTGAGTCCAAAATGAGTGTGAAAATATAAAGGGGTACAATTTATGACACTACAATTGGAAAATCAATACAAAATTGAATTACATTATTGAACTTCATTATAATTTATAAAGGATTCTAGGAATTATAATTTTGATGGGGTATAATATATTTAATTATTATTCTCATATTTTATGATAGCTATTTATAAAATAAATAGTATAACTTCACTATATTCAGATACAAGCCTGAGAATAAATAATAATTTGTGATATTATGGAAATATAATTATATGTGTTGCTACCACACATAATGTTACAATTATAGTGGAATAATTTGTTTTGTTCTAAATTTTATCTAGACTTTAGGCTCATTAAATTGATTAACTTTTGTTTTCTTGATAAATGTGTTAGGTTTTAGTTAGATATGAGAAATAAAAAATATTAAGATAATGCATAAATAGATAAGACAAAAATAATATAACAAGGATTTAACATGGTTCACCCAATATGGGCTACATCCACTAGAAACAACCATCCACTTATTCTATTATCTAGTAAAGAGAAAATTACAATCTAGTATCTTTTACACCACACAACCACTTATTTATCAAGCCTTTTGAGGCGGTTTACAAGGTTGGTTAACAAACTTAACCCTAACCCTAAAATAATATTCTCATAATATTTTCCTCCTACTTGTACACATACTTTTATTCTCATACATATGTACAATAATTTATGTGGGGGGGGGGGGGGGGGGCTTTGGGACCCTATTATTGTAGCACTTCATTCTAACACCACAACCCAATGAATGTATAATACTTGCATGATCAGTCACCACATACCAAAAATCTCCCACTTGGGGAATGATCAGGCTCCACAACAAATTATCTCCCACTTGGAGACTGATCATATATCAACACTGCTTCCCTTGTAGCTCCCATTGGATTGACACACTTGTACTTGACTATTTCTCATATCCACCATGATTAATATTGAAGACTAATATAAACTAAGTAGGAAGTTAGTTTCTCTTGCATTACATCCTTGGTCAACATATCTAGTATGTATGTATCTAGTATGTATCTTCTCCAACTTCAATTTTCCATCCTCTAAAACTAAGCATATGAAATGATACCGAAGTTGGATTTTTTGGTCCTAGAGTGAAGGGATAAGTTCTTTGCAAGATGAACCATACTTTGACTATCACTATACAATATTATATTCTCTCGTATCTTTCTAAATTCCTCCATAAAACTTTGTAACCAAATAATCTCCTCACTACCATCTATAGTAGAAACACATTCTACTTTTGTTGTTGAAAGTGTTACAACCTTTTCAATTTGGAAATATAGTTAACTATTGTGCCACCTACAATAAAAATATACCTTTCATTTCTCCTCCTACTATCATTAATATCTCTTGCTAAATATGAATCAACATAGCCTTATAAAGTGGAATAGGATCCTCCAAAACATAAAGCCTTAATTTGTACATCTCTCAAATACCTAAGAATCCACTTTACTACATTCTAATGCTCTTTTCTAGGATTGTTCATATACCTTCTCACAAATCCCACTACATGTGAAATATTTGGCCTTATATACACCATGGCATACATCAATATTCTCAGTGATAAAGAGTATGGAACCTTAGAAATGTACTCCATCTTCTCATTAGTCTTTTGGCTCATCACTTTGGACAATTTAAAATTTCTAGACAAAAGTGTACTAATGGGTTTTTCATCTTGCATCTAAAATATTTTCAACACCTTTTCTATTTAATCACTTTAAGACAATGTCAATGTATTATTTTTTCTATCCCTAGTTCTTCTCATACCAATGAATTTTTTTCTACACCCAAATCCTTCAGAGAAAATAACTTTTCTATTTTCTATTTAAGGTCATTTATATGATGTATATTAGACCCATTAACAAGCATGTCATAAACATACAATAACAGGATAATATAGATACCATTATCCAATCTATTGAAATAAACATAATTACCATAATGACATCTGTTACAACCTTATTCATCTATGAACCTATCAAATTTCAAATACCATTGCTGAGGTGCTTGTTTTAGTCCATACAATATCTTCTTCAAATTTCACACTAAGACTTCCTTACCTTTGATCTCATATCCTTGTCGTTACTGCATATAAATATCTTCCTCTAAATATCCATGGAGAAAAGTTTTCTTGACATCTAATTGTTCTAAATGAAAATATTTTGTAGCCACAAGACTTAGAATAGTTCAAATTGAAGTCATATTAACAACATGAGAAAATATCTCATCAAAATTTATATAATTTTTTTTTTCTGTGCAAAGCCTTTTTCCAAAAGTCTAGCCTTGTATCTTATCTTGCCTCCATTTTCTTCCTTTAACCTATAAAGCCATTCATTAGGACATTCTCTTTTACCTTCACAAAATTCAGCTAACTCCCAAGTTTGATTTTGTATCAAGGAATCCATCTCCTCTTTCTTTCCTTTCTCCCACTTTTTCCTGGTTTCAACCTGCATTGATTCTACATAACTTTCTAGTTCACCATAATCAGTCAATAATACATAATATAATGATGGAGAATATCATTCAGGAGGTGTACTTATCCTGGAAGATCTACTTACTAGAGTTTGAGGAACCTTTTATGGTTCTGGTTGTTCAATATTTTATGGCACTATTGGGACTACATTTACTGAGATTTCATCAATCACCATGCATTCTATGTGTTATTTTTCATTCTTCTTTCCCTTCATCTGATCCTTGTACATGACCTTTTCATTGAATACGACATCTCTACACCTAATGTTTTTTTGATTCTCAAAATTCCATAAATGATAACCAAAATCATTAACTCCATACCCAATAAAAGTACACTTCTTGGATTTTGCCTCAAGTTTTATCAATTTTCTATATCAATATAGACAAATTCTTGACAACAAAATATTTTCATAAATGAGTAGTTTACCTTTTTGCATGTCCATGCTTCCTCTAGATTACCGCCATCCAAGGAACTTGAAGACCCTTTTTTTATCAAGTAAATAGAAGTATCTACAACATCTCCCCAAAACTAAAAATGCAATTATGCATGCAATCTCATGCTCCTTGCACACTCCATAATAGTAATGTTAATCCTCTTAGATACCCCATTTTCTTGTGGGGTTCTGGGAAATATCTTTTGTCAATGAATCCCATGGTATGAAAAAAAAATGTCAAAATCTCTAGTGTATTACTCACCTCCATTATCTGATATAAGAATATTTAGCTTGTTTCCTACCTCATTCTCAACCGAAGTTTTCTATTTCTTAAAGACCTCAAATAAATCAATTTTTTTACGAATGAAATAAACCCAAGTTTTTCTAGTTGCATCATCAATAAAAGTAACATAATGATAAGACCCACCAAGAGATGATACCTGGGATGTTCCCCATACATCAGAATACACAAGTTCTATCTTTTCACTTTTCTTTTCCTTCCCAATGATAAGAAATGTGACCCTCTTTTTTTTTATAAACATAGTTTTCACAAAAATCTGAATCAGCTTGTTTCATTAAACTTGGCAATAAATTCTTCGAATGGGAAAGCTTCATCCCCTTCTCACTCATGTGCCCAAGTGCATTGTTCCATAGAGTTGTATTCATTCCTATGGAAGCTATGGAAATATAATAATCAATATTATTAGTATATAAATAATGTGTACCTACCTTTTCCCCTCTTTCTATTATCATTGAACCTTTAGTAACCTTCTATGAATTGTCTGTGAATATGACTATGCAACCTTTACTTTCCAGTTCTCTTGTTGATATTAAATTTCTTCTTCAATCCGAAACATGTATCACCTCTTTTAAAAACCATTCATTTCCAACAATTTTACATGGCTCATCATCACCTAAATAAACCTGTCCAAAATCACCTTGAACATAGTTTAGAAAATATTTTCTATGGAGCGTGACATGAAAAGAAGCATCTAAATCTAACACCCAAGAATCAGTAATATTATCCAAGGAAATAATCAAATAATCTTGTAACACATCACCAGGTAAATTTTATTCCTTTTTATTTTCTTGTTGTCCATCCCCTTATTTTCACTTTTGAGACCAACAATCTTTCTTCAAATGCCCTTTTTTTCCATAATACTAGCACTCTACATTTACCCTATATATGGATCTTCCCTTTCTTGGTTTTCCATGATTACCTGGGTTCTTTCCTCCTTCCCTCTATCATCCCCTATTCTCAATAGCCAAAGTATTACCTGATGTCTCACTTGCACTTTTAAATCAAATTTACTCACTACGGATAACACCAACAACATCATCAAATTTTAAATTGTTTGAACTAGAGACAGAGTTACTTACAACCATGACCAATCCGTTCTATCTTTTAGACAATGAGCATAAAATCAAGATATCCCTAACCGCATCATCAAAATTTACTTTTACAAAACTTAGCTGACTGGTAACCGTGTTAAAATCATTCAAATGATCACTAACATACCCACCCTCTATAATCTTCATATTAAATAAACACTTCATAAGAAATACCTTATTTGAGGCCAATGGTTTCTCATAAAATTTTGCTAATGCCTTCATTATATCCTCAATTGTTGTTTCTTTTTTATATTGAAAGCCACCAATGATTCTAGGCACAAATGTATTTCTCTTGGTGTCTTCCTATAGAGAACCTCCCATAGTTCATTTGACATAGTCATCAACTTCTTTTCCTTTCCACCCAACAATAAGTAAAGATCATTCTGATATAGATGATCTACCATTTTCATCTTCCATAGTTGTTAGTTTTGGCCACTGGAATTATCAACCTTAAGCCTTCCTTCCTCTTCAATTTCTCCACTAAAATAACCCAAATTAGTGAAATATAAACCTTTCTCTAATACCAATTGTTAAGGTTTAGTCAGATATGAGAAATAAATAATTTTAAGATAATGTAGAAATGGAGAAGATAGAAAAAAAAATAACATAAATGTTTAACGTGGTTCACCCCATATGGGCCACATCCACCTGAAAAAATTGCCCACTTATTTTATTATCCAACAGGTAGAAAATTACAATATGATATTTTTCATATCACATAGGCAATTATTTATCAAGACTTTTGAGGAAGTTTATAAGGTTGATTAATAAATTTAACCCTAACCCTAAAAAAATATTCTTATAATATTTTCCACATACTCATATACATACTTGTATTCTCATGCATATGTACTCTTTTATACATGTATTCTTGTACGTACAATAATTTGGGGGGGGGGCTTTAGGGCCCCATTACAGTGGTGCTTCATGTTGACATATGATAATGCTTTGTAGAAACACCACCAACCAATGAGTGCATGTGGTACTTGCATGACCAGACACTGCATACCAACACTGTCCCACTTGGGGATTGATCAAGCTCCACACCAAATACAATGTACTAGTTTCCTACCACTATCTCTACAAACTCATAAAAAGTGACCACCTAATTTTTAATGAAAAATAATTCTCATCCAATCTAGAATTTAGAATACCATTTTTATAGTGCAACAGTTATCAACTCCAAAAAATAAGTGACAATTTCTAATGAAAAACTCATCTCTATAGTGTGGATATTTCTCCAACTTCCCTTCTCCTATCAAAATAGGAGGCATCTAAACTAGTGACATTCCATAGAAATCCCCTAGCACATTAAATAATTTCTCATGATATATATATATATATATATATATATATATATATATATATATGAACATCAAGAATGGTTTCTAACTCATCAAAATTTTCAATAACTTATGTAGTGGACCTGAGACTCTTAACATAAAAATTACATGATTGAGAAATATTTTTTAGATATTTAACTTTAAGAGACCACTTTATTTGAACAAATTTCAATGTATTTCTTCCCTATCATGGTCTTTTATTGTATTAGTTAATGTTTTATAATCCTTACAAACTAGTTTCCCTGATGTCTTATGGCTTAATAGATCTTCAATCAAATTACTTAAAACATCTAATACCCATGGCTAGGAATTAGAAGGGAGTAGGGAAAGAAAATTATTATAATTTTTTAAAAAATCACTAAAATTTTTCTCTTCTATGTCTTTTGAAAATTTCTCAACCTCTTTTCTCATATTGAGATAATCTTTCAACCTTGCTACTTCATCCTTGAGGGTGCCTATATCTCTTAAATTTAATTAGAAACGTCTAATATTCATGGCTTGGAAGAAGAAGAAGAAGAAGAAAAAGAAGTAGAAATAACATATGGAGAAGGGACAAGTGTGTACAAATTATAATAATCTCCAAGAAATTTCCATTGTTAATAATTTCCTAACCAAGAAGAGAAGTATTCATTTCCAGTCTAGCTGCTTGTACTATGTTTGTGTTACTCAACCTTCTAACAACCAAGTTTCTAGTAATATCTCATAACTTGTTTATAATATGGAGCTTCCAAACATCATGAGAAATTGACCATGTTTCCAATGTTTCATATTGAAAGCTATAACCTGATGCAAGATATAACTATTGAGCCTTAACTTCACTAGGTAAATCAGTGAAGTCCAAATATTCCCTTCTTATGGCATCTATTATAATTGCAAAAGTGAAGTCTTAGACTTCTAATGGAAAAAATCCACTATTCCTAACAATATTCCTTGACTCCTTAGGGGTCATCTTTGATATATAACTTAACTTTCTCTAAGGCTTTATCTATAAATCTATTATTTTCTTCATGAGTCTCAATTAGTTCCAACCTTTTTCTAACTATACTAGAAAATTTCTCCTTCTTTTGGACGAAGTCCCTAAATTACCAATATTGAATAAACTTATCATCTGACAAAAATTTAGATCATGTGTTAGTGCTCTGATGTTAACTAATCCCTCTCCTCTTATATAAAGTTTATGATAATTCTATCCCAAGGCTTGTCCTTAACCTTCACTATATGGGAGGAGCTAATAGTTTGACTTAATTCCTCAATGTCTAGTACATTTTTATGATACCCAAGAAAAGGTTGAGATTGATGCAGGAGGATATTGGGTTCTTGGTATTATTGTATGAGCTAAAAATATTATTATTTCTATTTTCCTATAAGTTCAGTCTTTGTGTTTCTTTCAACATTCGATCAGTTCATATCCTTTGTAGCTATGAACCTTTTTGTGTGTTCAATGAGTGTTCATGAACCTTCTCCTAGGTTCACATCTCATTTGGGTTCTTTTCATTTGAGATCTTGTAGAGTCTTGGTGGGGCTTAACTAATCTTCACGTTTCATGGCAAATTTTCATTTCTAATCTTGCAAAGGATTTTTTTGATTAGGGAAGCTTAATGGCACATTTCTTGATGATAGCATAGTTGTGGATGACCTATTTGAGGGATCATGTTTCATGTTGCATCAATTGGATTAAGATCCTTATGAATTGGGTGTTGTCCTATATTTATAATACATTTTCTCTTCATTGGATAATGTAATATTTCTTAGGCTTAATTGTGGCTTGTGAAGGCTATATAAGCTCTTGTAATTGGTTTCTTAAGGTATCATAGAAGATATAGAAGAGGGAAATACCTATAGAGATTTGTAGTATGAGTTTAGAATATATAGTATAAAAATATAACCTAAAAAAGGTTCATCTAACATGCCTGCATGCCTAGAATGTATGTTGTAGATTCCTGTACTTGATTATCTAATAATAAAAAAGGATGATCTTTCATCCTCTCAAGTTTCATTCTATATTAATTCAATTGTGTGACTCTTTATGCTAGGATTAGACTAAACTCTTTGAGTTCCCTCTATCCTTGGATGCATCAAGTTACTCTTATTGCAAGGATTGTATTGAACTCTTTGATTTCCCTTTGTCCTTGGCTTTATCAAGTGGTATTAGAGAAATTTTTCAATTTTGTGGAGATAGATCACGGTTTCTGAGCTTGTGAAGTATTGGGTTTATTTGTTGTGGGGTGGCAGAAAGTGTATCTGATCTGCATTTATAGAGGATTCATAGAAGATGAATCATAGAGTAAATGTTAGAGGTGGAAGGAGAGATGATGATCTACTTGTGTTAGATATGTTGTGACAGATTATAATTAGACTTGAAGTTGTGGAGACAACCCAAAGAAGAGGTTGACACATTGAAGATGTGAGTGAGGAGGAAAAGGAAATAACTGAAGTAGCAGCGAAAGAGGGTGAAGAACAACTAGAGATTGAACAAGAAGATGATATATTTATAAAGGACCTAACTAGGGTTAATGCAATACCACATTTCAATCCATATGACTACCATGGAAAGATAAATTAAGATGATTTACTTAATTGGATCACATAGATGGAGAAATACTTTGATTATGAAGTGATAAATGAAGATAAGAAAGTAAAATATGCTTACATAAAATTTAGAGTGAATGCATCCTTATGGTAGGAACATTTGAAAATTTATAGATAAAGAAAAGGTAAGGAAATGATTAAGTCATGGGATAGGATGTTGAACAAGTTGAAAGCTAAGTTTTTTCTTGTTGATTACCAAGTAAGTTCAAAAGTTTAGGAAGTTTCAAAACCTAAAGCAAAAGGATCTTAGTATAAAAGAATATACTAATGAATTATAAAGATTAGATATTACATATAGACATACCAACGATGATGTTGAAAGAGTTACAAGGTACCTGAATGGTTTGAGGACATCTATTCAAGATGAAATCAGTTTGGTTAAATTTGAAAATGTTGAGGAATCTTACCAATATGCCCTAAAAGCTTAGAAGAAATTGAATAAAAGGCATGAGAAAAGAAAAAGAGGAAGAGGTGGAATATTTTAGAGAGGAAGAACGTTGGGTGGAGGAAGAAATTAATCAAATAAGAATAAGGGTAATGGAGAATTCAAAGAGGAAAATTTATACTGAATAGATGATATAAATTTCCAGAGAGGGGGTGGATTGCATAGCTATAGGAAATCTGAAAGAAGATTATTTAGATGAATGTATTTTAAGTGTGGAAGAGAAGGGCATCGAGCCTTTGAATGTACTCAAGGAAGTTCAAACAAGAGGACTGAGAGAAGTGGAAGGAATTATTATGGGGAAGAAGAATCCAAAGAGCCTTTGATCTAGCTCAAAGATGGAGAAACCCTAATGTTAAGAAGAGTCCTACACCATGAGGAGCTAGACTAGGAGTGATTACTAAGGAGAAGTTTGTTCAAGACAAGATGCAAAATTGAAGGAAAATGTTGTAAATTAATTTTTGATAGTGGTAGCTCAGAAAACATAGCTATTGAGGAACTGGTGAGAAAGTTGTAGTTACAAATATTTAAAAATTCAAAATCTTATCATATTGCATGGATAAAGGATTATCATAAGGTACTGGTAGGTGAACAATACCTAGTGAAATTGAAAATAGGATCTTATTATGATGAATTAATTTTTGATGTTATTCCTATGGATGTGTGTCATATCTTGTTGGGAAGGCCTTGGTACTATGTAAATAAGCTTTTCATGATGGGAGAATGAACAGGTATACTATTGTTACAAATGGAATGAAGAAAGTGTTGTTGTATTTAGTTGAGAATCCTAAGAATGAGAATGTACCAGTGTTAGAGTTTGTTTGGTTGAAGGTAGAAAGTTCTTGGATGGCTTAAAAAATGACAAAGTGCGTTATGATTTGATTCCTAATAATACCGATGTAGAGTCCGTAGAAAAAAAACTTGAATAAATAAGAGGATTGTTGATTGATTATAAGGAAATAATCTTAGATAATGTACCAAATGGATTGCCACTTGTAAGAAGTATTAGTCATTGCATGGATCTCTTTTTGAGTGGTGTCAGAATCATACTATTGTCAAATCATGTTTTATCACTGATGTCAACATATGTTTCTATGAAGAGAAGATACTAGCTATTACAGTGTACGGATTCTATACAGATGATTCAAAATGTGCGAACATAGTTGTGTGTACAGGAAGGTGTTGTGATCTTATATCTAAGATCACATGATGTAATATTGCATATTGGTTGAGTTATAGAAGATTTGGTGAAGACTGGTTATTGGACTGTGATAATGGAAGTTGATAGAGTAAGTCTATGTGTTTTGAGTATATCTTACAAGTGATGTGGATCCAGTGTATGCAATCTTAACGGATGTCAGATAACACACTACAACATTTGGGGTCAAATTTTGACGCCAATTTGTGATGCCACTACAATTTTTTTTTTTTTTTGCAAGTGTCCCTGACGGTGTTGTAATAGCAATGATATCATCATAATTGCAACACCCATTTGGTTATAAACAAAAA
Source organism: Chamaecyparis obtusa (assembly GCA_027943335.1). Taxonomy (NCBI): domain Eukaryota; kingdom Viridiplantae; phylum Streptophyta; class Pinopsida; order Cupressales; family Cupressaceae; genus Chamaecyparis; species Chamaecyparis obtusa. The sequence continues at coordinate 438,604 of BSBK01002424.1, forward strand.
AAAAAAGAAAGTGTCATTTGTAATTTGTGAATTCGAAGAGTTTCCACGAAGACGACACAACACTTTTGCGTGGCGCAAAGAGGGCATTCCATTTTGGCGTGCGTGAAGAGGGCACTAGCACTTGAGGTAGGCATTTGAGCTTTGTCTTTTCATTAAATCAATTTCAGTTGCATTGTTTACATCTTAGCATTGTTAATAGTGGCATTGTTTACATCTTAGCATTTGGAATGCTCGATGACCCACGAGCTTTGAGAGCTAGGACATCATTGCTATTACCTTCAAGGAATTATGTGAAGTGTTTGATCTCTCTTTATTTGCTTTTCTATTGATATTCACTATGTGCATGCTCCCCTTTTATGATCATTTCATGAGGAAATGTCTTGATGGGTCGTGGGCTGCAAGCTAGGGCATGATGAGATCAATGTTTAATACTGGCATTGTTTACATCTTTTCATTTGGAATTCTTGATGACCTGCGAGCTTTGAGAGCTAGAGAATCGTTGCTATTATCTTCAAGGCATTGTGTGAAGTGTTTGATCTCTATTATTTTTTTGCTATTGATATTCACTATGTGCGTACTCCCCATTTATGATCATTTCATGAGGAAATGTCTTGATGGCTCGTGGGCTGAAAGCTAGGGCATGATACATTGTTCATGAGCTCACTGTTTAATATTGGCATTGTTTACATCTTTTCATTTGGAATGCTTGATAATCTCTTTATTTGTTTTGGTGTTGATATTCACTATGTGGTACTCCCTGTTTATGATCATTTCATGAGGAAATGTCTTGATGGCTCACGGGTTGCAAGCTAGGGCATCATACATTATTCGTGAGCTCACTATTTAATACTGGTACTATTCATGAGCTCACTATTTAATCTCTTCTATAATGAAAATGGTACCAGGCCAACCCAATTAGCCCAACAAAATGTGTCATGTTTATCTTTGTCAAATACACTTGTTCACCATTTTGTTCTTGTTCTTCACACAAATATTGCATCAAAAGTAATTGTAAACAATGATTCAAAGAAAAAAGAAACAACTACAATAGATCAGACCCCAAAAGAATACACTAAACTACAATAGCTCACAGTCTCAATGAAATAAACAATGTATAAAACAATATATGGTGTAGAATAGAAACAAGCATGCAATGACATCAATAACATTGCATGATAAAATTCAATACTCTTATTTTTTATTCAAATCTATTCGAAACTCTTATCAGCTCATTGTCCAATAGTTAAACTAACCTATGACTTGAAAGGAGGAATTATGAAATATAGTTGTAGGTAGTTATCTCTTCTATAATGAAAATGGTACCAGGCCAACCCAATCAACCCAACAAAATGTGTCATGTTTATCTTTGTCAAATACACTTGTTCACCATTTTGTTCTTGTTCTTCACACAAATATTGCATCAAAAGTAATTGTAAACAATGAATCAAAGAAAAAAGAAACAACTACAATAGATTAGACCCCAAAAGAATACAGTCAACTACAATAGCTCACAGTCTCAATGAAATAAATAGTGTATAAAACAATATATGGTGCACAATAGTAGCAAGCATGCAATGACAACATAACATTGCATGATAAAATTCAATACTCTTAGTTTTTATTCAAATCTTTTTGAAACTCCTATCAGCTCATTGTCGAATAGTTAAACTAACCTATGACTTCAAAGGAGGAATTATGAAATATAGTTGTAGGTAGTTATCTCTTCTATAATGAAAATGGTACCAGGCCAACCCAATCAGCCCAACAAAATGTGTCATGTTTATCTTTGTCAAATACACTTGTTCACCATTTTTTTCTTGTTCTTCACACAAATATTGCATCAAAAGTAATTGTAAACAATGATTCAAAGAAAAAAAAAAAACTACAATAGATCAGACCCCAAAAGAATACAATCAACTACAATAGCACATAGTCTCAATGAAATAAATAGTGTATAAAACAATATATGGTGCACAACAAAAACAAGCATTCAATGACAACAATAACATTACATGCTAAAATTCAATACTTTTAGTTTTTATTCACATTGCACATGCATAATTGTAGATGAGGATCAGTAAGATGATGCCAGACATTGCTTAGATCCTTTGGATCTAACCCCATCTTTTCCTTCCTTGTAGATTTTGGATCATACAAGAGCATACTGGATTGAACCTTGGGTCAACACTTCATTACTTCAGGCAATGTCTGGTACCTTCATTATTTATGTTCATCCACTTATGTATGTTTGCATTCATTCATATTCTTCTGAAAGTTAATCTTTATGAGCTCAAATTCAAAACTTTATGTGTATTATTTTATTATTGATGCCCCTATTTTATTACTGATGTCCCTATTTGATCTAATAGCATCAATATAACAAATAGGGCACCAACCAATCAAATAGGGACATGAGGTGCTCAAACAGTGAGCTCATAAAACAATATATTTAGTCTTAATAAATTCTTATAAAATAACATATATTGTGTGAAGTGTTTGATCCCTCTTTGTTTGTTTTGGTGTTGATATTCACTATGTGGTACACCTCGTTTATGATCATTTCATGAGGAAATATCTTAATGGCTCACAGGTTGCAAGCTAGGGCATCATACATTGTTCATGAGCTCAGTGTTTAATACTGGCATTGTTTACATCTTTTCATTTGGAATGCTTGATGACCCACGAGCTTTGAGAGCTAGGGCATTGTTTCTATTACCTTCAAGGCATTGTGTGAAGTGTTTGATCTCTCTTTATTTGTTTTGTTGTTGATATTCACTATGTGGTACTCCCTGTTTATGATCATTTCATGAGGAAATATCTTCATGGCTTGCAGGCTATAAGCTAGGGCATCATGCATTGTTTATGAGCTCACTGTTTGAGCACCTCATGTCCATATATATATATACTTCAAAGGAAGAATTATGAAATATAGTTGTAGGTAGTTATCTCTTCTATAATGATGGAGGAGTGAAAGGTAATGATCAATGAGGTTGCTTCTATTAGATCATACATTAACACACTTACTATTTTGAATTTGAGCTTGGGCATCATGCAATGTTATTGTTGTCATTGCATGCTTGCTGTTGTTGTGCACCATATATTGTTTTATACACTGTTTATTTCATTGAGACTGCGAGCTTGATTTTTTTTTCAGAAGTGTATGGCTTGACTATGCACATGCATAATTGTAGACGAGGATCAGTAATAGGATGCCATTCATTGCTTAGATATTTTTTATCTAACCCCCATCTCTCTTTTCTTTGTAGGTTCTAGATTACACAGGGGCACACTAGATTCATACCCAAGTAAAAAATTCATCACTTTAGGCAATGTCTGGCACCCTTATTATTTATGTTCATCCTCTTATGTATGCCTGTACTCTTGCATTTTTTTCTGAAAGTTATTTTCCTTGTATAGTATATACAAGTTATTTTATATATATATATACATGTAATCTTTAGATGCAAAAATTTATTTTCCTTTACATGTATCTTTGCATGAAATGATCACAAATTAAACAAGATCATCTAATAATGAAAACTAGTGTACTATAGTCACTTATCTAGTAATTAGTTCCCCAAATCATTACTAAGGATTGAACACAAGTCTAAGTCCCCAAATCTATTGTTCTATGTGTGTAAAATAATATATGGTGCACAAAAGCAGCAAGCATGCAATGACAACAATAACATTGCATCATACTCGAGCTCAAATTCAAAGAAGTAAGTGTATTAATGTATGATCTAATAGCAGCAACCTCATTGATCATTACCTTTCACTCCTCCATCATAATAGAAGAGATAACTACCTACAACTAGGGCATCATGCATTGTTTATGAGCTCACTATTTGAGCACCTCATGTCCCTATTTGATTGGCTAGTGCTCAAACATTGAGCTCATAAATTGTGACACCCATTTGGTTATAAACAAAAAAAAGAAAAAGAAAATGTCATTTTTAATTTGTGAATTCGAAGAGCTTCCTTGAAGATGGAAATGGACTTTTGCATGCCGTGAAGAGGACATTTGAGTTTGGCGCACCCGAAGAGGCTGACACTTTGTGGGAAGAGGGCACTGGCACTTGAGGTAGGCATTCAAGCTTTGTCTATTTGATCATAAATGGGGAGTACCACATAGTGAATATAAAAAACAAAACAAATAAAGAGAGATCAAACACTTCACACAATATATGTTGCTTTATAAGATTTTATTAAGACTAAATATATTATTTTATGAGCTCACTGTTTGAGCACCTCATGTCCCTATTTGATTGGTTGGTGCTTTGTTTGTTATATTGATGCTATTAGATCAAATAAGGACATCAGTAATAAAATAATACATTATGTGGTACTCTTTGTTTATGATCATTTCATGAGGAAATGTTTTAGTGGCTCGCGGGCTGCTGCAAGCTAGGACATGATACATTGTTCATGAGCTCACTATTTAATACTGGCATTGTTTACATCTTTTCATTTGGAATGCTTGATGACCTGTGAGCTTTGAGAGCTAGGGAATTGTTTCTATTACCTTCAAGGCATTGTGTGAAGTGTTTGATCTCTCTTTATTTGTTTTGGTGTTGATATTCACTATGTGGTACTCCCCGTTTATGATCATTTCATGAGGAAATGTCTTGATGGCTCATGGGCTGCAAGCTAGGGAATCATACATTGTTCATGAGATCACTGTTTAATATCTGGCTAGACCATGTAAATGGTATCAGACCAACTCAATCAGCCCAACAAAATGTGTCATGTTTATCTTTTTCAAATACACTCATTCACCATTTTGTTCTTGTTCTTCACACAAATGTTGCATCAAAAGTAATTGTAAACAATGATTCAAAGAAAAAAGAAACAACTACAATGGATCAGACCCCAAAAGAATACAGTCAACTACAATAGCTCATAGTTTCAATGAAATAAATAGTGTATAAAATAATATATGGTGCACAACAATAGCAAGCATGCAATGATAGCAATAACATTGTATGATAAAATTCAATACTCTTAGTTTTTATTCAAATCTATTTGAAACTCCTATCAGCTCATTGTCCAATAGTTAAACTAACCTATGACTTCAAAGGAGGAATTATGAAATATAGTTGTAGGTAGTTATCTCTTCTATAATGAAAATTTTACCAGGCCAACCCAATCAGCCCAACAAAATGTGTCATGTTTATCCTTGTCAAATACACGTGTTCACCATTTTGTTCTTGTTCTTCACACAAATATTGCGTCAAAAGTAATTGTGAACAATGATTCGAAGTAAAAAGAAACAACTACAATAGATCAGACCCCAAAAGAGTATAGTCAACTATAATAGCTCATAGTCTCAATGAAATAAATAGTGTATAAAAAAATATATGGTGCACAACAGTAGCAAGCATGCAATGAAAACAATAACATTGCATGATGCCCGAGCTCAAATTCAAAACAGTAAGTGTATTAATGTATGATCTAATAGTAGCAACCTCATTGATCATTACCTTTCAGTCCTCCATCATTATAGAAGAGATAACTACCTACAACTAGGGCATCATGCATTGTTTACGAGCTCATTTTTTGAGCACCTCATGTCCCTATTTGATTGGCTGGTGCTCAAACAGTGAACCCATAAATAATGCATGATGCCCTAGCTTGCAGCCCGCAAGCCATGAAGACATTTCCTCATGAAATGATCATAAACGAGGAGTACCGCATAGTGAATATAAACAACAAAACAAATAAAGAGAGATCAAACACTTCACACAATATATGTTGCTTTATAAGATTTTATTAAGACTAAATATATTGTTTTATGAGCTCACTGTTTGAGCACCTCATGTCCCTATTTGATTGGTCAGTGCTCTATTTGTTATATTGATGCTATTAGATATTTGAGTACCCTTTATGGAGTACCTGAACATGCCAAAAGGATAGGGTAGGTTTCTTTGGAAGGTATATGACTATTTACACTGTTTCTCAGATTTTTAAGGCCTAAAACTCATGCATTTACAAAGGAAGTACTAACCAATCAAACTCCTAGGCTCCAAGTCTTTGCACAGTGTCATGAATAGGTTCACATCAAAGGAATATGAAGTCAATTTGACTCCAAGAGGTTTCTAGATACAAAACCCCCAATTTGTGCCCTCAAAACCCTTAAATCTAGGGCTTCCTCAATGTCACATTTCCCAAGGTTTCTTGCAAAAAATAATGGTTGATTCACCTTTTACTTAACATGTCTATACACTTTCAATCATAAAATATTGCCCTTGTTTGGCCATAACTCTCTATCCTTCAGCCTATCCTCCAAATTCACTTACTTTCTTAGTAATCCCTATGGTGATCACCACAACAGTCAATCAAACTTGCATTTCCAAAGTTAGAGGATTATAATACATGTTAATTGGATGCCATTCTATGAGAACCAGTAATCTACATTCATAGAATGACATTCATAATGAAAGAAACTCAAGAAAATAGTCCTAATTCAGATTTTCAATGACTGTACAGTCCCAAAATGGAATAACAACGACTAGAATATAATTCTCAGATCATGAATGACTTCAAAGTCATGAAATATAAGGATCAAAACATTGTAAAAAAAATTCCAACCATTAACAACTTTGAATCATACCAAAAATCCTTTCAAATTTGCAAGAAAATCAGACTTTTATTTGTTGATATTTTCTAGATTCTACTTAGGAATAAATAGCTTCTAAAGTTCTCAGAATTGATCTTTAGATTAGTCCCTCCTTTGTGAATGAATTAGTCTTGAACTAGTCTGAGATCTACCTTAAGATTTGCTATAGAATTCTACTCCAGAATTCACTTCTATGTATACTATAATTAAGACTGAGATTCAAAGTTGATGCCCTTCTATGGAGGACTTCGCTTTATATACAATGTCTAAATTAACTACTGTTTAATGACATCTAATGCTGTCCTATGGATTTCAGCATTTATTGCAGCCTTAAGAGAGTTTGCTGTTGCCCTAGGTGGACTTGCGGCTATCCTATTTCTGCTGCTGACCTGCTTCTTCCACTACTAAAACTTGCTTCTTTATTCGATTCTTTGGAGAAGAGAGATGTTATGTCTTGGGTGCTCTTCTTCTAAGAATCATCCTCCTATATGTAGGAGACAAGGGAGAATGCCAAGAGGGCCGACTTGAATGAATAACTCAAGAGTGTCGACTCAAGGGCCCGAATAATTAATTCAATGTTAAAATTGAATTAAATAAACAATAGATATTAAATATATTATATATTTAATATCATTATTTATATATCAATATGAGGCTCTTTAAAAAATAACTATATTGTTTGGTATACTTGATTTTTCTGTCAAGGCCATAATCTTAACATTATTCAATTTGTTGTAGCAGTCCGTACAGTTCTGAGTGTTTCATTCCAATCTGTCGTATAATGGCTTGATCCTCTAATTTATAACTTCCTCTAAGTCTGTTTAACCAACTTAGGTGGTTTGAAAATTATATTAAGACTAATTAAACATAAAAACCCCTTTTCCCTCCTTTTACAAGTGACCGTTGTTATTCAAAAATTTGAATTAACAACATTGCAAATGAAGCATTTCTTAAGATTTTTGAATCCTAAGACCTTGGGATATGATCTAAATAAACTTATTAAACCTTATTAAAACCAAATCTAAACTATTATAAGCTTGCAACTCAAAAACTTATCCTAGACTCCTAAATTGGTCATAAGGCTTATTAGGCCTTTAAGGGCTTATTGCCAATTTATTACAGGTATTAACCTTATAGGTCATTATAGGATCCAAAATGCTCCAATTGATGTCATTGGATATCTTCATGTTCAATAATTTCTTTTTGGTCTCCATAGGTTTTGTGAACTCCTTAAGTGCTCTAGGTGCCCCTGCACCACTATGTGCTTTGAGCCAATGCAATTTTTATCATCATGATGAAGTAATAATGCATTAAATTTCTTACTTATGTCCCTATTCAGTTTTAATTTTATAGTGAATTCATGATTTATAATTCAGTTGTAGTAGCTCAATGTGTTTGAACTCAAGAATACCCCTTGGTTTTTTTTTATCTCTATTGAGCCTTCTAAGGTTGTCATTAGTACCAAAGGTATGTAAAGTTATCAGTTGGTCACTTACAATGAGCTAATTGGTAACATAAAGTAGAATAGACTAGTCGGTAAAGCCTATACACCGAGCAGCAGACAGTTTACCGAGTACCATCAGACACTGACACAGACAGACAGTAAACACTTAGCATCGTAGTATACATTGATCAATTTACATAGTGTTTACCGAGGATCATAGGAAATGACATAGTAATCAAGAATGACACATTCTTCTATGCAAATGGTTACAATGGTTTGTAAAACATTTTACCAAGATCGAGGAACATTTAATGTAATGATATTCATTAAATACAATGTATATCTTTTTGTAATAGATGAGCTAGGTTATTATTGTACACCGTAGATCTTAGGGTTATGATTATAGTGTGTAAACTAATTTTGTTAAAGTGGCAAAAATAGAACACTATATATTTATGTGTTCGCATCATTTTTGGAAGAGAGCTGATATATGAATCATGGAGCACTTGAAGTATTTTGCCTATCTTCAAGTCTATCAGTTTACTGAATAGAACCGAGCACAGTAGAATTTAGTTTGAGCAAAATTAGCAGAGGCTACCAAGCAGATTCAGAGCAAAGATTCATCACAAGTAAGGTGATATTTTTATCAGAGCTTATAGATCTATAAAAAAAAATTGAGTGTCAAACAAGTAGATAAACACCTATTGCTTTTTCACAATTGTAATAGAGTTTTTGGATAAAATCTCTTAATAGAGTAGACTTAACAGTCTTATGTAAATCTCTTAACCAAGTGCACACTTTAGTAGTATTGCTAAAATACTATAACTAGGTAGATCTATCTGATCTAACATGTCACTCCTAATAGGGTGAGATCACCAGAAGTGATCAAAATTTGTAGCCCTAACATGCAAATCTTTCTATCTACAGTAGTGAAGAATTTGTGGGTGTCATCCCCACCGTAGTTTTTACCTTTTAACAAGGGTTTCTGTGTTACCAAAATACTTGTGTCATGTGATTGTGTTATGGATTTCATGTTTTTTACTTACTTATGTTAAGTGGATAAATGATTCATGCAATTATATTCAAGTTATATTGGTCAGTTATCACTGTTTATAGTTTTAGATCTGAAAGGTTTTACAAGTAAAAGTTTTGAAGGCACCGATTCACCCCTCCTCTCTTAGTACTTATCTCTCCTAATTCCAATAGGTTTCCTACAAAGCTTTTGGTGAAATATGTCAAAAAATGAGAAGCTATGAGAAGGTGACCTAAACCTAATGAAAGGAGGCATCTCCAATTTGTTTTGCAGATATACACATTAAGGATAATGTCAGATAATACAAGGGAATTCGATCAAAATAGGGAGACAATTGCTATATTGTTTTCTAAATTTTAAACAGAAGTCGAGGACAAATGTTATTATCCATGCAATAGTTGTAATGGCTTTAAGGCAAGAAGAATCAAAATCAAATCAACAAAGAGACATTGTAGGGAGAATGGTCACATGGATGGGGGTTTGATTATAATCGACTGGTAAGTTGTTTGTTATATTGTTTTCATAATTAATATACATATGAACCATGGAAGGAGGTTTGATTATCATCATTTTTATATAGGTCGATCTCTCCAGTGTGAATATAGAGGAACATGGAGGTGTGAGTATTGAAGTTGAAGATCATGATCCCATGGAAGATGACGATCATGTGCCAGAAAATATATTTGAAGATGATGGTATGAATGCATTGATCATTGACACATTTGGTACTGGTGTTGTTGGTGCTACTGCTACTACTGATGATGAGGATGACATTGACAATGTCCATGATATACCTCTACTTGAGAAGGTGAGCATGACCCTTTACGAAGGCTCCCAATCTACTCTTCTCTCTTCTATATTTTTGTTGGTGAATTTGAAGGTTATGAATGGTTTATCCAACATAGCAATGTCACATTTGCTAAAGTTTGTCATATATGTCATTATAGTCTATAAAAGGTGAAACATGTACCATTAAGATTGTTTATAGTAATGACTTATATTATTTGTTGCAGATTGATAGGTGACTTTTAGTTACCACCATCAAATGTTCTCCCTCACTCATACTGAGAATTAGGTGCCACTATGAAACATATTGGAATGGAGTATCAAACAATAGATGCTTGTCCTGAAGATCATATTATTTATTATAAAGAACACAAAAATGAAATTGAATGCCTTGAATGCCATAAGAGCAGAATCAAGATGATCAAGTGACAAAAAAGGTGCCTCGCAAGGTTCTTCATCACATCCCCATTATTCCACATCTGAAATGATTATTCAGGTGCAATAGCTTGGCACAATTTATGGATTACCATGCACACAACAGGAGTCAAGATGACATTATTCGAATGCCTGTGGATGGTTCATCATTTATGGACATAGAGGAAAAGTGGCCACACTTTAAAGAGGAACCTCAAAATCTCAGGCTTTCTCTGGCAAAAAACAATGTCACTCCGCATGGAGAGATGAGATCCATTTTCTTAGTGTGGCCTATTTTTGTTATAAATAATAACCTTCTTCCATGGATGACAATAAAGAGGGAGCACATTATGTTGGCAATGATTGTTCCAGGTATCTTATTATTTTATAGTTATCTACATGTAATTATAAGTTTTGGAGTGAAATGGCCACAATAATTATCTAATATTGTTGTTAATTCAACTAGGTAAGTACCAAGTGAAAGATATGAATGTATATATTGCACCTCTTATTGATGAGTTGTTCATGCTATGGAATGGTTTCACTATGTATGACATCTCCCGACCAATTGGACAAAGCAAATTTCAATTCCATGCAATGCTTGTGTGGATAATTCATTATGCTCCAAGGTTGACACATTTTTGTGGTATGTTATAGTGAATTCTAGTTGTACGAGATAATTCAAATTTTAAAAATATACATATTTAATCCAATTTTATCATTATCTTCTAGGTCTTCAAACAAAGGGAAAATTTGCATGTCCAATGTGTGGTCCAAAGATGAAATCCTATCATTCCAAAAGTTTAAGAAAATAGGTGTTTGATGAGTATAGGTAGTTCCTCCCCAGAAATCATAAGTATCAAAGTACAGAAAGTCATCTTTTCAATGGGAAAGAAGAGATTACATCAAAGTCCCAAAGAATGAAACCTCACCTATGGAAGTTGGAATATAATAGAATTCAAGGTAATATTGTTCCACGTAATGGTTGATGTTTGAAAATTATATATTTTGATTGTGTTTTGTTGGCTAATTATGTAGTTGATGATCTTGAAGGTCATGAAGGCATCACCGACCAGCTTCCAAAGGGACTAAAATGTTATCTTAGAGAATTTAGTAGGCTGCCCTACTATGAGCATCTACAAATTGTGCATTTGTTTGATACTGTGCATATTGGAAAGAATGTAATAGAGACATTGTGGAAAATATTAGACGGAAGGCATGACAAAGAAAAACTTGGCAAAATTTGTAGTGACATTCATGATTCCAATCATGCAATGAAAAATATCATTGAATCAAATAGCAATGGAGACTGAATTAAAGCAAGTGTTCTTCCTTGGTTATTAAAATAACAACAAATTAATGCCATAAAAGAAGTGATCCAAAAAATTTGATTTCCTACAGGATTTGCTGCGGATATAAGAAATCTCATATCAAAGAAAAATGATTTTGGGTTAGGGATGAAAACACATGATTGGCATACCCTCATCAAGGTAAGTCATAGTCTTTTGTATTTACAATATATTTGTGTAATTGCATTCAATTTTCATTGTCTGAAATGATCAGTTGACAATTGTTGTAGTATTTGCTACCGCTATCTCTCCCAGAGAACTTTGACAATAATATCAAACAAGTGATATATGATATTGGAAAATACATGAGGTAAGCAGTGATATTTGTTCAATATATCAAACAATAATATCAAACAAGTAATATATTGTAACGTCTCGTATTTATATATTTATGTCTTGAATCCCTTGTAGGTGGTTTTCATCTAGAGAAATCCATAAAGAAGATATAAAATATTTGAAGAAAAGAATTTTTTGATTAATGTGTGAAATGCAAAACTGTTTACCTCCAACTTTTTTCAATGCACAAGAACACTACCTCATACACCAAGTTGAGGAGATTGAATTGTGTGGACCTATACATGCTAGGTCAATGTGGATGGTTGAGAGGCACTTGAAATTTTTGATGGGTTTGGTACGACAAAGAGCATGTCCTGAGGGTTATATGGTTGAGGGATATATGGTATACCAAATGATGGTGTACATTACTCAATATCTTCCTAATCTTGCAGCAAAGACCCATATAGATTGCATTTGGGATCTCGACTCAATTAAAAAATTTGAAGGGGAGTACTTGGTGGGCAACAGTAGATTTAGGAAATTGAAAGGTAATAAATTATGATATGTTAATGTAGTAAATTAATTCTTAATCTTCTAAATAAATCTGTTGTAAGTCATCTATTTACTTTTGTACAACTGCTAAAGAGTGGGATGCAATACATTTGTTTATTGCAAACAATCAAGATTGGATGACAGCATGGATTGAATGATGTCAACATGATGGTCATAAATTAACATGGGAATCTGTGTCTTCATTGGTTATACAAGCTCATCGCAATGGAGATCACAATGTTACACAAAAGGAAATAGATTTAGCATATGGTTTAAGAGATCACCAGGTACTTATAAATTTGTTAATTAATCAATCGTATGTTTTTCAACTCATGATGCAATAATTTATACATGTTTGAAATTATTGCAGGTGAAACACCACAAGGCTAAGTGTTCCAGGTGATTAATATTTCATCTAGAAATGACTTACATCCTCGAGAGTTGCAAAATCGATACTATGGTATTTTGGTTGATATACCTGACAACGAATTCAATTCCTTTAAATTAGTTCTCTTTGTTGTGAAATGGTACAGACTACATTTCAATAAAAATGATCCTGATAGAACTTTTATTGAACATGACAATGGATTTCCAATGATTAATACAAGGTTGTTTGAGCCAGTTGGAGAAGAGCCCTATGTTCTTCCAAGCCAATGTGAGAAGGTATTTTACTCAAAGGTTCCACATAAACCAGGTTGGTCATTTGTTGTTAGATATGATCCAAGAGGAAGACCAATAAAGTATAATGCAATGGAAGAAGATACCGAGGAAGATGAAGAAGTGGAAGATGATGTAGAACCAGATCATGATCGAGAGCTAGTTGAAGAAGAATATGGAGAAGAAGATGACAATGATGCTGCTACTGATGACAATTATGTTGCTACTAATGAGGATGATGCTGCTACTAATGATGATGATGATGATGATGATGATGATGATGATGATGAGGATGATGATGATGATGATGCTGATGGTGATGATGATGACGATGACAATAGTGGTGGTGATGATGTTGTTGACGATGATGATCTTGATGATGAGATGGATGAAGAAGAATATCAATGACATGAATGAAATTTACAATTATGCTAGATGTTTGGCATGTTCTAACGATTTTTTATATGTACTACTCTTATTCATCTTGTTTTATATATCCTACTTATTTATCATTGATCTTTTGTTAAGAGAAATTTCATTCTAAAAGAGTGTATTTAATCTCTATATGCTTAAACAACCTCACTAGTTAAGACTATTCTCATTTGTAGTGGGCATGACAAGAATCAAATCACTTGAAAGACACCAGTATTTAGACATGAAAAAATTAGTGACGTGATTAAGAAAATTACCTTTCTTTACAATTGCATTGTTGTCTTTGGTTTGTCATTTTGTTTTGAATCTCTAGTGATTTAAACCAAAGACTTCGACTTAGCCAAAAAATGTGCAAGTCTACATTAGTATGTTTCTTTTTATTGTAATTATAATTAGTATGAATGAACAAAATAATGACAATGCAATATTTGTCGAAATAGTGTCGATGACTTTGTTCAATGTGCCTATGTGTCAATGTGGTGTTGGCCCATGTATGTTGAAGATGTCACGGAAAACAAGTAATCCTGGGTGTCAATTTTGGGTTTGCCCAAATAGGAAAAAGGTCTGGATATGTAATTATATTTTATGTTTAAAAATAATGTGACAAATAATTATATTACCATTACTTGTTTTCCGTGACATCTTCAATATACATGGGCCAACACCACATTGACACATAGGCACATTGACCAAAGTCATCTACACTATTTCGACAAATATTGCATTATCACAAATAATGAAGAAATGATGCACATTTGATATTGTCAGGGAAATACTAGATGTCAATACTTTTGGTGGGTTGATCAAACCACATTTACATCTACCCAATCTACATCTATACCTGATGTAGGTAATGAGTACAACTTGTGCAAGGCTTGAGAGGCAGCTAGTGCCGCCAAGATTGCTTCAATGGCGAAAGTAGAAATCATATTTCTGTGATGCCTTCTTTGTGTAGTTTGTGCACTACCATATGCGTAAATGTGGTTAACAGAGGGCTATTGTAGATACAATTTTTTTTTTTAGAATTTCTAGTAGATACACATAAAGAACATGCACATAAACATGACAAATGAGAAACATAAATGTAGATATCACAATAGCTGACAAACATAAATGTAGGCATCATAAGCACAATTTTTTGGAGACATAACATAAATGAATGGTATACCCAAATGATGCAACACAACTATATATCACTCCTCTGGTTCCAAGTTTACACTACAGTAAACAAAACCCATAGATAAAAAATAAATTTAGAGAGTGGAGGAGAGTGAGAATGACCAAAGTAATAAAGGTCCCTATATTATTTTGGTCATTATCGCTCTCCTCTTGTGCTCTCTAAATTTATTCTTCATCTTTGGGTTTTATTTACACAGTGTAGACATGGAACTGGAGGAGTAGTTGTGTTGCATCATCTGGGTATACCACTCAATTATGTTGTGTTTCCAAAAAATTGTGACCATGATGCCTACATTTATGTTTCTCAGCTGTTGTGTCCCAAGACCCCTTATGACCCTTTACAACAATTTACATCTTAGAGATCTTAAAATGTCGTAAAGGGTCAGATGAGCTTCCACCTTCACGTGGTTGGTCCTGTTAAGTAGAGAATGTTAAATTATTCTCAAAACAAAGAGAAGCTCAATAATTTAAGATCTCAATCCACGTACGAAAAATATATATTGATTGCACTGTGAAATCGCACATCAAATTCAGACCAAAGAAGTCAAGAAGTTGCTCGAATCAGATCTAAATGCATTTAGGTCTGCATATATCCCATGAACACATCAGGAAGAATGTATCTCTGATCGCCACACTAGCTTCTTGTGCTAGAGTAGTTACTATCACAAGTATTAATTTGGTAGGATCCATTCCAAATCTAAGTCTCTAGACTCGACTCAATAATCCATGAGCCGCTACCAAATCTACTACAAAGTTATCTACGAATTATGCTCGAGCAGTCACTGTCACAAGTGTTGATTCGGTAGGATCCATTCCAAATCCAAGTCTCTAGACTCAACTCAATAATCCATGAGCCGCTACTGAATCTACTGCAAAGTTATCTCTCAATGATCCATAACCAAATCATGAGTAGGAACCAGATTTGCAAGAACACCGTTCTGAATCAATACCAACTCGATCGAAATATATATATATATATATATATATATATATATATATATATATATATATATATATATATATATATATATATATATATATATATATATATATATATTTAAAAACTCATTGTCATCGTAACTACGATGACTCTAAAATAGTGATAGTTTTCTATCACAAACATCTGACATCCATCCATCACATTAACACCATCGCTATTGGAAAACAACCATAAATGACAGATAGTCATCGTAACTATCCAATGCATGTCCATCACACGTACAACATAGTCATCGTCACAAACCATAAATCATGAATATGCATTTTAAACTTTTGACAGATATCTGTTGCATTAAAAGCATTTATGTCAGTGAACATGTTACAAATGATGGCTACCCATCGGAAGCTTCTGACAGGTCACCGTCGTTTGTTATTTGTTGCAACGGGTAGGCATCTCAATTGTGATGGCGACAAATAAGTCCGACGGGAGGCTCGCTGTGTTGGCACCCTCTTTTAGCGATGGCCAAGGTTGTCATAATTATGATGCCTGACAGAACCATCAATTTTTCTACCTACAAAACTGCGATGCTGGGTGGTGTCACTTAATCGATAGTTTATTGTCTAAATTTAGATGCTCGACCATCAGAAAAAGGTCTCAAATGTACTAGTGACACACTGAGGAATGTTTTTTGATCTTAGAAAGTCATGGGATGCATGATGACATCATCTACGACATGTGTTCTAGAGGAGACCTATCTGGGGCCGACTTTAGAATTGTAGCATGTATTATGGATTGTGAGCATGGATTACAGATATTGGATCTTAATTATTGAATTGTAATTATTGTATACTTTTTTTAGATATCGTGTGTATCTTAGCAAGGGGTTATATGATTATTTATATATTAGGAAAGCCTATCTGGCTAAACTAATCATTTATTTGTAATAGGGTATATATGTAAGATCTTTTCTTTTGAAAAGTGAATGATGTAGATGTGAGGAATGTGGAAGCTACGAGATTATATCCGTTGTATGTAGAGTGGAGGATATTGTATCTACTTCATCAGAACTAATCAAGCAAAGACATTTTCTATTAGACAATTCACAAGGATTGTGTATTTCCCTTGTATACACTTGTGTTTTGAATAGTGAGTTCTGGAGGTTGATATAACCTTCTTTTGGCAGTGAACCTACTCTTTTTCTTTGACTCCTAACAGGGTCTGTCCTTTAACAGGGACTATGTACTATAATATTTCAATAAGCTCCTAACAAGGCTAATCTTTTAATAGGGATACAATACTCTCAGTACACCATTAGTGGGTGTTAATTCCCACTGGGGTTTTACCTTTAATAGGGTTTCCTTGACAATAAAATATTGTGCTATTGTGTTGGCATTCATTGTGTGTTCATTCTATTTAGTATTTCTGCTATTCAAGTTTTAAAGTTTAGTAATTTGTCCTACAAATGATTCACCCCCCCCTCAGTTGTATTGGTGGACTATTATTCCTAACAATTGGTATTAGAGAAACTAGTCCTTAGAGAGAAAGCTTAACAACTTGAGGTGACCTTGGAGATGGCATTCTATAAGAAGGATAGTCCAAAATTTCATCTTGAAAACTTTGACAATTGGAAGATCAAGATGAGAACCCATTTTCTATGTTTGGGTATCGACTACTAGATGATCACAAAGAATGAGGTAACCATGAAGGTTGAGGATAAATTTGATAAAGTTACTGATGATGGAAAGAAGACATTTTCATATAACATGGTTGCAAGGGAAGCACTAATCAACGCACTCTCTGAAAGAGAATTTACTGAGGTGAAAGATATGGATTCAACACACAAAATTTGGGTAAGATTAGAATAATTATATGAAGGAGATAAGTTTACTAAGAAAGAAAAAATTACAGTCATTGCAAAGATCCTTAGATCATTGACACCTTTTTACAAGACCAAAGTTCAGGCTATAGAAGAGATTATACCTTTGACTAAAAACTTTAATAGAGAAATGTTGATTGCAAAGCTAACTACCTTTGAAGCTCTAGAAATGGGAGATTCTTTACCTAAAATTGGAATAACATTTAATGAATCTACACACAAAAAGATAATATCTAGAATTGCGAGCACCAATAGTGATAATATAAAAGAAGAACTTGATGAATATGCTGATGAATGGCAATAGATACAAGAAGAAGAAAGAAAGCTAGATGAACTTGTTGCCCTGATCACTAGAAGAGAAAAGATAGGTAAGGGTAAATTTGAAGGAAAGTTACCTTTGAAATTTTTTTCATGCAATAAAATAGGTCACTTTGCATCTAGATGTCCTACAAGAGCTCCTAAACATAAACCTAAGTTTCTCAAACCTAAGTATTCAAAAGAAAAGGAATGTTATTATGCTAGTGAAGGTTTTCTGATGATGATTTTGATGATGAGGAGATTGGATTTATTGCTATCAAAGATGAAAGACCATTACATGAGGAAAAATCCTTAGTATCACATGTTGATAAGAAATTTGAATCGGTTATAGACAATGGTTTCTCACATCATATGACTAGAGATAAAAACAAGTTTGTTAAACTAAACAAGTATGATGGTGGTGTTGTAAGATTCAAAGACAATGTTCCTAATCCTATCATAGGAGTAGGATCTATTTCTTTGGATGGAAGGAATATTACTGACAATGTATTTCTTTTTTATGGCCTTAAGCATAGCTTGTTGAGTGTTGGAAAGATGATGGACAAAGGATATCAATTAAATTTCATTGATGGGAAATGTTTTATCAGAAGTAAGATAGGAAACTTGATTGCAACTGGTACTAAAACCAGAGGTAATGCATTTGAGTTAAAACATCTGAAGCTTCTTGTTTTGTTGCAAAGATAGATGACAATTGGTTATGGCACAAATAGTTTTGTCATGTTAATTTTGATAATATTGTGAAGGCAAGCTTGACCAATGCAGTAAGAGACCTACCTAAAATTGTAAAACCATCTAACACTATGTGTGGAGAATGTGTTATGGGAAAGTAGACTAGAAGCAATTATAAAAGTAAATCATATACAACAAAAGTAAAGTTGGATCTGATACATATAGACCTATGTGGACCTACAAGGACAAGATCATACTATGGTGAAAGTTACTTTATACTTTTTGTTGATGACTTTTCTAGAATGATGAGGATCACTTACTTGAAAGAGAAATCAGAATCATTTGAAAAATTCAAGTTATTAAAAGCAAAAGTAGAAAATGAATTAGGCTTAAAGATAAAATGTTTGAGATCAGACATAGGTGGAGAATTTACTTTAGATCTATTCAATTCATATTGTGAAGAGCATGGAATACATAGGAAGACATATGCTCCTAGGACTCCACAACAAAATGGGATAGCAGAGTGAAGGAACATAACAATATTGGCTGCTACTAGATGGAAATGTATCTCATGTACATTGGAGGGAAGTTGTTGGGACAACAGTATACACATTGAACAAAATTCAAATCAGAGAAGGTACAAATAAGACTCCTTATGAATTGTGGTTTAATCATACTCCTACAGTAAAATATTTTAGAATATTTGGTAGTAAATGCTATATCAAAAGAGATGATGAAATAGGGAAATTTGATGCTAGAAGTGATGAAGGAATTTTTCTTGGTTATTCTACTAAAAGAAAGGCTTACAAATGTTTTAACTTGAGATTGAGAAAGATGATTGAAAGTAACAATGTGAAGATAGATGAAAATTTTTAGATACAAGAAAGAATGTATGATTGTTATCAAAATATAGAAAGCAAGGAAGATGTCATTGCTGAAGAAAAAGAACATGTTGAGATTGATTGTGAAAATGAAATTTGTGATGAGGACACAAATGAAGTTTCTAAGACTGCTAAAACTCTAAGGTATTTTAAAAAAGACCATCTTGAAAATAAAAATATTGGTAATGCAAATCAAGGAATGATGACTAGATCAAAGATAAGGGAAGAAATTTGTTTGATTTCTCAAGTTGAACCAAAGACTACTGATGAAGCTTGTAGAGATGAATCTTGGATCAAAGCTATGAAGGAAGAGTTAGATCATATAAATAAAAATAACATTTGGGAATTGGTTCCTAGACCTAAAGAAAAAAATGTAATAGGAACTAAGTGGGTTTTTCAGAAACAAAGCAAGATTGGTATGCAAAGGGTACTCACAACAAGAAGGCATATATTTTGAAGAGAAATTTTATCCTGTTGGTAGGTTGGAAGCTATGAGACTATTTTTGGCCTATGTTGCACATAAAGACTTCAAGGTATATCAGATGGATGTGAAATCTACATTTTTAAATGGGGATCTTGAAGAGGAAGTATAGATAAAACAACCTGATGGATTTCCTCTAACCGAAGATGAAGACATGGTTTGCAAGTTGAAGAAGGCACTATATGGATTAAAGAAATCTCCAAGGGCTTGGTATGAAAGGTTAGACAAGTACTTACTTTGTCTTGGATTTAGAAAAGGTAACATGTTGACAGTAACTTGTATTTAAGAACTAGTGAAGATGGAATTTTGATAATAGAATTTTTTGCTGATGATATTATCTTTGGAGGCAATGCTAAGATGTGTAAGAAATTGTCTAAAGAGATGGAGAATGAATTTGAGATGTCCATGATAGGAGAGATGAAATTATTTCTTGGACTACAAATAAATCAGAGCAAGAATGGCATTTTTATTTCTCAGACTAAGTATCTTAAATAAATGTTGAAAAAGTTTGGAATGGAAGAGTGTAAACCGATTGGTACACCCATGGTGAATGGTCATAAACTGACAAATAAAAATGAGACCAAGAGTGTTTTTTAGACCAAGTATAGATCAATGGTTGGTGGATTACAATATCTGACTCACTTTAGACTAGATATTGCTAATGTTGTTGGAAATGTGGCTAGATATCAGGAAGATCCTAAAGAGACACACATGGCTGCTCTAAAGAGTATATTTAGAAATCTGAAAGGAACAATGGAATATGGCTTATGATATGATAAAAATGATGACTTTGAATTACATGCTTATACTGATGCTGATTGTGTAGAGAACATTGATGAAAAGAAAAGTACTAGTGGAGGTTCATTTTTCCTTGGAAAAAGGTTGGTTTTATGGTTAAGTAAAAAGAAAGATTGTATAGCTCAATCTACTGTTGAATTTGAGTATGTTGTATTTCTATTAAGTATCACTTTTTGAGAGATAAGATAGCTAAGAAAGAAATAAGGTTGGAATACATTAGCATAAAAGAACAGATAGCGGACATCTTTACAAAGTTGTTGCCAAAAGATGCATTTGAGTATCTCAGAGGTATGCTTGGGGTGCAAGCCTCTCCTAGTGAGAATTAAATGATGCAATAATGCATTAGTCTAGAGGTATTCATAGCTTTATTATGTTTTGGACTTGATGTATGGATCTACTCCTTAGAGGGAGTGATCATTGAAGACCTACAAAATATATTTGGGTGATTCTGTACCTGAATGATGAAGACAATTGAAGACTTATGGCACCCTTTTCCATTTTTGTCAAAGGGGGAAAGAGACTATGAGAAAATCATTACTATATAGGGAGAGATATTATGGAGAAGAGTTCATTGTTTGAGATTATGTTGAGATTACTGAGAGGATACTTTTGGGCTGATGGATTTTCCCATATGTTTCCATCAATGCCAAAGGGGGAGATTGTTGGATATTGCTGATGCATTTAATATGTATAATCACTACATTATCTTGTTGAGTGGTGTCAGAATCATACTATTGTCAAGTCATGTTTTGTCATTGATGTCAACATATGTTTCTATGAAGAGAACAAACTGGTTATTATAGTGTATGGATGTCGTACAAATGATTCAGAATGTGTGAAGACAATTGTGTGTACATGAAGGTGTTTTGATCTTATATCTAAGATCACATGATGTAATATTGCATATTGGTTGAATTATAGAAGATTTGGTGAAGATTGGTTATTGGACTGTGACAGTGGAATTTGATAAAGTAAGTCTTTGTATTTTGAGTATATCTTACAAGTGATGTGGATCCAATGTATGCAAGCTTAAGGGATGTCAGATAATACACTAAGGAATGTCCATTGATCTTAGAAAGTCATGGGATGCATGATGGCATCAGTTGTGATGTGTGTTCTAGAGGAGACCTGTCTAGGGAAACTTCAGAATTGTAGCATGTATTATGGATTACGAGCATGGATTACAGATATTGGATCTTAATTATTGAATTGTAATTATTGTATACTTGTTTTAGATACCGTGTGTATCTTAGAAAGGAGGATTATTTGTATATTAGGAAAACCTAACTGACTGACTTGATCATTTATTTATAATAGGGTATATATCTAAGAAATTTTCTTTTGAAAAGTGAATGATGTAGATGTAAGTGAGGAATGTGGAAGCTATGAGATTATATTTGTTGTATGTAGAGCAAAGGATATTGTATGTACTTCATCAAAACTAATCAAGAAGAGACAGTTGCTATTAGATAGTTCACAAGGATTGTGTATTTCCTTTATATACACTTGTGTTGCGAACAGTGAGTTCTAGAGGTGGACATAACCTTCTTTGGGTAGTGAGCCTATTCTTTTTCTTTGACTCCTAACAAGGTCTATCCTTTAATAGGGACTATGTACTGTAATGTTTCAATGAGCTCCTAACAAGGCTAATATTTTAACAGGAATACAATACTCTCAGTACATCATTAGTGGGTGTGAATTCCCACCAAGGTTTTACCTTTACCAGGGCTTCCTCGACAAAAAAATATTGTGTTATTGTGTTGGCATACATTGTGTTATCATTCTATTTAGTGTTGCTGCTATTCAAAGTTTAAAGTTTAATAATCTATCCTACAACTGATTCACCCCTCCTCTCAGTTGTATTGGTGGACTATTATTGCTAACACCTTGTGTAGTACCTATAGTATTAGCACTAAAGAAGAATGGAGATTGGAGGATGCGTACTAATTATAGATCCATTAACAAGATCACAATGAAATATTTTTTCCTTTTCCTAGAATGGATGATATAATGCAGTGTTTTATTGATGTCTTTTATTGAGTATATTTTTGGAAGTCTCTTGAGAATTTGAGTTTGGTGTTTGTGTGTGCTGATATTTTTTTTCATTGATGTCAACATACAACTTATTATTGCAAATAGTGTGTTTAGTGAAGAATATTTTGGTTGTTCAGATTTTGTACTGAAGATATTGTGTTGTGATCATAAGGTATGGTTCATAGATGTCTGTAGTTGGTCTACAGAAGTTTGCAGGTGTTTGGGTGATAGTTTGAGAAAGATACGATCATTTTATCAAGTAATAGTATTTCAATATTCTTGTTGTGACTGAGGTTGAGTTATTGCTTCAGTAAGGATTAGTATGATTGATTTAGATGCTACAAATATTTTGGTGTGTTAGTGATTCAATTTTGTGTCATCAACCGATGTTTTTTATTATTTATATTTCAACATGTTATATTTCTATTGTGATAGAATTTGGTGTTTAGTATTGTTGGTATTCAATGTGGAAATGAGTTTGGAATTTGAGTTTGAGATGATGAGAAGATTTGAGAAGTTAATCATGCCTCTTACTGGTACTTTTGGATCATGTTATGACCTTGGTTTTGGTTTGCATTGATTGTGGTGATTGCATTTGGTGATTTTATAGTGTGTTGGTGTTTCTTCATTTAGGTCCTGTATGACTTGCTGAAGTAACATTTTGTGCTTCTTGGAGGTGTTTTGGTGGAGTTGTAGCATGTTTGAGGATAATTTTTTGGATCCTATCTAAGTCTTGGTCGGCTTGATTTGGATCTCTTTGTGATTTGAGCATAATTTTAAATATTTTATTGTAATAGGTCTTAGTCGACCTAGTTGATGTTTAATCATTGTAATGTGTATAAATGAGAGATATTTTGGTAATTGAAGGGATAGATGTATGTGAAATGGTGATATATTGGTATTTGTATTTTGCATTGGAGGAAAAAATTGTCCATCATTGGAATTGTATTGGCATTGAGGATGCTATTAGTCTATTTAGTTTTAATGGACTATATATCCACCCTATTGTAATCAAAGCTAGATTAGTGAACCCGACCACGGGCTAGTAAATCTATCTAGTGAGTATCATTCCCATCTGAATGTTGAAACTACATTCAAAGCCAATCTAACTAAGTATGAAAAGGGAGAGAGTTCCTCGAAAGAAAACTTCAACCACTATGCTAAGAAATAGGAAGAGATTATGGAATAGGAAAGGAAGATCAATTAACTTAAATCCTTGATTGGAAAAAGACTACCTATGAGCTTCAGTAAGTATGAAGGAAAGTTTCCTTTGAAATACTTTAATTCTTATAAGATTGGTCACATTACATCTAGATGTCCTAATAAAGTTTCTAAGGAACATAAGTTCAGATCTAGGAAATTTCATCCTAAGGTTCATAAAATTTTTTGTGCTGAAGAAGGTGTGACTGGTGATAAATCTGGTGATGAAGAAGATATTGTGTTTATTTCTATTAAAGAAGATAATCCTAAAGAAGATAAATATTTGGTTTTAAATGTTGATAAAAGAAATGAATGAGTTATTAATAGTGGATGCTCCTATCATATTACTGGTGGCAATGTTAGGTTTGACAATAAAAATCCTTATTTTATTAATAAAAAATGATATGTCACTCTTGATTGTAAGAATTTAGTATTGATGATTTTCTATATGTTGAAAGCTTAATGCATAACTTATTGAGTATTGGAAAACTACTGGATGAGGGAAACCGATTGGAATTCATGGAAGTGAAGTGTAAGATCATTAGAATCACACAAAATCTAATTGCATCTAGTATATAGGCGATAGGTAATCCATTTCATTTAAAAAATGTTGAGAATAAGTTCTTAGTTGCTAAGATTGATGATAGTTGGTTCTGGAATATAAGATTTTTTCATGTGAATTTTGACAATATGGTAAAGGTTAGCACTACTAATGTTGTAAGATATTTTATTGAGTTGATGAAGCCTGATAATATGTGCAAAGAGTGTCAATTGGGTAAATTGACTAGGTCTACTTTTAAGAATAAGACATTCTTCAAGTGGATTGCTACATTTGGTGCATACTGATTTATTTGGTCCTGCTAAGACAAGAAGTTATTATGGAGATAGATATTTTATGCTATTTATTGATGACTATTCAAGGATGATGTGGGTTACCTTTTTAAAGGAGAAATCAGAATCCTTTTAAAAAATATAGATATTCAAGATGATGGTAGAGACAAGTCTGGATAGAGATTGAAGTGCCTAAGATCAAATAGAGGTGTGAAACTCACATCTAGTGAGTTTTATGCCTTTTGGGAAGAACATGGAATAAAGAGGAAAACTTATACTCCATGAGCCCCACAGTAGAATGGTGTTGCAAAGAGAAGGAAGAAAACTATTCTAGACAAACCTAGGACTATGATGATTGAAGAAAATGTTCTACAAATCTACTAGAGAGAAGTGGTGAGAACTGTAGTATACACTTTGAATAGGGTATAGATGAAACAAGGAACTAGTAAGAATCCTTATGAAATTTGGTATGGTCATGTTCCTACAGTGAAGTGTTTTATAATTTTTGGAAGCAAGTGTTAGATTAAGAGGGATGACGATATTGGAAATTTTGATCCTAGAAGTGATGACATGATATTTATTGGTTATTCCACTAAGATCAAGGCATATAAATGTTATAGCTATAGACTGAAGAAGATTGTTGAAAGTGAAAATGTTAGAGTTGATGAGAATGTGAAGAGATGTGAGAAAACCTATAGGCATGATATACCTGAAGAAGATAATTAGATTACGGAAGTGTAGAATCAGAATTAGGATGGTCTAGAAGAAAAAGTTGAACACGTGGAAAATGAGGAGGATGTTGATACTAAAGGATATACTATAAATCCTGATCTAAAAACTCAATATTATGTAAGAATTAATCATTCTAAAGTTGATATTATTAGTGATAAGAGTAGAGATGCTCCAAAGAGAGGAAGAATTATTAAAGAAGAAACATGTTTAATATTTGAATTTGATCCTAAAGATGTAAATGAGGCATGTAATGATGAGATTTGGGTGAAAGAAATGAAAGAACTTGATAAGATTGAGAGAAACAAGAAATGGATTCTTGTTCCCAGACCTATGAACAAGAATGTGATCAGAACTAAGTGGGTATTTAGAAACAATATGAATGAAGAAGGTAAGGTGGTTTGAAACAAAGAAAAACTAGTTTGCAAATGGTATTTCCAAATGGAAGGTATTTATTTTAGAGAGACCTTTGATCATGTAGCTAGACTTGAAGCTGTTAGAGTACTTCTTACATATGCAAGCTTAGAGGAAGATGTTTACATTGAACAACCCGATGGTTTTCCACTAGTGAAGGATGGAGATATGGTTTGCAAATTGTAGAAAGAATTGTATAGATTGAAGCAAGCCCCTAGAGCCTAGTATGATAGATTGGACATGTATTTGATAAAGATTGGATTCAAAAAAGGCACCACAGATAGTAATTTATGTTTCAAAATTGTTAATGATGATATCTTGATTAATGAAGTGCTTTCTAATGATAAAATATTTGGTGATAATCATGAGTTAAGTAGAGGATTTTATGATGAAATGAAAAAAAAATGAGATGTCTATGAGAGGTGAGATGAAATTATTACTTGGATTGCAAATTATACAATTAGATAAAGGAATTTTTATTACACAATCTAAGGATTTTAGGGAACTGTTGAAGAAATTTGGTATGGAAGATTCAAAACTTGTAGGGACTCTTGTGGTGACTCGTTGAAAATTGACTAAGGATGATGAATCCTCTTTTGAAAACTAGATACGATACAGATCAATGATTAGAGGATTGCAATATATAATTCATGCTAGACCAGACATATCAAATGTAGTTGGAATTGTTGCAAGATTTCAAGAAAAACTGAAGGAATCACATATGGTTGTTGTCAAGAGAGTTTTCAAGTATTGGAAGGGTACAATTGACTACAAATTATGGCATGGAAAAGATGATTGTTTTACCTTGAGTACATATATTGATGTTGATTGGGAAAGTAATGTGGATGATAGGAAGAGTACAAGTGGTGGTGCATTCTTCTTGGGTAAGAAACTAATCTCTTGGACTAGTAAGAAACAAGATTGTATCTCTAAATCCACTATTGAAGTTGAGTATGTTGTTTCTTCTACAAATTGTAATCAATTTATTTGGATGAAGAAAATGCCGAAGGATTTAAGGACAAACATTGATGAGCCTCTTTTAATTTACTATGACAAATCTAGTGCTATAAATATTTTAAAGAAACCTATGTAACATTCAAAGACAAAGCATAGTTCTATTAAGTATCATTTCTTGAGGGACAAGGTTAGTG
The DNA here is from genome assembly GCA_027943335.1 of Chamaecyparis obtusa. Lineage (NCBI taxonomy): Eukaryota > Viridiplantae > Streptophyta > Pinopsida > Cupressales > Cupressaceae > Chamaecyparis > Chamaecyparis obtusa. Next base: position 465,667 of record BSBK01002424.1, read on the forward strand.
AAAAGGAAGTAGAATTGGAGTATGTGTCTACTAAGGAACATATTGTTGATATATTTACAAAACTTTTTTTTGAAGGATAAATTTAAGTATCTTAGAGAGAATATTGGGGTCTTGGCCCCTCCTAATCAGAGCTAATAATGCTAGAGATGGCATAAGTCCAGAAACCTATCAAAATATTATTCTCTGGATTGATGAGTTTGGGGAATTCTCTTTAGGGGGAGTAGTCTTGTGATCTATTATTCTTTCATCTCTTTTTTATGTCCTTGGCCCTTTGCCATTGATTTTAAAGGGGCAAAGATTATGTGAAAATAGAGATAAATAAGATTGTGATTGTGTTGAGAGGTTTGAAGATGGATATCCAGAGTTATCGGGTGGATATATTTCAAAGTGGTCAAATAGATATATTTCAAAGTGATTAGGTAGATATATTTCAAAGTGATCAAGTGGATATATAGATGTCTTTGTGCATTGATCAATTTTTCACTTCATATGTTTCCATCAATGACAAAGGGGGAGATTTTTGGATGTCTTGAGAGATCGTTGGAAGTATACTAAGCATGTCAGAGTTTGGTGTTTGTGTGTGTTGAGATTAATGATTTTTCATTGATGTCAACATGCAAATTATTGTTCCAAACAATGTGATCAGTATGTTCAGTGAAGAATAATTTGGTTGTTTAGATGATACGTTGAAGATCTTATGTTGTGATCATAAGGTATGGTTTAGATATGTCCATAGTTGGTCTATAGAGGTTTGCAGTTGTTTTGGTGACAATTTGAGAAATATATGATCTTTTTATCAGGTGATAATATTTCTATGTTCCTATTGTAACTATGGTTGAGTTTTAGCTTCGATAAGGATAAATATGATATATTTAGATGTTGTAAAGCTTGTGGTGTGTTTGGGATTCACCTTTTTCTCCTCAAATGGTGTTGTTCATGATTTAGAGTTAAGAAAGTTATATTTTTGTTGTGATAGAACTTGATATTTAGTATTGTTGGTATTAAGTGCAGAAATGAGTTTGGATTTTGAGTTCGAGATGATGAGAAGATTCAAGAAGTTAGTCATGCTTCTTGCTGGTACTTTAGGATCATGTTATGACCTTGTTTATGGTTCTCATTGATCATGGTGATCACATTTGGTGTTTTTCTAGTGGGTTGGTGCTTCTTTGTTTAGGTCCTAGCTGACTTGGTGAGGTAATATGTTACAATTCTTGGAGGTATTTTGGAAAATTTGTAGCATGTTTGAGGATAATGTTTTGGATCCTACCTAGGTCTTGGCCAACTTAATTTGGATATCTTTTTTATTTAAGAATAATTTTTATATCTTTTATTGTAATAGGTCTTAGTTGACCTAGTTGATGTTTAATCTTTGTAATGTGTTTAAATGAGAGGTTTTTTGGTAATTAAAGGGAGAGATGTATGTGAAAAAGTGATATATGGGTATTTATACTTTCCATTGGAGGAATTTTTTTTACTTAATTGGAACTATATTGGCATTGAGGATGCTATCCATCAGTTGAGTTGTAATGGACTGTATGTCCACCCTATTGTAATAAAAGAGAGATCAGTGAACCTGACCAAGGGCTAGATCTATGATTGTATTATGAGAAGTGAGATCTAGGAAGTGGGCCTGTGAATGTATGTTCGTTCCTCTTTTTTTCTTTTCATTTTCTCTTAACCAAGCAGTAATTTTAACAGAGTACATCTATATAGTGGGTATCATCCTCACTGGGGTTTTTCCCTTAACAATGCTTCCTCAAGAATAAAAATATGGTGTTTTATATTATGTGTTGTGGATCTTTCTTCATTGTTTATCTTTCATATTATTAGTTATTTTAAGTGGATTTAAGTTTTAATTGTTGGTACACAACTGATTCACCCCTCTCCTCTTAGTTAAGCTTGCCTTTATTTTGGGCTTAACAATGTTTAAGTGGAGCCAGATATTTTACCTAGATAGATTTAAAGAGTGGATATCATCAGATCAATTTCATTCAAAATGAATGAAGGATTGTATGAATGGTTGGTGATTCCTTTTGGATTGACTAATGTACCGAGTATTTTCATGAAGATGATGAACAAAGTATTAAATAAATTCTTGGGTAAGTTTGTAATTATTTATCTTGATGACATTCTAATTTTCAGTAAGAGAAAAGAGGATCATTTGTTGCATCTAAGACACATATTTAAAAGATTAAAGGAGGAGAAGTTTCTGATAAACATCAAGAAGTGTTATTTTATGAGGGAACAAATAGTGTATTTGGAACTTGTGATATTTGTTGAAGGATAGAAGATGGATCTTGAGAAGGTTAAATAAATCTTAGAATGATCTACATCTGTGAATGTTTAAGAAGTGAGATCATTTTATGGAATTGGAAAGTTTTTACTGAAATTTCATCAAAAATTTCAATTTGGTTCGTAACCCTATGACTGAGAGAGTAAGGAAGGACAAAAAATAATTCAAGAGGACACATGGAGAATAAAAGAGTTTTGAATTGATAAAGTAGAAGGTGACTGAATATCCCATGTCATCCCTACGTGATTTCAACAAATTTTTTCAAGTGGATTGTGATGGGAGTGGAAATTTAATTGGAGTAGTGTTGATTCAAGCAGGTAGTCTGATTTCCTATTTCAATGAAAATTTGAATGGTTCCAAGTGAAGATATTCAATTTATGATCAATAATTTTATGCCATAGTACAAGCTATGAAGAAATGGAGACATTACTTGTTGCATAAGGAGTCTATGTTGTACACTAATCATCAAGCATTGCAATATCTGAATAGTCAAAGTAAGTTGAATCAAAGACATATGAGATGGATTGAATTATTATAGAGTCACATCTTTGTGTTGAAACATAGGAATGGTAAAACAAATAAAGTTGTCGATGCTTTCAGTAGAAGGACCTTGTTAACAAAGATGCGAATTTAAGAATCAGGATTTGATGAATTGAAGGCTCTGTATGAAGGTGACCCTGACTTTTCTAAACCTTGGAAATCTTGTAGAGAACCTAATGTACAAGACTGCAGAAAATGGTTGGACTTTTTCCTTCATGATGGTATGTTATTTAAAAGAATTCAGCTGTGTATACCTAGAAGTTCTATGAAAGATAATATAATAAAGGAAAAGCATTCTAGGAGATTAGCTTGACTCTTTGGTATTAAAAAGATAGTGGCTTTAGTAAGTGAGAATTAATTTAGGCCTTAGATTTATAAGGATGTTATAAAGTTTGTTCAAAGTTGTGTCAAGTTGCAAAAGGGAGTAATCTGAATACTGGATTGTATACAACTTTAACAGTGCCATCAAGACCATGGGAGGACTTTAGCATGGATTTTGTACTAGGGTTATTGAAGACATCAAGAGGTAATGATTATATATTTTTGATAGTGGATAGATTTTCAAAGATGGCACATTTCATACCTTGTAAGAAGACAACAGATGCAGTACATGTAGTTGACTTATTTTTCAAAGAGATTGTGAGGTTGCATGGATTACCTAAGAGTATAGTTTTAGACAAGGATTGTAAGTTTCTCAAATATTTTTGGATGACATTTTGGAAAAAGATGAATTTTTTTTTTTAAAGTTTAGTTCTACATCATTTGTAGATAGATGGAAAAAAAGATGTAGTAAACAAGTTTTTGGGTAACTTACGGAGATGTCTAGTTGGTGAAAAGACTAAAAATTGGGATATAGTTCTAGCACAAGAAAAGTTCACATATAATAATTTAGTGAATAGAATCTTGAGGAAGAAACCATTTAAGGTAGTTACTGGTTTTAATCCTAAGGGAGCATCAGATTTGAGGGATATCAGTCATGAAGAGAAAAGGAGTGTAGAAGTAGCAGAATTTGCAGAACACATGAGTAGCTTACATAACTAGGTGAAATAATATTTGGAGATAGTGAATCAAACATATAAGAAGAAAGAATATATGAAGAGAATACATAAGTAATTCCAAGAAGGGGATGAAGTGTTGGAATATATGAAGAGAGGAAGGTTTCCTGTTGGAACATATTAAAAACTCAAGATGAGGAAGTTTGGACCACGTAAGATCTTGAGGAAATTTTATTCATGGAATGCATATGAAGTGGAGTTATCAGATGATATGGATATTTCACCTATATTCAATGCTTCATATTTGTTTGAGTATCATGAATCATATTTTCATGATTTTAATGAATCATATGTTGAAAATTTATATCCTAAGAGGAAAATGGATGATATAGTAGATATTTTGGATAGTAGAGATGGTCAAAGTACAAGAGGTAAATAGTATAAGAAGTGTCTTGTCAAGTGGAGAGATAGTATAGTGGATGATTGTTCATGAATTTATTAGGCTGAATTTGACCATATTGGTTTTTATTTAGCCACAAGAAAGTGAGAGACTCACATTTTAGATAACCATAGGTGTCTGATGCAGGAGCATCATGGGTTCTTGGCAATCTTGCATCAACTGAAAATATTTTGTTTTCTATTTTCCTACAAGTTTAGTCTTCATGTTTCTTTCAAAATTTTATCAATTTGGATCCTTTGTAGTTGTGAACCTTTTGGCATATTTATGGAGTCTTCCTAAACCTTCTCCTAGGTTCACATCCCATTTGGGTTCTTCAGATTTGAGATCTTATAGATTCTTGGCAGGGCTTAGGTTATCTTCATAATTCATGACCATTTTGCATTTATGATCTCGCAAAGGATTTCTCTGATCAGTAAAGCTTAATGGAACATTTCTATATGATATCATGTTTGTGGCCAACCTACTTGAGGGACCATGTTTCATGTTGCATCAATTGGATTAAGATCCTTATGAATTGGGTCCTATCCTATATTTGTAATACACTTTCTCTTCATTAGGGAATGTAATCTTTCTTAGGCTGACTTGTGGCTTGTGAAGGCTTTATAAAATATTTTAATTGATCTCTTAAGGCATCATAGAATATATAGAAGAAGTAAAAACCTATAGAGATTTGTAACAGATAGTATATAACAGATAGAATAAAAAGATAACCTACAAAAGGTTCATGAAATAGGCCTACATGCCTGGAATGTATGTAGAAAATTCTTGTTCTTGATTATTTGATAATAAAAAGGTTGATCTTGCATTCTATCAAGTTTCAATTTGTATTAATTTCATTGGGTGAATCTTGCTGCAATGATTGGGATGAATTCTTTGAGTTCTCCCTATCCTTGGCTGCACCATAGGTGGAGCATCTAATCAAATAGAAGATTGAGGCCTACCACTCATACCATAGGTAGATTGGAAATTATGTTGTCTTCATTTTCTATTATTATTTTAGAATCCATAGGAAAAAATTACTATGTAGATTATAGGTTTCTTTCACTACTTTAATTAGGTGTATATTGATAAAATTTTTAGGACAACAAGCCTTTCCAAATCTAATCTATATGCACTGATAATAGACACACGAGTTCTACTCATTTTATAAGCATGCATGAAAAAATTCCATCTACTAATTGGGACACAAGCATCCCCATGGGATGTTTTCCTATCCACAAGTCAATCAAATATAATACCCATACCCTCGACATACCTTCTCGTAACATTCTACTATGATGTTGTGCCCAAAATCTAGGGTAAAACACACCAATAATTTTTTTAAAAGTCATCATATCTAACATTGCATTTACAAATGTTTGATTGGTTACTAGATTTACCAAGTTTTCAATATGTTTACATCATTGAAGAATTTGATACAATCCTTTGGTATTGTCAGTTTTCTAATATTGGTGTCGAGGGGAATCATGACAATGGTTAATGTCCCTCGAACAAGTTTCTTAAATCTACACAAATAGATTTAATAACTAACCCATGATTAAATTATTTTCAAATAAATTAAATAATAATAAAAAGTTAAGAAGGTTTAATATTCAGTTTTAATTCCCTTCCCAAAGTTCCATTTATGTCTAAAAGACTAATATTTTTTTTATCATTAAATAATACCAATAAATAATTTTAGTCTTAATTCTTGGTTTGAATTAAATAATAATTTTAATCCTTAATTCTAACCCAGTAAACTTTAATTATAATAAAGGTGGAAGTTTTATTCCAATTAAATTTACTGTTAATCTAATCAAAAGTATATCTATCTAATTACACGATTAAAATTTCATAAATTAAATTAAGGATAAAATACTAAAGTTATGAATAAGTCAATTAATTAATCTGGCTTAATTAATTCAATAAATACTAAATTCCTCTAATTAAAGTTGACCAAAAGATCAAATAAATTATTTAACTTACCCATAATTTAATTTTGTTTTAGTTTCCAATAAAGTGAGCCAAATTTTAAAAAATTAGAAGAAAAAGAAAGTAGGAAATAACATTTCCCACCTAAAAGTCTTTTCCATTTGAAATTTTTAAATCTCACTAAAATAATGTTAAAATAAACTTTAGGTGACTAATGATAAGTTTAAAATTAAAACATATGTTAATGACTCACATGGTTGACCAAAAAGTCTATCCCTAACCCTAATTCAAAATTTAGGGTTAGGGTTGAAATTACAACCATAATATTAACCCATTTTCTCTCCCAAGCCTCCCCTTTTCTTCTCTTTCATTTTCTCAAACCCTAGCCTTCATTTTTTGTTGTTTTGTAGGTTGAATGAAGATCTTTAGTGGAAGGTGGGATTTGATTTATGCAAGAATGGTTTGGAGTATCTCTCCCAATGCCCATCTCTATCTTCTAGATTTTCCTTCTCTTCCCTTTCTTTGTTTTCTTGTAGGTTGAATGAAGGTGATCCTTTTTTTTTTAGATTTAGATTTAGCAATAGATTTATATATTTTTTGTTTGAAGAGTATTTCCTTTTTTTTTAAATAACATTATGGGGGGGTTTGGCGGCTCTATCCAAAGCCCCCCCCTCCCCCCCCCCCCTTTAACCTTAGCCCTGATAGCCTCATGGCTGCTCGTGACACGGGGTGTCCGCAAAATCCTGGCCGACCACGACCCCTTTTGGGGTACAACAGTGGCTACCCAACTGCGACCCCAATGATGGGGAAACCATGGTGGCTGGGCCAACCGTGACCCCATCTTGGGAAAAAGTGGTGCCTGGGCCAGTTGTGGCCCAATCTTGGGGACCCCGTGGTGGTTCTGCCAGCTGCAGCCCCTTTGGAGAGTCTGTGTTGATGTGGCCATGCGCGACCCTCATTGGGGTTCTATGGTGGCAACCACCTGCAGCCCCAAAAACAATGGGTTTTTAAAATCGCTTTTTTCATTTAATTTTTTTATAATAAATTATATATATATATATATATATATATATATATATATATATATATATATATATATATATATATAGATATATATATATAGATATATATATATATATATATATATATATATATATATATATATATATATATATATATATATATATATATATATATATGTATGTATGTATATATGTATGTATGTATGTATGTATGTATGTATGTATGTATGTATGTATGTATGTATGTATCCATATTTCTTTTTAAGAATCATAAGATGGGTAAATGCTGGTTTAATTTTTTTGAAACAGCATATATTTTTTTTAAACTTCTAAGTAGTCAATGTCATTTTATTTTAGGAATTTTAATTTAGATTTTTCTAATATGAAAGTGAAATGTAAACTTTTATTTTGCATTATCAAACAGATTTATTTTTTACTAATAATGGAACTGAAAAGTAAACAATTATTTAACATAAACTTCAGATTTTTACTAATATTTGAAACAACAATGTAAACATTTATTTTAAAGAGAAACTTTCAAATTTAGTAAATCAGAAATTGCTATGAACAATTATTTTAGCTTCTTTAAAAAAAAAAAGATTTTGACAACCTAGATAAACACTTAGCTACTAATTTCATGCAATCAACATTTAACTCAATGAACTTCAATGAATAATTTTTCTCATGCATACAAAACATAACAAGTTATAATTTCTTTTGCAACATTTAAGGGTAACTTTAAACAACATAATTTACAAATTTGAAACAAAAAAATTATACCTATTTTATAAATTACAAATCTTCTTTCCTAAAACATTATTATTTTTTCCTTTCTATTATACAAATTTGCTCAATTAAGCAACATCAAGTTCTTTTTGAAAAATAATGCATCCATAAAACTTTTCTCCCAAACAATTGTATTCAAATTTAATACAAACTTTTTGATTTAACAAATAGCAATGCAACTCTTTCTCAAAACCTCACAATGCAAATTTACACACTAGTTATTCCATTTTACAAATGGACTTTACAAAAGAAGTATTCACATGAAAATTTCTCTCCTTTCAAATGAACCAAAGATCTTCCATGAACCACAAAAATTACAAAATATTGAGAATGTCTTCAACTTTACATCCAAGAAAACCTATAATTTAAAAACAAACAAAACTTGACCATGGAGGCTCACCTCCCAACCTAGGCCTTTACAAGGCCACTCCCGAGCTTGGGGATCTAAGAATGGATGGGTGACAAATATTTTCAACACATATAATCACAACAAATAACTATATTTAACACCCAAAACGCATAGTTTACACAAAGGATCTCCTTGGATCCATAAAAAGGGGGTGAAGGTATAAATGTACCCAAAGAGAAGAAGCCATAAAAAAATAATTTACAAAACAAGAAATGCCTTCACAAGGCTCAATTTTACATCCCTATTTTACACTTCACATTCATAAATTTATCCCCTTATGGCCCCCAAAGGTGTAGAACAATATAATGACAACATGGATCCCATACTTCAATGTCATATCTCTTTCCTCCAAGAGGAAAGACTCTACACTGATTGGGGATTATCAAAATACCCTCACCCTCAAGGCTCTCTTCCCTCCCAAGGGTGAGTATATCCTTGCACACCCAAAACATATATGAAAACCACAAGAAGAAAATAATAAATCCATAAAACAAAATTTGAAATGATCAAAACAAACATACTACATGAAATTTACAACACAAAACATAGAAACATAATAAAATACATAGTCTTCCATGATAGAAGCACCAACCTTGCTTTGAGAAAATGGAAAATTAAAGTTTGAAGATGACGTTTTCCCTTACTATTCTTTTTCTCCCTTAGCCAATTTTGTCAAACTCTCACCAACTCAATGTACATGTCTCCAAGCTGTACAGAGAGTGGGAAATCAACCTACAAAATCCTCTAAACTTTTGATAAAAGGCAGACCCCACCAACTTCCTACCTACCAACTTAATGAGAAGATTTTTCTTGAAATCATTATCTTCCATTTTGTCTCTCTTTTCAAAATGAGAGGAAAACCAAGAAATGGGGAGAAGGGATTGATTTGATTCCCTTTCTAAATTTGTCACTCCCTATGAAGGCACTTTTTAAGAGGTCATAATTAAGCTTTGGGAACTATAGTAGTAAAAAATTAACCCCTAAACCATAGTACACCCATTGGGATAACTAAATATAACTCTAACCACTCCATAGGGCTCTATTTAACCTCTCAAAAAACCCCTTGGAGTTAACCTACAAATTTCATGATGGGACTCCTCTCTTGGTTTCCTAAACAAGGAACCCTATCTTGGGAACACTACATGGTAACTCTAGGATAAGTGTCTAATCCCTCTAAATCACTCGGGCATGGCAACTGAGATGTACAAGTGTCAATTGACACAACATAAAACACATCACTTTACTTTACATTACACATGGCATGCCTAATGGATAATTCCATATTTACAATTTATGAAAATAGATTACAACGACATATACATAATTATAATTTAAAAACATACATTACATCCATAAATCAAATTTACTAAATAAAAATACATAACAATGAGGTTATTTATCTTCATAGAGTTAACCTTGGCCTTTATAGATTTCACATAGATCCATCCTTGATTCCACACATTTAGAACCATGGTCAATTTCCTAAACACTCGATTAGAATATCAGTAGCTCAAGAATAAACCATATATATATGAAACAAATGCAAAATCCATGATAACATTTAAACACATATTCATTAGAAAACTTCCATTTCACAGTTTCATCATAATTCTAAACAACATCTGCAATTCCATTTTCTAAATACAGTTATGTATTTCAAAATTCTACTTTCTCAAGTAACCCTAAAGCATTTGCAAAATCAAGTTATAAAAAAAATCAAAATCCTATTCATTTAAACTCCTATTTCATAAGTCAATGTAAATCAAAATGCACGATTCAGAATTTGGTTATCCATCTATAACATATCATCAGGATCAATCAATCATAACCATATAAAAGTATATCTAACATCATCATCCAAATAATAATATAAAAATCATCAGATAATGTCAAATGATATGATACCACTATCCAAATAAGTCTAGTGTATCAAAATAGTGTAATATCATGATCAAAATAGTGTAATATCATGATAGTCAAAGTATGAAATTTTTTGTTGTGCTAACATGGGTTAGGGTATGACCTCACATATGAAGGTAGCCACCCTATATCTAGAGGCAATGTAAATTACAATAACAAGAGATAAATAATATGATAAGAATAAACTATATTTTCACCAAGAATGCAATAGAATCAATAGAATGGATAATAGTAGATAAAAGAGCCATTTCTTGTATATCCGAGGTGAGTACAAAGGAGTGAATGAGATAATGAAAAGTGTTTTTGTCTCATTACATGATAGTCAAGAGACAACTTATCACCCACTCGAGTGGAATCACATGCTCAACAGGGGTGGGTTATTCTCCAATGTGTAATAAAGTTTGTGCAACATGTGAAACAAAGGTGGAGAATGATAGGATAATAAGTACATCAAAGGTGGATTTAACACATAAAATGGAATGTATTCATATGATAACACCACCTAAAGTGGAAATGCTTTTAAAATTTCCTATGTGGTCCCTAAGCTAGCTTAAGTTAAGTATAATTAGTACCTAGCTATGAAATAATCAAGGTGAAATATACTTAATTACACCAACACTTTCCATTTTTGAAAATATAGGAAATTGACCAATAATATCTACATGAAAACACCTCTTAGCTCTTATTGAATCTCAAAAAATTGTATTTAAACTTAGGGTTTTTAAGAAATGAAAAATCTAGGTAACCTTGGGAAATTAAATAGTCAAAGTTTATTTTATAGAATTTAACTCATTTATAGTATTTTTTACAACTAAGCTCTAGAATACCAAGAAGGCCCTTTTTCAGATATAAATGAACAATAGTATATTAGAAATAGGAAATAATGAGAGGGGTGGGGGTGAATCAGTATTTCACAAAATTTTACTTTTGCCCACTTATGGATATATGAAATTAACTTATAGCTTGCATAATAAACTAAACTGAATAAACTGAACAATAAGCACAACCATAAAACAAAAGAACTCATAACACCATAATTATTCTAGAGGAAACCCTGGCCGAGGGAAAACCCCAGTGGGGATGATACCCACAATTGATCCACTAATCAAACGTATCTTGTTAAAAATATTGACCCTCTTAGAGTCTATTACATCTGTATAGTGTCTCTGTCCTGATTAAAGGACTTTGGGTCTTGTTAGAAGCCTCATCCCTGTTAGGAGTTGATATTACAAAACATGAATGTATGCAAGATGAGCTCATTTCCAAAACATGCAATATACAATGATAATCTCTAATACAAAGGGCAGAATACAAAAACCTTTTACTGTTGTTGAATATCTTCAATATTCTGATCTAGCTTTTGTAGTCTCTTCGCACTAATCTGATCATAAATCAGATTTTTCATATTATATCAATATACATCTGTAATCACCTAAAAATGGACAAAGACAATTCAATGATAAATCAAGTCAAATCAAAGCAAATCAAGGACAAAATTGAAGCAATTGAATCACAATGTATAATTAGCCAATCAAAATTAAAATCAAGTCTTAATTCAAGATAAATCAAAATTGAGAGCATTTTAATCAAGTGCAATCAAATCAAAGTGCAATTAAATCAATTAATTGTATAGTCTTGGATTAAATCAAATTCAACCCATTCAAGGGGTACATGGCTAAACAAATTCATTTAAATCAATTAATAAATCCTAATTTCCCTCAACAATCACAAAGGAAGGAAATTCAATCAACCAATAAGATTTGAGGAAAGGCATTCACATGGATCAAGCCAAATTCAATCTCAATCACTCAAAGTGAAAAAGAATCTTGTCCATTGATCTTGTCTACTTGTCCCAAGCTTTGAGGACACAAAATTTTGATTGTATTCAAAGGGTGGAACCAAAGACTCAACTAAGGCTTAATCATGATTAATTACACTACACCCCCTACCATTGGGAAAATCTATAAAAGGAAGACCAAAACCTTCATAATTCATAACCACACATTTGAGAATTGCATTGAACCTCTTGCATTTTATATCTAGGAATGCATTTTGAGGGTTTAAATAGCATTTACTTTGATCTAATTGTTAGCTTTAGCTTAAGTATTTATCATTCTCATTCTAGGACTATCATTAATGGTAGCTTGCTGAGAGCTTCTATTAACATTCTTAGATAGAGAGCCATAGGATGCTCAATTGATCATTAATTTGCTAAATAGTTTCTCTATTGTGATTTATTTAGTTTCTATTTCATTTATTGCTCAATACTAATCCTATGAAGGTACATTTCCTTGTACACAAAATGGCACCCACCGTGGGGCAGAATGCTTCACTTTACGAAACACTCAGATTTATATCATTTTTATCAAATTTGCATGTGTTTAACTCTCGGATTTTTTAGGAAACAATGCTTTTGACAGGTTAAACAATGCTTTTACATGATCAAACGATGCTTTCAAGCACTATTTTAGTGCTTTTGTGATAAATTTGTGCACCTTTGCATAGATTAGTGGCACTTTTGCACCGATCAATGACGCTTTTGATCTTTCTATTATCTATCTATCATTCTCACAATGCTTTTGCATAGACGGATAGCGCATTTTCCCTGACTACTGAGCGCTTTTGATACTTTACTAAGAACTTATACTATATTTTTACCACCTTTAATAATTTTAGTAGTGCTTCTACTAGTTATTTGTGCGCTTTTAAATTTTCTGACAGAGTTAAAGTAATGCTTTTAATCTGATTAACAATGCTTTTAAGCAGTAAAATAGCACTTTCAAGCATTACAGGAGCGCTTTTGCGTAAATATCTTATTTTCGTTATCTGGCTGTGGAAAAATGATTTGTATAAACCTGTAGGATGTTTGATCACCGAAAAGCCACAAAGCCAAAGAGCAAGTTCAACCAAGAAGGGAAGGCTTTGACTAGGAAAATCAAGAAGGAAAACTTTGCTCACATCAAATTGGTTCTTGAGGAGTCACAAGAAGAAGAAGATCAGGTAAATGAGAACTATCTCAAAATTGTAGAAGCTTACAAAACTAAGTTTTTATCACTTAATTGGATTTTCTCTCCTTAGTTCAAGTTTTTCTCAAAATTTGCAAATAAGGCTTTAAGATTCAATACATAACTTTGCTTCTTCAAATTCGTTTTGGTTCACCTCATTGTTGCTATTTGTGTTGACTAACTTTGTTGGAGGAAATCACATTGGAAAGGAGCTATAGCCAAGGTAATGTTAAAATGACAAAAATCACTAAAAAATGCCCCTAGTCTATGCTAGCTACAAGGAAAGGTAAGCCTCAAACTAGAGAATATTTTCCCTTTAATTGTGGCATTGGTGCATTTAAAAATCTAGTAATTACAAAACAACCTATCTTTGTTTGGAAAGTTTAGCATTTAGGCCTATGCTCTTCACTTCTTCTAGTGAATCAAAATGCCAAGGGTGTTGAACTTTTTGATTAAGAAGAAAGGTTGAGGAATCAATCACATAAAATCAAAGCCTCTTGTTTGTAGAAGAGAGTAGAAATACTCAATTCTCTATAGTTAGTGGGTGAAATAATTGAACATTGTTTATTGTGTTTGGGAAATTAAGGAAAAGTTAGGGATATGCTCTTCACCTTTTAGGTGAACCAAATTCCCAAAAACTTGTTCTTAACTTCATTTCCTTGCTTTAAATGAACATGCTAGAACATTAGTGGGCTCGCCTCTCGAGAAATTGCCTCAACGAGGCCGGTGAGAGGGACAACCCAAAGTGCGATACGCTTGCTTTTGCTACGAGAATCCAACCCACTATAAAATAAAATGCATACATCCTTAATGGGGTGTGTGAAAAAAGGATTTTAAATTTTTGAACTTCCTCGAGTAGTCATCACGAATTGCGCAAAACTTTGATATACCGTTGGTGGGAAGCCCCTTAACATACTTTGGGGATGAAATTTTAAGATCCATTTTGAACAGAATCTATATCAAATCCTTGATAAAATAGCAAGACCACCTTTTAGAGCCATGTTTACGAACCAAATCTTGTGCTAGGTAGGTGCTTGAAGTTTCTTTTTGTGCAAAACCCGTGACAATGTTCTTTCAAATCAAACATTTTGAGTTAAGTGGGTAAAAAGAGACAAGTGAATGTGTGATTGTTGTTGTGTTTGAAATACATAAACAAGTGAGAGAGACATCCATTGAAAATTCATCTTATATTTTTAATCTCTTCAATTTAAAATCAATAATTCTCGAACCAAGGATCATTCCAAATCAAACCCTTTGTTGGATGCTAGTTTCCATGTGGTCCCACACATATAGGGTATCTTTACAAGGAGATAGAACTCTTGTTGCAAATGAAGGACAAGAGTACCAAAGTCTTTTCAAAGGTCCTAGTCAAGAAGAAATTTTTCCAAACTTGTTTGACAAAAGACATGGAGAAATGGATAGAAACTCTGCATATCATAATTACCACCAAGGAGGAAATAATCAGAAAATCAACAATGCCAATCATAATCCTAAAGAAACACTTGAAGAAAAGGTTGAGAGAGCAACCCAAGATCAGGAATTCCTAGAGGTCATGGAGAAATTAATAGATAAGGATAGGGAGAAGTTTTTCCTAAATCTATCTCAAGCGGGAGTAAAGCTTCCCCATGATTTTGATATACAAAAACTTAAAAAATATCAAGAGCAAGATAATCCCATGAATGCTATGATTAGGCAAATAAAGGCCTTTCAAGAATAAATAGATACAATGAAAAAGGCAGCTGAACCTAAGGCCTTTTCCATTGAAGCTTTGTGTCTTTTTCCATTTGATAAAAGATTAGTTATGGTATCTTTTCCTTTTAATACCATTTTTCCTAAATACGATAAATATACAGTAAAACAGACCCACATGATCATTTAAGGGAGTTTTTTCCCCTAAGCATTGAGTTCATGCATAATGACACATACCTAATGAGACTCTTTCCTAGGAGTTTAGGAGGTCCCGCCATGGAGTGGTTCTCAAAACTACCCCAAGGAATAAAGATCTTTGAGGAGTTAGCCTCCAAGTTTGTAACCCATTATTCTTATAACATTGAGCAGGAAATTACAATGCTCAAGTTGTGTGATACCAAACAGAAAGATGGAGAGTCCTTCCTAGGATTCCTATGAAGGTGGAGGACCATTTTCACAAGGTATCCATGAAGTATCCCCAAGAAATAAAAGATGGAAGTCTTCACCAATAATTTAACCATGGAAATGAATTATAGATTACAACTCCAATGTCCCCCAACATTTGAAAAACTCATCGAAAATTGGATCAAGATTGAGGATGTATTGGTCAAGAGAGGTGAAATAAAATTATTTAAAGATAACAAATCCAACAACAACAACAACGACAATAATAATAATTATGTACCTAAATATGTCAATAATCAAGGGTCCAACAATCACAATGATAAGTCTAAGTTATGGATAAAGAATAACAAAAAAAATGTTGTGAATGATGGAGTTGTGGAGGCCCACAACTTAAAGGAAACCCCTTTTACCTTTCCATATGGAGCTAATTTTTCAAATAATGTTAATCAATCAAACAAAGCTCCATTTAATTCCAATAATTCCAATAACAACTCTAACAATTCCAACAATAATGCCAATAATCCTTATAATAATGCTAATGGGAATAAGTCCAAATCCTTTTACTCCACTTATAACACGATAAAATTCACCTATCTAGGTGAACCTTTGGAGAATGCATTAAGGACCTTGGTTTCCAAGAAAATCATCACATTACCCGATGTGAAAGATTATGAACCTCAAGTCAAACCTAATTGGTGGAATGACTCACATCATTGTGAATATCATCAAAATAGAGGTCATCCAACCAATGAGTGCATGAGGTTAAAACACTTGGGGCAAGATTTAATAGATAATGGAACTATCAAAATTGAAGGACCTCAAAACAATGAGGATCACACGGCCTTCAAGAATCCCTTTTTGAGCCATGAAAAGGGCGAGTCATCTAATGCTAATCAAAGTAAAAAAAAAGGCAATGAGAAAGTGAACTTTTCTCATACTTATGATAACACGATCAACACTTTAAGAGAAGAGGATAATACTATAAACGTTGTCATAGTAAAGAACAATTCAAGAGAAGAATCATCAAATGTTGTCACTAGGGGGAAAGCATAAAAAATTATCCTACCTAATAATGCTCCTAAAATGGTGGTATCAAACCAAGCTTCAACCTTGTCATCAAAAGAATACAACTTGGTTGATCAACTACAAAGAAATCTCGCTCAAATCTCTATTTTGGTGTTACTCAAATTATCACCAATCCATAAAGACATTTTGGAGAAAGCCTTATTGGAAACCAATGTGCCTCTAAACTTGGAGGTAGATAAATTCCAAAATATGGTGGGGCACCTCATTACACCCCATTGCCTATCATTTTTCGAACAGGATGACATGTCCCTTAATCATCCTCAAAATATGCCCTTGCACATAGAAGTTTTAATTCACAAGCATAGGGTGAAAAGCGTCCTTATAGATGGGGGAACCGGCCTAAACATTTGTACCCTTAGCCTAGTGAAAGCCCTAGGATTTTCTAAGGAGGCTATTGACCCTAAGAAAAAGATAACCATAAAATCCTATGATGATGAAGAAAGAGCTTCAAAAGGAGTCATAGTGTTACCCATAAGAGTTGGCCCTATGCAAAAAGAGACCATATGCCAAGTGTTGAATCTAAATTTGAATTACAATATCTTACTAGGAAGACCGTGGATTCATGAGATGCAAGCTATGCCGTCTACTTATCATCAATGCCTAAAGTTTCCTTATCTAGGGCAAGAGATAATGGTAAGTGGGGACCTAAACCCTTTCCAATATTGTAACAACATCAAGCCTATCAATGACTCTTTAGTCCCACATAATGCAGAAGGGTCTATACATAATCAAAGGGAGCAAGGGAAAAGTTCTAAAGACATCTCATTATTGAAGGGAAAAGAAAAGATGGAAGAGGAAATTGTTATTGAAGATACACCAAAACTCACTAACCTAACTACATAAACTAAAGGAAAAGAGAAGGTTGGTGAGGATAATATTATTAAAGAATCAAAAGAAGACCATATCAAAGATATACAAGTATCCACCAAAGAAGCCCATTATCAAAAAATTGACCAAATGATGAAGAATTTTGATAAGTAATGCAAGATCAAGCAAAAAGGTGTAGGTGAATACTCCTTATCTATGATGGACTTACCCTTATCACCCAAGTCCTATGGAAAACCTCCAAATCTACCCCATAGATATACTGAGAATTTTGTGAGGGAAAGTACATCATCTTCTATGGATGAAGAAGACAATGAGATCCTAAACTGGTTATATAAAGATGAAGAATCAAGTGCACATGTCAAACATATTTAGAATATAACCATTCCCACACATCAATATGGGAAAGGATTTTCAATCATGCAAAAGATGGGGTACAAAGGTCAAGGAACTTTGGTCACAAGGAATGAAGTATTTTTTGAACCAATAGAAATCACATGGCGAGATAGCAAGGAGAAAATAGGATTAGGGTATCTTGAAGAAGGATACACTCAAAAACATTATCCCAAACTTCATAGCCAAATATTGCAATTAGAATCTCATACTGATGAGGATTCTAATGAGTGGGAATGGGAGACATTATTTGATGAGTCATGTCATGATAAGGGTATTGATGCTATTCATGCTTATACCTCTACCAAGGATAAAGGACCAAAAACATAATCAAGTTCAAATCAAGCATCTAGTTCTATCCAAGTCATCCTAAATGATGTGCCAATCATAGAAATAGAGATAAATGAATGGGTAGGTGAACCTTACATTCCTTCATGGAGACCTATTATGGAAGAATTGAATGTTAGGTTTAATCCACATGAATTTTATCTAGCAAAAACCCTAGACGAATCTAGTGAGGAGGAATTTGATCCTTCTTCTTTAGAACATTTAGAGGAAGCCCATGTCATAGAATTGCATGATACAATGTATGAGCCATCTAATGAGGTGCTAACCTTAAACCCCATTGAAAAAAATCCAAGTATTGACCCATTAACTCTCATACACCTGAAATTAATCGAATGTAATTCCATTGAGCCAACTACCCTTCCAATTTTCTTGAATGACAACATGGTGTCCCAATACCTCAACGTGGTTGAAACCTCTTCTATCAATAAATATTAGGAAGAATTGATCAAGGGGAGGATCCAAACTTTTAATCTGAGAAAAAATGAAAAAAACAAAAAAAAAAGGAAAAAGGAAAAGAATCAAGTGTTGAAAACCTTGTTGTGTCAACATTAGATCAAGAAGAAAAAAATAAAGAAATAAAAGATGTTTCCAAAGGTGAAAACCCAACTGAGGCACCCAAGGAAGGGAGTTTGGATGCTCTACCGGAACATTATGAGGAAAGATCTCCAATCTTGATTGAGCCCATAGAAAAGATAAATATTGGATCAGAAATAGAGCTGAAGATCATCCACCTAGTGGCATCACTATCTAGCGAAGAAAGAACATAATTCGTGCAGTTCTTTAAGGAAAAAAAAGTCAACTTCACATGGTCTTATGATGATATGCCGAGATTAGACCCAATTTTGATAATGCATAATCTAAATATAAAGGAAGGAGCCAAACGTGTTAAGAAAAAGCTAAGGAAGATGCATCCACATATAGCACTACTTGTCAAAGTGGAGTTAGAAAAATGATTGAAAGTGGGATTTATAAGGGCCATTGATTATGCACAATGGATCTCAAATATAGTGTTAGTATCAAAAGTAGACAAATCCATCAGAATTTTCATGGATTTTAGAGACTTAAATTTGGCATGTCCTAAAGATGACTTCCCACTTCCGAGTATAGATGCCATTGTGGACCTAATAGCAAGACATTCTATGTTCTCACTCATGGATGGATTCAACAAATATAACCAGATAAAGATAGCACCAGAAGACCAAGATAAGACCACTTTTACATGTGCATGGAGTACTTTTTGTTGGAATGTCATGCCTTTTGGGTTAAAGAATGTCGGAGTGACCTATCAAAGAGTGATGACCACAATATTTCATGATAATTTTTGAAAGGCTAGAAGAATTCAAAGTGAGACTTAATCCAAATAAATTTGAATTTGGAGTCCAATCTAGTAAACTACTAGGCTACATTGTATCTGCAAAGGGAATAGAGGTGGATCCCACTAAAGTGAAGGCTATCATGGAAATGGAAGCACCTAAGAACATTAGTCAAATGAGGTCTTTACAAGGAAGGATCCAATCCATCAGGAGATTTATCTCCCAACTAGCTGAAAAATGTCATAATTTCACCCAACTTTTGCATAAAGATACAATTTTCAAATGGAATGAAAAATGTGAAGAAGCCTTTAATATATTGAAGAAATATCTCATGAACCCACTAATATTGATGCCACCTATCAGAGGCAAGCCCTTGATCCTATACATTTCAACAACGAAGAATTCATTGGGGGCACTTTTAGCACAAGAGGATGAAACAGGAAAAGAAAAGGCAATTTACTACATAAGTAGAACCTTGGTCAAATACGAGCTGAATTATAAATTCATGGAAAGGGCATGCTTGGCCATAGTTTTTGCTTCCCAAAAATTATGCCATTATATGCTAGCCCACAAGATAAGGCTAATTGCCAAAATTGACCCTTTGAAGTATCTACTTAGTAAAACAACATTGAATGGAAGGCTAGCAAAGTGGATGATGGTGCTAAGTGAGTTTGACATAGAATATGTTGATAGAAAATCAATCAAAGGGAAAGTCATTGCTGACCAATTAGCAGAAGCACCACTTCAAGATGATCATCCCATCCAAGTGAAATTCCCTGATTCAGAGATTGTGAACGTTGAGGCAAAAACATGGCAATTATATTTTAATGGTTCATAAACTCATCATGGATTAGGAGAAGGCATACTTCTAATCACTCCTCAAGGCTCTACTATCCCTAAGTCCTACAAATTGCTATTCCCATGCACTAATAATATAGCAAAATATGAAGCTTTGGTCATTGGAATCAAGTTGGCATTAGAATGGAAAGTAACAGAATTAAAGGTGTATGGAGATTCACAATTAGTCATTAATCAAGTTAACGAAGAATATCAAACAAAGGATGACAAATTGGTACCCTACAAAAACATGGTGGAAAGTCTTAAGAATTATTTCATACTTATTACATTTGAGCAAGTGCCAAGAGAAAAGAACAAAGCAGCGGATGCAATGGCAACTTTGGCTTCACTTCTACAAATGCTTGATCAGAGTGCCAGATATGAATTCCTAGTAGAAGAAGTGGATCAACCCGTGTTTGACCCTACCCACCCTTATACCATTTTCTTGTTAACTACAAATGAATCACCTTGGTATGGACCTATTTACACTTACTTGAAAGATCAAATCCTTCCCATAGACCAAACCAGGAATCAAAAGAAAAGTTTCATCCGTCAAGCCACCTGATACACCATAGTCTTTGAAACATTGTATCGCCAAAAGTCTAGACAGAATACTCATTAGATGTTTAGAAGAAGAATCAAATGTAGCCTTGTGAGAAATCCATGAAGGAATTTGTGGATCACATTCGAACAGATTAACCCTAGCTAAGAAACTTCTTAGGATAGGATATTTTTGGCTTATGATGGAGAAAGACACTTGTAACTTTGCAAAAACTTGTAGAAAGTGTCAATTCCATGGAAACTTGATACATGTGCCCGCACAAGAACTTCATCCAATGACAACACCTTAGTCATTCTATCAATGGGGTCTAGACCTAATAGGCATGATTTATCCACCATCCTTGAATGGTCATAAATTCATCATCATGGCAATCGAGTACTTTACCAAGTGGGTGGAAGTTGTACCCTTATCAACTGCAACAGGAAAGTAGATATCTTTGTTTATCCTTAATCATATTATTTGTAGATATGGCATACCTCATGCTATCATAATGGATAATTCAAAGCATTTAAAAAACAAAGACCTAAAGGAATTATGCAGCAAGTTTCACATGATTCATCATTCTTCTTCAATCTATTACCCCCAAGGTAATGGACAAGCCGAAGCAACAAATAAAAACATCTTGAAAATTTTGAAGAGAACGGTGGACAATTTAGGTAGAGATTGGCACATCAAAATAAATCCAACCTTATGGGCTTATAAAACAAGCATAAGAATGTCAACAAGAGCTACACCTTTTTCCTTAGTCTTTGGAACAGAAGCAGTTTTGCCTTTGGAGGTAGAACTTCCATCTTTGAGGGTATCTCTTCATGGCTTGATAAATGAGGAAGACTATAGAGTTGCTAGGCTGCAAGAACTAGAACTCCTAGATGAAAAATAGAAGCAAGCATTTGGTCATTTGAAGGTATACCAAAATAGAATGTCAAGGACTTACAACAAGTACACCAAGTCAAGAACATTTCAAATAGGTGACCTAGTTTTGAGATAAAATCCCAAGAATCAAGCAGAAAGAGAAAAGAAAGGAAAATGGGAAGCAAACTAGTTAGGAAAGCAAACTAGTTAGGACCATTTATCATTGTTGAAAATTTTGGGACCGACACCTACAAACTAGCAGATTGTGA
The DNA here is from genome assembly GCA_027943335.1 of Chamaecyparis obtusa. Lineage (NCBI taxonomy): Eukaryota > Viridiplantae > Streptophyta > Pinopsida > Cupressales > Cupressaceae > Chamaecyparis > Chamaecyparis obtusa. The sequence continues at coordinate 487,587 of BSBK01002424.1, forward strand.
TGGAGAAGAGCTACAAGAACCAATCAATAGCATACATCTAAAGAGGTTCTATACATGAGGTAAATGAAAGAGTATAAAGAGTATCAAAAATCAGATGAAGAGCATCATATTTATTGTACATAGTCAAAAGAGATCTTGAAAATACCAAAATCATTTGAAAAGAAGAAAAGATAAAAAATAGTGAAAAATTGAGCATGAAGAAAGCAAAAACATTCATATATGATCCTCAAAAAGATGTTGTCTTGGTGAAAACCTAGCGAATAGGTGCCTTGATGATATGAGAAAAGAAAAAAAAAATGAAAAAAAGAGAAAAAAGTGCCTTGATGAAAACCTAGCAAATAGGCGGCTTGGTAGCAAAAAAAGAGAAAAAGCTTTAAAAACAAAAAAAAGAGCAAGATTCATTCAATCAGTGAAAACTTGGTAAACAAGCACCATTGAGAGTCCAAGTCATTCACATACCTAGAAGGTCACCTTGTAAATATCACATTCATAAGCATATGTATATATTGCATAATAAAACCCCACAGTTGCATTTGCAAGTACCTCAAAATTTTGGTCACTTGATCTGAAAATTTTTCTAATTCCCACAAATGAAATTATCTCAAACTGGGGGCAATCTACTGATCAAAAGGAGAAAGGATTCATCAAAGCAAGCTTTATTCAATCATGGAATCAATTCATCAAATTTGAAAGAGGAACACTTAATCAAATCTACATTCTAATCCAATTTGAGCCAAAACGCAAAATTTGATCCAAGAGCTTAAATGACCTTATCTTTATCAGGATTAAAAGTATGAAATGGATGGAACTACACTTGAAATATGGATTTGAAAAACATTTCAAGAAATTTTTCTAAGCGTTGACTCAATTGATGAAATCATATCTTTCTAGCGAATCGATGAAAGTTTTAGACTAGACAAGCTATGATGAAAAGATGATATTTTTCTTGCTTTCTGAATGACTGTCTTAAAATCTATGTTTTAAATCATGTGTTATTTGTCTAAGTGATCATCAAAGAATCATCGAGGACTAGTACATAGGATAAAAATGAGATTTCTACTTGTTTACACAAAAGGATACCTTGGCTATTTTGATCTTCAATATCATAATACCAACATCCACTTTCAACATAGAATCTGACAAAATCGGTGTTCGCACTCATGATTGGCTTTAATCAGTGATAGTCATACTGAAGAGAGATGGGAAAGAAAATAAATAGGTGCAAAAAGTATTCATATCATCATAGTTGAACTAGTGATGGTTGTACTAAAACTGGATTCCAAAAAATGCTTAATGATGATTATAAGCTCCAAATTCTGAATAATGACAGTTAGCTACATACATCTTAGATTAAGTGCATTGTATATATTGTTTTGCCTTTCTTTGCTTAATTTTCAAGAGGAAATTAAAAAGGGGGTGTACTCAATTAAAAAATCTAAAGATCAAAACAACTATATAGGATCGAGTGTGTTGGAAATCAAAGATAAATAAAAAACAAAGTGCATTTCATTAGATAACTTGCATTGATTAAGTCATCCTCATTAAACTTTGCATATATTTAGATATGTTTAACATTTGAATTATTAGGTGCATTGCATTAAGGCATTATCATTAGATTGCATTCATCTCTAAGGTGCATACATTAAGTACATTGCATTAGTTAGAAATCATCCATTAAGATCATTCAACATTAAAGGCACATCATACATGATAGTACCATCCATGCATATTACATATATCATTGAAATCTCATAATCATTGCATCATTACACCATAATTGCATATCAAGTAAATAACATCCATAGATACATCACATTTACATATCAAAATAAATGAATTCATTACATGCATTATCCATCTATTATCCATTATATACATCAATATCCTTAAGTAATATCATTACACGTTGCATTCATCTATTCTATGTCATAATAAGACAAAACATTTAACCATCATTAGGACACATGCATGCATTGAAAATTGCATTCTGAAAAGCATAAAACAAAGCATATAGAATATAGAATCATATAGAGCTACATATCATGTGAAACACCTGAAAAAGAGATCCAACACATAAAGACATCATATATAGTCAAATATATCAAAGAGAGTATCAGAGTCCATGGTACCATCATCATGAAATCAACAACAGATCAAAGTCTATAACATGATCATAAAAGCAATATCTAAAGATCAATGTCCATCCACTATCAAAGTATCAACACAAACAACATCAATTGATAAAAAATGATACAACAAGGGTCCAATGTCTCGATCATAGCAACAAAAAGGAGATCATATATCATCAAAGTATGAATGAAAAAAAGGAAATATCTCATGAGAAATCAACTGATAGAGTCACCCGCACCATTGGTACCATCACGATTAGGAGCACTATCAGGAGGCCAACTCAAACTAGCATGTAATCCATGTTGACTCATAGTAGCCATAAAATTCTACATCATCAAGCTCATCTATGAAACTTGCTGCTGTATGGATGATATCTGAGTCTACAAAGATGCAACATCTAATGCTGAGGCTAGCGCATGACCCTGTACCACAGAAGACTATGGAGGTGGAATATAAGAAGATGGCATCACCGAAGAAGATGGATCACTCAAAGATGGAACAAAGTGAGAAGAGGATGGATGTGAAGAAGATGAAGGCATTAAGGCAGAAGCATGTGCCTGAGCTGTAGGAGCCTAAGGAATAATAGGAGGAACAACCTACTAGGCAAGAGGACCCTGTGCTTGATTAAGTAATATATATGCTATATCTGCATCAAAAACTCTCTATCATTTAGCTCAAGGCCTCTATACAAGATCCTTGGCCACCTGATGTAAAATCCTATCAAACCATCTACCTCTCCCCTGATCACCACCCCTAGGAGGAATCAGAGTAGCAACTATCACTGGCATCTATACTCTACCTACTCTAGCTCTACAACAACCTTGTCATCCATGTCGACCTGTGATCCTACCACAACCACCACCTCCACCATCATCTCCATCATCGACATCATCATCATCATCATCTCCACCAACACCGTCATCCCCATCTGATAACTCCTCAATGGTGGGAATCCTCTTGGTAGGATCTATGAACCTGGGAAAAGGATATCGATGTAACAAGGCACAATACTCATCAGTGATACCTGCATCCATGACCTGTGATCTAGGAGACCAAGGACAATATCCAATCTCTCATATTTCTCATATAACTATACCAAAGTCTAAATATGGGCCCCATAATGACCTCTTAGCCTGTACATGAGCATACATAGCTACGCCCTATGTCATATCTTGAACATGCCCATACTGACGAAAAAAGTGGCAAAAGTAGAATCTCTCTATAATAAATGTAGAGCGACTGATCATCCATCAAGGGAAGAACATGTAAGGAAGCTCACCATAATCCTCTAGCCAAGCCTCACATCTGAGATAAGGCCTCCAAATGAAAGTATCCATGTCATCAATCTGACGTCGCCAGTAATCCAACTTACCCATGTGGGTCTGGATAATGATACCACTGTACATCCATGCAAAAGGCCAACCTGGCTGATGATCTCATGCTATCATAGGACATTTCACTGGGATATGCTCCCAAGTCCAAAGCTATAACAAAATAGCTCCTGCAGTCAAAGTGGTAGAATTTCTATATATGAAATGTGTAACTCATGATATAACTGAGCTAACAAGAAAGAACCCTAATCAAACCAACGAGGATCTACCATCAAATCCTCCAGAATAGGACCCCATCCAACAACAAACCCATGTCCATGCCTATCAAGAAGTAGGAAACCACCAATGTGATTACCTATAATAGCCGGTAAAATAGGGAATGAAATGAACTGAGCCCACTAGATATGTTGATCACCAATGGAAGGATCACCGAAGACTCGTCGACATGTTGAGCCATCATAAATAGTATCATTGTAGACAAGCTCTCCTCAGGTAGGTAACCGCAGAATGCGATAGACATCCTCAGGTGTAATCATCATTTCCCTCATGGGAAGATGAAAGGTGTTATGGTCTGAGTGCCAACACTCAGCCATAGTAGTAATAAGACCTCGATTCAGTCGGAATCAAGGAAGATAAAGAAGAAAGGACAAGCCACACCGAGCAATATGACGATAGTTGACAACACTCAAATTAGGTATCATATCCCATGACAAAGTATATGAACCACAGATACATAAAGACCCAAGATCCTCCTACAAAAAGCAAGTTCAAACACATCAGAATTGAAATCAAAAATTATGGGACTATCCTAAGTCAATCAAAAATTTATAAACCTACCAAACCACTGTAATCACCTAAAAATGGACAAAGATCAAATCAAAGAAAATCAAGTCAAATCAAAGAAAATCAAGGACATAATTGAAGCAATTGAATCACAATGCACAATTAGCCAATCAAAATTAAAATCAAGTTTTAATTTAAGATAAATCAAAATTAAGAGTATTTTTATCAAATGCAATCAAATCAAAATACAATTAAATCAATTAATTGTATAGTCTTGGATTAAATTAAATTCAACCCATTCAAGGGGTACATGGCTAAAATAAATCAATTAATAAATCTTAATTACTCTCAACAACCCAAAAGGGGAGGAAAATCAATCAACTAATGAGATTTAAGGAAAGGCATTCACATGGATCAAGCCAAATTCAATCTCAATCACTCAAAGTGAAAGAGAATCTTGACCATCCATCTTGTCTACTTGTCCCAAGCTTTGAGGACATAATTGTCTTCAAAGGGTGGAACCAAGGACTCAACCAAGGTTTAATCATGATCAAACACAACTACACCCCCTACCATTGGAAAATCTATAAAAGGAAGGCCTAAATCCTTCATAATTATCAACCACACATCTGAGAATTGCATTGAACCTCTTGCAATTTGAGCTTAAAAAGGCATTTGAGAGCATAATTAGCATATACTTTGATAATTGTTAGCAATAACTTGTTTATCTTTATCATTCTCATTGTAGGACTGTCATTAATGGGAGCTTGTTGAGAGCTATTCATTAACATTCTTAGTTAGAGATCCATAGCATGCCAAATTGATCATTATTTTCTAAATAGTTTCTCTATAGTGGTTGTATTTAGTTACTATTTCATTTATTGTTCAACCTTAAATTCTATGAAGATACTTTTAATACTATACAAAATGACGCCCACCATGGGGCAGAATGCTCTACTTTACTAATCGTACAGAAATTTATCATTATTTTCAAATTTGCATGTGATGAACTCTCAGATTTTTTAGGAAGTAGAACTTTTGATAGGTTAAGTAGCGCTTTTGCCCGGTGAAACAACACTTTTGATCACTGTTCCAGTGATACTGCAACAAATTTGTGTGCCTTTGTGTTGATTTGCAATGCTTTTGCAGCTTCTATCTTCATTTGTCCTTTCTTTCAGCACTTTCAAACTGTTAAAGAGTGCTTTGCTCCTGACTACTAGGTGCTTTCATAAGTTTCCTAAGCACTTTTGCCATAATTTTACCTCCTTTACTTAATTTAGTAGCACTTTTGAAAGTTATTAGTGCACTTTTGCATTTCACTGACAAATTAAAGTAGCACTTTCAATTAGATTAGTTGGGCTTTTAAGAAATAAAATAGCACTTTTAACTAGTTCAGGTGTGCTTTTGCATAAATTAATAATCTGATTAATCTAACTGTGGAAAAATGACTTTCGATATTCTGCAGGATGATAGGACATAAAAAGGTGAGAAAACCAGAGAAAAAATTTAATCAAGAGGGAAAAGTGTTGGCTAAAAAGATCAAGAAGGAGAACTTTGAGCATATTAAAGCTATTCTTGAAGAACCACAAGAGGAAGAAAACTAGGTATATCAAAATTATCTTAAGGTTGTAGATGCTTACAAGACAAAATTTGTATCTCTCAATTGGATTTTTACTCCGTAGTTCAAGTTTTTCCTTAAAAATTTGCAAATAAGGTGCTTAAGGTTCAATACATAAGTCTTTGCTTCTTCAATTTTGATTTTGTTTCCCTCATTGTGATTGGTTGTGTTGACGAACTTCCTGGTGGAAAAACACATTTGGAAGGAGCTATTGCCAAGGTAAAAACAATGGAATCAATAAAAAATGCCCCTAACTTCGGTTAGCTACAAAGAATAAGGTAAGCCTCAACTAGTCAATATTTTCCCTTAGCTTGTGGCATTGGTGCATTTCATAATCTAGTAATTTGGATAGCTAAAAGGATAAATCAAACACTAAATCAAATCCCCTTGTTTGTGGAACAGAGTAGAAATACTCGAATCCCTATAGTTAGTGGGTGAAATCAATTGGACATTGTTAATTGTGTTTGGGAACCAAAGGAAAAGTTAGGGATATGCTCTTCACCTTTTGGTGAACCAAATTCCCAAAAGCTTGACCTTTATTCCATTTTCCTTGCTTTGAATGAACATGCTATAGAATTAGTGGGCTCACTTCCCGAGTTGTGCCATAACGAGGCCGGTGAGAGGGACAACCCAAAGTGGGATACGCTCACTTTTTCTATGGGAATCCAACCCACTTAAAAAAAAATGCACGCATCCTTAATGCAGTGTGTGACAAACAGATTTTAATTTTTCAAACTTCCTCTAGTAGTCCTCACGGATTGTGCAAAATCATACCTCGGTGCATGTGGGAAGCCCCTTAACATACTTAGGGGATGAGAGATTAAAGTCTATTTGAATGGAATCAATACTAAATCCTGGATAAAATAGCAAGACCACCTTCTAGAGCCATGTTTATAAACCAAATCTTGTGCTAGGTAGGTGCTTGAAGTGTCTTTTTTGTGCGAAACCCGTGACAATGATCTTCAAATCAAAAATTTTGTGTTAAGAGGGTAAAAAGAGACAAGTGAATGCGTGATTGTTGTGTTTGAAATACATAAACAAGTGAGAGATATCCATTGAAAACTCATCTTACATTTTTAAATCTCTTTAATATAAAATCAACAATTCTCAAATCAAGGATCATTCCTAATCAAGCCCTTGTTGGATGCCAGTTTCCACGTGGTCCCACACATATAGGGCAGCATTACTAGGAGGTAGTACTCTTTTTGCAAACCAAGGACAAGAAGTTGATTACCAAAGTGTTTTCAAGGACCCTAATCAAGAGGAAATTTTTCAAAATCTATTTGAACCAAGACTTGGAGAGATGGTGGATAGAAATTGAGCATATCATAATCACAATACCAACAATGCCAAAGAAACACTTGAAGAAAGGGTTGAGAAAGCTGCCCAAGACCTAGATTTCCTAGAGGTTATGGAAAAATTGATAGACAAAGATAAGGAGAACTTCTTCTTAAACCTAGCCCAAAAGGGAGTAAAGCTGCCCTATGATTTTGATATTGACCAACTCAAGAAAGACCAACACCAAGATGACCCCATGAATATTATGACTAGGCAAATAAAGGCCTTCCAAGAGAAAATAGATACCATGAAGAAGGCAGGTGAACCTAAGGCCTTTTCCATTGAAGCTTTGTGTCCTTTCCCTTTTGACAAAAGCTTAGCTATGGTATCTTTTCCTTTTAATACCATCTTTCCTAAATATGACAAGTACATGGGTAAAACAGACCCACAGGATCATTTAAGAGTTTTTTGCACCCTAAGCATAGAGTTCATGCACAATGATATGTATCCAATGAGACTCTTTCCTAGAAGCTTAGGAGGTCCCGCAATGGAGTGGTTCTCAAAATTAACCCCCGAAATAAAGTCCTTTGAAGAGTTAGCCTCCAAGTTCATAACCCATTACTCTTATAACATCAAGCACGAAATCACAATGCTCAAGTTATGTGATACCAAACAAAAAGATGGAGTCCTTCTTAGGATTCCTACAAAGGTGGAGGATCATTTTCGCAAGGTATCCATGAAGTATCCTAGAGAAAGAGAAGATGGAAATCTTCACCAACAATTTGACCTCTGAAATGAATTATAGGTTACAACTTCAATGTCCCCCAACAGTTGAGAAACTCATAAAAAATGGGATCAAGATTGAAGATGTTTTGGTCAAAAGAGGTGAAGTCAAATTATTTAAAGATAACAACAACAACAATAATTATGTGCCTAAGTATTTCAATAATCAAGGGTCCAACAATAATAATGATAAATCCAAATCATGGACGAAGAATAACAACAAAAACCTTGTGAATGACGGAGTTGTGGAGGCCCACACTGTGAAGTCAACCCCTTTTATCCTACCATATGGAGCAAATGCTTCAAATAATGTTAATCAAACAAACAAAGCTCCATATAATTCCAATAATTCCAATAATAATTCCAACAGTTCCAACAATAATGCTAGTGGGGACAAATCAAAATCATCCTACTCCAATTATAATCAAAATAAATTCACCTACTTAGGTGAACCTTTGGAGAATGTATTAAAGACCTTGGTTGCCAATAATGTCATCACATTACCCGATATGAAAGGTTATGAACCCGAAGTTAAACCTTATTGGTGGAATGCATCCCATCATTGTGAATATCATCAAAATAGAGGCCACCCAACAAATGAGTGCATGAGGTTAAAACACTTGGTGCAAGATTTAATTGATAAGGGAACCATTCAAATTGAAGGACCAGAGAATAATGGAGATCATACAGCCTTCAAGAACCCCTTTTTGAATCATGAAAAGGGGGAGTCATCAAATACGAATCAAAATAAAAAAAGGGCAATGAGAAAGTGAAATTTTCTCACACATATGATAACATGATAAATACTCTAATAGAAGAGGATCAAACCATCAATGTTATCATAGTGAAAGATAAGTCAAGGAAAGTATCATCAAATGTTGTCACTAGGGGGCAAGCATAAAGAATTATCCTAACTACCAATGCTCCAAAAGTGGTGATATCAAACCAATCTTCAACATCATCATCAAAACAATACAACTTGGTTGATCAATTACAAAGAACTCCCACTCAAATCTCTATTCTTGAGCTACTCAAATTATCACCAATTCATAAGGATATCTTGGAAAAAGCCTTTTTGGAAACAAATGTGCCTCTAAATTTGGAGGTAGACAAATTCCAAAATATGGTAGGGCACCTAATTGCACCTCATTGCCTATCTTTCCAAACAAGATGACATGTCCCTTAATCATCCCCAAAATCTTCCCTTACATATAGAAGTGCTGATCCATAAGCATAGGGTGAAAAGAGTCCTTATAGATGGAGGAGTTGGCCTAAACATTTGTACCCTTAGCTTGGTGAAGGCCCTAGCATTTTTTGAGGAGGCTATTGACCCTAAGAAGAAGATAACCATAAAAGCCTACGATGATGAAGAAAGAGCCTCAAAAGGAGTCATAGTATTACCCATTAGAGTTGGTCCCATGAAAAAAGAATCCATATGTCAAGTGTTGGACCTAAAGTTGACTTATAATATCTTGTTAGGAAGGCCATGGATCTACAAAATGCAAGTTGTTGCTTCAAATTATCACCAATGCCTAAAATTCCCATATCTAGGGCAAGAGATAATGATAAGTGGGGATCTAAACCCATTCCAATATTGTAATAATGTCAAGCCTATCAACGACTCCTTAGTCCCACATAATACTGAAGGGTCTATACCTAAGAAAATGGAGCAAGGTCAAAGTTCTAAGGATACCTCTTAGTTGCAAGGAAAATAAAAGATGGAAGAAGAAGTCATTATTGAAGACACAACAAAACTCATTAACCAAACTACATCAACTAAAGGAAAAGAGAAGGTTAATGGGTTAATGAGGATAACATTATTAAAGAACCAAAAGAATACCCTACCAAAGTTATCCAAGTACACACCAGAGAGGCCCATTATCAAAAGATGGACCAAATGATGAAATTTTTTGATAAGCAATGTAAGATCAAGCAAAAGGGAGTAGGTGAATACTCCTTATCTATGATGGATCTACCTTTATCACCCAATTCCTTTGGGAAACCTCAAAATTTACCCCATAAATATAATGAGAACTTTATGAGGGCAAGTACATCATTTTCCATGGATGAAGAAGACAATGAGATCCTAAACTAGCTATACAAAGATGAAGAATCAAGTGCCCACGTCAAACATATCCAAAATATAACCATTCCCACACATCAATATGGGAAAGGATTTTCAATCATGCAAAAGATGGGGAACAAAGGTCAAGGACCTTTAGGCACAAAGAATGAAGGGATCATTGAGCCCCTAGAAAGTACATGGTGAGGTTCCAAGGAGAAAGTAGGAGTAGCGTATCTTGAGGAAGGATACACTCAAAATGATTATCCCAAACTTCATGATCAAACATTACAATTAGAATCTCATAGTGATGAGGATTCTAATGAATGGGAATGGGAGACCCTATCAGATTAGTCATGCCAAGATAAGGGCATTGATGTCATTCATACCTATGCTTCTACCAAAAATAAAGGACCAATGATAGAATCAACTTCAAATCAAGCATCTAGTTCTAGCCAAGTGGTTTTAAATGAGGTACCAAGTATAGAGATAGAAATAAATCAATAGGTAGGTGAACCATACATTCCTTCATGGAGACCTACTATGGAAGAATCAAACGTTAGGTTTAATCCACATGATTTTTATCTAATAGAAACCCAAGAGGAGTCTAGTGAGGGTGATTTTGATTCTTCTTCTTTAGAACATTTAGAGGAAGCCCATGTTCAATATTTTCAAGATACAATGTATGAACCCTCCAATAATGAGATATATACCTTAAATCTAATCAAAATGAACCTAAGTGTTGACCCATTAACCCTCATATGCCTAGACTTAATTGAATGGAATGCCATCGAACCAACTACCTTGGCAATTTTCTTGAATGACAACATGGTGTCCCAATACCTCAACATGGTTGAACCTTCTTCTATCAGAGAATATCAAGAAGAAATGATCAAAGGGAGCATCCAAACTTTCAATCTGATAAAACATGAAAAAATAGAAAAAAAAATAGAAAAGGAAAAGAATCAAGTGTTGAAAACCACGTTGTGGCAACATTAGATCAAGAAAAAAGTAAAGAAATAAAGGATGTTTTCAAATGTGAAAACTCAACTAAGGAACCTAAGGAAGGGAGTTTGGATGTTCTACCAGAACATTATGAAGAAAGATCTCCGATCTTGATTGAGCCAACATAAAAGATAAATATTGGATAAAAAATAGAGCCAAAGATCATCCACCTAGCATCATCTCTATCTAGCAAAGAAAGAATAGAATTTATTAAGTTCTTTAAATAAAAGCAAGTTAATTTCGCATGATCTTATGATGACATGTCGGGTTTAGACCCAAATCTGATAATGCATCACCTAAACATCAAGGAAGGAGCAAAACCTGTTAAGAAAAAGCTAAGGAAGATGCACCCTCATATAGCACTACCTGTAAAAGTAGAGTTAGAAACACTATTGAAGGTGGGATTTATAAGGGCCATTGATTATGCACAATGGATCTCAAATATAGTGCCAGTATCAAAAGCAGACAAATCCATCAGAATCTGCATGGACTTTAGAGACTTAAATTTGGCATTTCCTAAAGATGATTTCCCACTTCCAAGTATTGATGCCATTATAGACTTAACAGTGGGGCACTCTATGTTCTCACTCATGGATGGATTTAGTGGGTATAATCAAATAAAGATAGCACCAGAAGACCAATATAAAACCTCTTTTACATGTGCGTGGGGTGCCTTTTGCTAGAATGTCATGCCATTTGGGTTAAAGAATGTAGGAGTGACCTATCAAAGAGCAATGACTACAATATTTTATGATATGATGCATAAGTTCATGGAGGATTATGTGGACAACATACTAGAAAAATCTCACTCAAGAAAAGAGCACCTCCCAATTTTGGCAAAATTTTTTGAAAGGCTAGAAGAATTCAAAGTGAGACTCAACCCAAAGAAATGTGCTTTTGGTGTCCAATCTGGAAAACTCCTAGGCTATATTGTATCTGTAAAAGGGATAGAGGTGGACCCCGCTAAAGTGAAGGCTATCATGGAAATGGAAGCACCTAAAAACATTAGTCAGATGAGATCTTTACAAGGAAGGATACAATCCATTAGGAGATTTATCTCCTAATTAGCGCAAAAATGTCATAATTTCACTCAACTTTTGCATAAGGATGCAATCTTCAAATGGGATGAAATGAAGAAGCCTTTAATATATTGAAGAAATATCTCATGAATCCACCAATCTTGATGCCATCTATCAGAGGCAAGCCATTGATCTTATACATTTCAGCAATGGAGAATTCATTGGGGGCACTTTTAGCACAAGAGGATGAAACAAGAAAAGAGAAGGCAATTTACTACATTAGTAGAACCTTGGTCAAATATGAGTTGAACTATACATTTATGGAAAGGGCATGCTTGGATGTGGTTTTTTCTTCCCAAAAATTACACCATTATATGCTAGCCCACAAGATAAGGCTCATTGCCAAAATTGACCCATTGAAGTATCTACTTAGCAAAACAACACTAAATGGAAGGCTAGTAAAGTGGGTAATTGTACTTAGTGAATTTGACATAGAATATGTTGATATAAAATCAATCAAAGGGAAAGTAATTGCAAACCAATTAGCTGAAGAACCACTTCAAGATGATCATCCCATCCAAGTGGAATTCCTTGATTCAGAGATTGTGAAGGTGGAAGAAAAAACATGGCAGCTTTATTTTGATGGTTCCTACACTCATCATGGATCAGGAGTCGGCATACTTCTCATCACTCCTCAAGGTTCTACTATCCCTAAGTCTTAAAAATTGTTATTTCCAAGCACCAACAATATAGCGGAGTATGAAGCATTGGTTATTATAATCAAGCTAGCATTATAGTGGAAAGTGACAGAATTAAAGGTTTATGGAGATTCACAATTAGTCATAAATCAAGTCAATGAGGAATATCAAATGAAAGATGAAAAATTGGTACCATACAAAACATGGTACAAAGCCTCAAGAAGTATTTCATACTCATCACATTTGAACAAGTGTCGAGGGAAAAGAACAAAGCAGTAGATGCAATGGCAACCTTGGCTTCACTTTTGCAAATGCCAGATCAGAGTGCTAGATACGAGTTCTTGGTAGAAGAAGTGATTCAACCCGCGTTTGACCCTACCCACCCTCACACCATTTGCTTGTTAACTAAAAATGAATCACCTTGGTATAAACCAATTGACACTTGAAAGATCAAATCCTTCCCATAGACCAAACCAGGAATCAAAAGAAAAGCTTCATTCATCAAGTTGCCTGATACACCATAATTTCTGAAACATTGTATCGAAAAAGTCTAGACGGAATGCTCCTTAGATGTTTAGAAGAGGAAGAATCAAAATTAGCCTTACGAGAAGTCCACGAAGGAATTTTTGGATCACACTCAAATGGATTATCCTTAGCCAAGAAACCTCTAAGGATAGGATATTTTTGGTCCACATTGGAGAAAGACACTTGTAACTTTTCCAAAACTTGTAGAAAGTGTCAATTCCATGGAAACTTGATACATGCGCTCGCACAAGAGCTTCATCCGATGAAAACACCTTGGCCATTCTACCAATGGGGTTTAGACCTAATATGCATGATTTATCCACCATTCTCAAATGGCCACAAATTCTTCATCACAGCACCTAAATATTTTACTTAGTGGGTGGAAGCTATACCCTTATCAACTGCAATTGGAAAGCAAATTTATTTGTTTATTCTCAATCATATTATTTGTAGATATGACATACCTCATGCTATTATAATAGATAATGCAAAGAATTTTAAGAACAAAGACTTAACAAAATTATGTACCAAGTTTCACATGATTCATCATTCTTCTTCAATCTATTACCCTCAAGGTAATGGACAAGCTGAAGCAACCAATAAAAACATCTTGAAGATTTTGAAGAGAACGATGGACAACTCAGGGAGAGATTGGCACATTAAGATAAACCCAACCTTGTGGGCTTATAGAAAAAGCATAAGAATGCCAATAGGGGCTACACCTTTTTCATTAGTCTTTGGGACAGAAGCAGTTTTGCCTTTAGATGTAGAAATTCCATCTTTGAGGATATCTATGCATGGTTTGATAAATGAGGAAGACTATAGGGTTGCAAGGCTGCAAGAAATAGAACTATTGGATGAAAAATAGAAGCAAGCATTTGATCATTTGAAGGTGTACCAGAATAGAATGAGAAAAGAAAGGAAAATAGGAAGCAAACTCGTTAGGACCATTTCTCATTATTGAAAATTTTGGGACCGGCACCTACAAATTAGCAGATTACGATGGCGAAGAACTACAAGAGCCAATCAATAGCATACATCTGAAGAATTTCTATACATAAGAAAGATGAAAGAGTATAAAGAGTATCAGATGAGGAGCATCATATTTATTGTACATAGTGAAAAGAGATCTTGAAAAAAAAAACCAAAACATTTGAAAAGTAGAAAAGATAAAAAATAGTGGAAAATTGAGCATGAATAAAGTAAAAACATTCATATATGATCCTTAAAAAAATGACAAAAATAAAAAAAAGAAGAAAAGTGCCTTGGTGAAAACCTAGCAAATAGGCACCTTGGTAGCAAAAAAAGAGAAAAAGCTTTAAAAATAGAAAAAAAGAGCTAGATCCATTCAATCGATAAAAACTTGGTAAACAGGTGCCATTGAAAGTCCAAGTTAGTTGCATGCCTAGAAGATCACCTTGTAAATATTGCATTCACTAGCATTTGTATATATTGCATAATAAAACCCCATAGTTGTATTTGCAAATACCTCAAGATTTTGGTCACCTAATCAAAAAATTGTCCTAAGTCCCACAAATGAAATCAATATCCAACTGGGGACAATCTACTCAAAAGGAAAAAGGAGTCATGAAAGCAAGCTTTATTCAATCAGAGAATCAATTCATCACACTCGAAAGAGGAGCACTTAATCAAATCTACATCCCAATCCAATTTGAGCCTAAAACGCGAAATTTGATCCAAGAACGGAAATGATCTTACCTTTTATTAGGATTAAAACTATGAAATGGATAGAACTACACTTGACATATGGATTTGAAAAATTTGCAAAATTTTTTCTAAGTGTTAACTCAATTGATGAAATCATGTATTTCTAGCAAGTCAATGAAAGTTTTAGACTAGACAAGCTATAAGGATGATAATTTTCTTGATTTCTGAATGATTGTCTTAAAATCAAAGCTTTAAATCATGTATTATTTGTCTAAGGATGTGATCATCAAAGAATCATCGAGGACTTGTATATAGGATAAAACTGAGATTTTTGCTTGTTTACACAAACAGATACCTTGGTTATTCTGATCTTCAATATCATAATACCAAAATCCACTTGCAACATAGAATCTGACAAAATCGGTATTCACACTCTCATGATTGGTGTCAATCAGTGATAGTCATACCGTAGAGAGATGGGAAAGCAAACAAAGATGCAAAAAGTATTCATATCATCATAGTTGAACTAGTGATGGTTGTACTACAATGGCATTCCAAAAACTCTCAATGATGATTATAAGCTCCAAATTTTGAATAATGACAGTTAGTTGCATTCATTTTAGATTAAGTGCATTGTATATATTGTTTTGCCTTAGTTAAAATTGCAAGAGGGGAAATCAAAAAAAAGGGGGGTGTATGCAAATCAAACAATCAAAAGATCATCAAAAACCAATTATATAGGATCGAGTGTGTTGGAAATAAAAAGAAAAGTCTTGCATTAGGTTACTTGCATTTGATGGAACCATTATCATTAAGTCTTGCACTGATTTAGATGTGTCCAAACATTTGAGTTATTAGAATCATACATTATTAGGTTTATCATTATCATTAATTGACATACATTTGAAAGTTCATGAGAAACATTTAATTGCATCCATCAAAGTGCATTGCATTAGTTAGAAATCATTTCATCCATTAAGATCTAGAATTAAAAGCATCTCATTCATAATAGTACCATTCATACATATATCATTGAAAAACCATCATTGCATCACATTTACATATTAAAGGAAATGCATTCAATAGATTCATTATCCACCTAATATCGATAAATAAAGTAATATCATTACACATGGCATTCATCTATTGTATGTCATACATAAGACAATCATTTAACCATCATTAGGACATATGCATACATGTGAACATTAAATGCTATAAAATTAAACAAATCATATAGGATCATATAGATGCATATCATACGAAACATCCAGAAAGAAATCCAACACATGATGATGTCATATATAGTTAAATGAATCAAAGAAAGTATCAGAGTCCATAGTACCATCACAAGAAATCAAAGTCTATCGCATGATCATAAAAAGAAATATCTAGAAATCAATGTCCATCAGATATCACAGTATCAACATAAAATAACATCAACCGATCAAAAATGACACAACAAGAATCCAATGTCTCGATAATAACAAGGAAAAGAAAGCTCATGAGCATAGAGGAACACTCAAGAAATGGAGTCACCAACATCATCAGCACCATCAAGACCAAGAGCATGATTTGGAAGACAGCTTGAACTAGCGTGTAACCCATGCTAATTCATAGCATCCATAAAGGAAGTCATCATTGAGCTCATTTGTGCAACCTGCTACTAAATAGAAGATATCTAAGACTGGAGGGCAGCAACATCTGATGCCGAGGCTGGGGCAAAACCCTAAGCTGCAGAAGACTATGGAAGTGGAGTATAAGAAGATGGAGTAGATGAAGAAGGATCACCCAAAACTGAAACAAATTGAGAAGAAGAAGGATGCGATGAAGACAAAGGCATCAAGGTAGAAGCATGTGCCTAAGCTATAGGAACAATAGAAGGAATAATAGGAGGAACAACATGAGGAATGACCTACTGAGCAAGAGGACCCTGTGCCTAATCAAGCAACACCTATGCAATATCTGCATCAACAACTCTCTATTGTCTAACATGAGGCCTCTGTGTAGGAACTCTAGCAACCTGATGTAAGAGTCTATCAACCCATCCACCTTCATCCTGATCACCAGCTCTAGGAGGAATAGGAGTAGTAGCTAACATAGGTATCTGTATACGACCTTCTCTAGCTTCGTGATGACCCCATCATCCACATTGACCCCTGATCCTACCATGACCACCACCTCTATCATCATCTCCATCATCATCATCATCACCCTCATCCCCACCAGCTCCATCCTCACCATCAGATAACTCCTCAATGCTAGGAATCCTCTCAGAAGGATCAGTAAACCTAGGAATAGGATACCTATGTAGCTAGGCACCATACTCATTTGTAATACCAGCATCCATCACCTGTGACCTAGGATTCCTAGGATGATACCCTAGATCTTGAATCTCTCGAACAGCTGTACCATAATCAACACAAGGGCCCCATAATGATCTCTCAGCCTGCACACGAGCATACATCGCTACGCCCTATGGCATATCCTGAATATGCCCATACTGACGGAAAACACAACGGAAGCAAAATCTCTCAATAAAAAAAGTGGAAAGAACAATCATCCAACAAGGATAGAACATATACAAAAGCTCCCCATAATCCTTTGGCCAAGCCTCACATCCAAGATAAGGCCTCCAAACCACAGTATCCATGTCATCTATCTGACGTCGCTAATAATCTAGCTTACCCATATGGGCCTACCTAATGATACCACTGTACATCCATGAAAAAGGCCAACTAGCTGAATGATCTCATGTTGTCATAGGACGTGACACCGGAAGGTGCTCCCAAGTCCAAAGTTGTAATAGAATAGCTCCAACAGTCAATGTAGTAGAACATATATACACAACAATATGCAGCTCATGATATAACTATGCTAACAAGCAAGAACCCCAATCGAAACAATGAGGATCTGCCATCAAATCCTATAAAATAGGACCCCAACCAATAGAAAACCCATGACCACGTCGGTCAACAAGTAGGAAACCACCAATCAAAGTACCAAGGACAACTGGTAACATAGGGAATGAGATCAACTGAGCCCACTGAATATGCTGATGACAAAGAGAATGATCACCAAAAACTCGATGACAAGCTGAACCATCATAAACAATGTCATAATATACAAGCTCTCCTTGAGTCAGCAACCAGAGAAGAGGATACACATCCTTAGGGGTGATGGTCATCTCACCCATAGAAAGATGGAATGTGTTATGGTCTGAGTGCCAACGCTCAGCCATAGCAGTAATGAGGAATCGAAATCGAGGAAGATATAGAAGGAAAGATAGGCCACACTGAGAAATGTGACAAAGGATAACAATCGTGGATACGTAAAGAACTGAGCTCCAACTACAAGAAACAAGTTCAAACACATAAAAAAGGAAATCATAAATTATTGGGATTATTCTAAGTCAATAAAAAATTTATCAACAATTATCAAAACCACAATCGGATTTCATGTTTCTACTCAGATAGAATAGAAATTTTATTTTCACCCATCATCTGAATCTAGATTAATGACCGATATCCTAATTATAACTAAACCCTAATCGACACATTACAACTTGTTACAAAATATCAAAATTGGTAACGTAAACCTGACAATCAATTAACGACATCGACAAATTGCAACTTGGCCAAAAAACAAAAAAAAATTGAAATTTTGCAGAGCAAAAGTGCTGGTTTATTAAGCAAAAGTGGAAAACATCAAAAGCACTACCTAAATAGGTGAAAGCGCACATAAATATTGTAAAAGCGGGCAAAAATTTGAAAGTTCCCAAATACATATCAAAAGTGCTTTTAAAAAGTGTAAAAGCGTGAAATTTTATCAAAAGCGCACATAGAATTGGTGAAAGCACTAAAATTGAGCAAAAGCACACAAAAAAATGGTAAAAGCACAAAAGGGCTTAAAAGTGGTGAGAGAAAGTGCCAAGGTGATTCACGGAAGCACAGAGGAAAAGTGTGGAAGCGCACATTTAGAGGCAAAAATGCCCTTCAAATTGGCAAAAGTGCCCATTTAGCAGAAAAAATGAAAAAACTACCTATTTAACTGGAAAAAATTGGAAAATTTTGAAATAAATGCTATAAATGGAAAAATGAAAAGGTACAAGTACTCACCGAAGGTCCAGAGCTAGGTAAACACTGATATCAATGACCTTTCTTGAATTGATGCTCGCGGATAGGGACAGACGTCATGGAAACTAAAAAAGAAAATAGTGACAAAAGTCAAAAGTCAATGGTAAAATGAATAGTAAAAATAGATTTTGACCCCTTTATATAGGTTTTTGACCTAAAAGGAGGTAACTTTAACTTATGCAAGTACATTTTTATCAAAATTGACCTAATAAAGCAATGTTATCAACAGAATAATTAAAACCAAGGCATTTGAAATGAAATAGAGTAAACATCGATATCGGAAATTAAAATAAAATTCAACATACATATGAAAATTTCACATAATGATCAATATTTCCCAAAAATCAATCAACGGTCAAAATTATATGAATTTTATTTCATTTTCGAAGGGGCATACCATCGGATAATCAGATCAACATCATCGAAAAATCAAGAAACCGATCATTGAATCAAAGTGAAAGCTTTTATCAGGAAATTTTTCATAATCAAACGAATAGGTCATCGCATCGAAATCAATCATCAAATCAGGTATCATATCAAGATTTTTCATCAGGATCAAACATCATATCGAGAACCATCATCAGAAAGATCATCATATTAGAACAATCATCAGAACCACATTAATTGAGAGTTTCATATTGATCATATCTAAATCAATCTCGTGTCAGAAATCAAGGATCGACCATCAATGAATCAGGACCTATCATCAAGCAAGATCAAAGTATTCTTTGAATTGACATGCTTCGCACGTCAACTCAAAGAGGGGCATTTGTAATCACCTAAAAATGGACAAAGATCAAATCAAAGAAAATCAAATCAAGGACATAATTGAAGAAATTGAATCACAATGCACAATTAACCAATCAAAATTAAAATCAAGTCTTAATTCAAGATAAATCAAAATTGAGAGTATTTTTATCAAATGCAATCAAATCAAAATGCAATTAAATCAATTAATTGTATAGTCTTGGATTAAATTAAATTCAACCCATTCAAGGGGTACATGGCTAAAATAAATCAATTAAATCAATTAATAAATCTTAATTACTCTCAACAACCCAAAAGGGGAGGAAAATCAATCAACCAATGAGATTTAAGAAAAGGCATTCACATGGATCAAGCCAAATTCAATCTCAATCACTCAAAGTGAAAGAGAATCTTGAACATCCATCTTGTCTACTTGTCCCAAGCTTTGAGGACAAACTTCTCATTGTCTTCGAAGGGTGGAACGAAGGACTCAACCAAGGTTTAACCATGATCAAACACAACTACACCCCCTACCATTGGAAAATCTATTAAAGGAAGGCCTCAATCCTTCATAATTATCAACCACACATCTGAGAATTGCATTAAACCTCTTGCAATTTGAGCTTAGAAAGGCATTTGAGAGCATAATTAGCATTTACTTTGATAATTGTTAGCAATAGCTTGTTTATCTTTATCATTCTCATTGTAGGACTGTCATTAATGGGAGCTTGTTGAGAGCTATTCATTAACATTCTTAGTTAGAGAGCCATAGGATGCTCAATTGATCATTATTTGCTAAATAGTTGCTCTATAGTGGTTGTATTTAGTTACTATTTCATTGATTGTTCAACCTTAATTCTATGAAGATACTTTTACTAGTATACAACCACAATCAAATTTCGTGTTTCTACTCAGATAGAATGGAAATTTTATCCTCACTCATCATCTGAATCTAGATTGATAGATGACATTCCAACTATAACTGATTCCTAATTGACATATCACAACTTGTTATAAAATATCAAAATTGGGAACTTAACCTATCAATTGATGAACGACGTCGAAAAAATTACAATTTGGACTTGATCAAAATGGAAAAAAATTTGCAGAGCAAAAGCGTTGTTTCATGGTGTAAAAGCATAAAAATGTAGAAGCGCTAGTTAAATTTGTAAAAGTGTCTATTAATTGACTAAAAGTGGAGAAAAAGGTGAAAGCACTCTTTAATATAGTGGAAGTGTTATTTAAAGTTGCAAAAGCGTAAAAATTCTTAAAAGTGCACATAAACATTGTAAAAATAGAAAAGGACACAAAGTTGGCAAGGAAAAGCACACAACCACTTCACGGAAGTGCTCATTAATGATGTGGAAGTGCAAGTTTAGGTTCAAAAGTGTTGTTTAATTATGCAAAGTGCTCATTCAGGAAAAAAGGAAAAAAAATGGCTGTTTATTAGAAAAAAAATTGGAAAAATTGAATTGAAAACCATAAATGGAAAAAGCGAAGAGGTATATGGACTCACCAAAGGTCCTGAGCTAGGCAGACGCTAATAGCGGTGGCATTTCTCGAACTGATGCTCGCGAAGGGGGACATACATCGTGGGAAGTCAAAAAGCTTAGAGAGGGTAAAAGTCAAAAGTGGAAGTAAAAATGAATAGTAAAAAAGGGATTTTGACCCCTTTATATAGTTTTTTAACCTAAAAAGAGGTAACTTTGACCTAAGAGAGGATCTTTTCATCAAAATTGACCTAGAAACTCAAATTTATCATCAAATTAGCCAAAACATGGGCATTTGAAATCTAACAGACCAAACATCGATATCGGAGATGAAATTAAAATAATTAGAAATTTAATTACATCAACATCAAATTGACCTAAATCATCAAGATTATCAAACAACGATCAAATTTTATTTCATTTTCGAGGGGGCATACCATTGTAAATTTCAAACATCAGCAACATCATCAAGAATCGAGAGACCAATCATCAAATCAAAGTGAAAGCTTTTATCAGGAAATTTTTTGTAATCAATCAAATGGGGCATCACATCGAGATCAATCATCAAATTAGGTATCACGTTGAAATCTTTCAATAGCTCAAACATCATATCAGGGAGTAATTAAAGAAAAATCATCATCAAAATGATCATCAAAACTGCATCAAGAGTGTCACATCATCAAAATCTGCATCAAATTCATATCATGCATCAGAGAATCAACCATCAATGAATCAGGACCTATCATCAAGCAAGATCAGAGTATTCTTTGAATCAACATGCTTCCCACGTCAACTCAAAGAGGGGCATTTGTAATCACCTAAAAATGGGCAAAGATAATTCAATGATAAATCAAGTCAAATCAAAGCAAATCAAGGACAAAATTGAAGCAATTGAATCACAATGCATAATTAGCCAATCAAAATTAAAATCAAGTCTTAATTCAAGATAAATCAAAATTGAGAGCATTTTAATCAAGTGCAATCAAATCAAAGTGCAATTAAATCAATTAATTGTATAGTCTTGGATTAAATCAAATTCAATCCATTCAGGGGGTACATGGCTAAACAAATTAATTTAAATCAATTAATAAATCCTAATTTCCCTCAACAATCACAAAGGAAAGAAATTCAATCAACCAATAAGATTTGAGGAAACGCATTCACATGGATCAAGCCAAACTCAATCTCAATCACTCAAAGTGAAAAAGAATCTTGTCCATTGATCTTGTCTACTTGTCCCAAACTTTGAGGACACAAACTTTGCATTTTCTTCAAAGGGTGGAACCAAAGACTCAACCAAGGCTTAATCATGATTAATTACACTACACCCCCTACCATTGGGAAAATCTATAAAAGGAAGACCAAAACCTTCATAATTCATAACCACACATCTGAGAATTGCATTGAGCCTCTTGCATTTTATATCTAGAAAGGCATTTTGAGAGTTTAATTAGCATTTACTTTGATCTAATTGTTAGCTTTAGCTTAAATCTTTATCATTCTCATTCTAGGGCTGTCATTAATGATAGCTTGCTGAGAGCTTCTATTAACATTCTTAGATAGAGAGCCATAGGATGCTCAATTGATCATTAATTTTCTAAATAGTTTCTCTATTGTGGTTTATTTAGTTTCTATTTCATTTATTGCTCAATACTAATCCTATGAAGGTATATTTCCTTGTACACAACATCAATGCAATTATTTCTTATAACTTCACATTACATACATTACTTTCTTACTTACAACTTTGCATTACATTATACTTTCCTATATACAAGCTATTACAAAATAACCTTTTTGTTGGCTTACAATTCTTTACACGCTTCCCAAAACATAAAATCACTTCTTGTTGCCTTACGCTTAACATATAGGATGTCATCTCTAATTAGTCCAGTCATTATTTTGATAAACAAAATAATCCCTTGACTTAATATAATCAATTATTGATCACTGCTATGTTCAGGTCAGCTCAACACTGTCTCTGTGAAACATTGATATCTCTCTCTGTACATGTCGTATAGTCTCTCTCTTAGGTGTAGCTTCAATATACCTTATATAAACTATTTTCAAGTTCACACGAACTAAAAGTACTTCTGTGAACTTCGTTGATCAAAATAGTCTCTGTGTAGAAATATAAACATTGTTATACTAAGACAATTTTCATAAGTTATCATCCAGAACTTCCTCCTTAGCCCATGTTGTCTTAATGCTGAATATATGCTGCCATAATGAAAAGGTCATGATATCCTACTTAGCCAAATTTCCAACAATCTCCCCCTTTTTCATTGGTGGCAACATATGGGAAAATTGGCTAAGTCCCAAAATCTTATAACAAAAATTCAAAAACAAATTTGTAACATTTTGTAACATTGTGTTACATGGCCATTACAAGATTTGCAAAGGATCTGTGGATCATACATGTCTACTTATTTCTCCATAGGGATACTCCCCTTTTGACTACACTCCATACAATTTTACATATCTCTATCTTATACATATACATAATTTTCTCATACTATACTAGTCCCCCTTTGACAACAATGACAAAGGTATCAAATATATGTTTTTACGAGTCAAAATTTTGATATACCTTTTGTTTTCAATGTTGTAAAGCTGGAAGACTTGAAATGAAATCTGTAAAATTCACCTTCAAGTTTTCAATTTTCTCGTCCCATGTCTTCTTTACAGAATCAGAAACATTGAGTAGTGCACGTAGCCCATAGGATGCTATCACAATTGCTTTAATATTCAAGTATACAAATTTACCATATAATGTCTTTGATGAAAGAGATTCTTCCAGTTGATTTTGCACATTACTAATTTTCATGGTTAGGTGCTCTCTGAGTAATGCAAACATCTTCAATTTTGTTTCCTTCTTATTTTCTAGAAGTCTTATTTCATCATGAATTTTTCTTACTTTCTTCTAAGTATCAGTGATCTTCATGCTAGGATTATGTAGCTCATTCACGGTGACTTTCAATTCTTCTTCTTTGTCCTTCAAATTTTTTGATATGTCTAAGATGTGTTTGTGTGATCAGACACACTGAATGTATAATGCTCTTCCTTTCTCTAAACATATTAATTCCTTAATGCAAATATCAAGGTTTTCTAAGTCATTATTGATATTTTGACAAGTGATTTGGAATAATTGTGCATCATGAAGTGTTTGTGCTTTTAATGATGCAATGTTAGATAAAGTAGTAAACTCATTGTCAAAAAATTTCATTACCTCTCTTGCTTTAACTTGTGGATCAACTTCATTGACTTGAGTAGATATAACTCCTTGAAGCTTGTTTTTTACCTCAAGTAGTGATCCTTCTAGACTCTTTACTTTCTTGTTGTTTCCAATTATTTTATTCAAAGATGAGATCAACTCTATTTGATCATAATCATCAACATCAGTTCCCAAGTTAGCTAATACTGACTCAATTGGTGGTTTTGATGGGCTTGTTGTTGTGACCTTTTGTGGTGTAACTATTTGGATTTGTTGGGGTATAGTCTCTGTAGGCTTTACCTGTTTACCTATACCTTATTCTTCTTGTACTGCATGTTGGGTAATTTCTACTTGTGTATCTTCTATTGCCTTCTTTTCTTCTTTCTTCTCTTCTCCTTTTACTTCTTCCGCACCATCTTCCTTATTTTTTATTTCATCTTTTTGTTCATTATCCACTTCTTCCAAATTGCCAACATCCTCTCCTTGGTCTTCAAAAGGATTTTCTTGTCTATCAATAGTAATGTCAATTTCTTCTACATGCATTGATTCATTATCAATATGAATGGTAGGTGGTGGAACTAGTGTTTCATTTACTTGTGATTTTTCTTCTGTTGTTTGTGTTGGAGATTTGCCAACAAGCTAGATTGGTGACTGTATGTTTGTCATTGATGACAACATATGGTAAGTAGCATGTGTGGAAGCCTGATGGAGAGAGATTTGAGCATATGTTGCATAGATATGTTATTAACATGATATCATAGACATAGAGGTTGATTCTAAGTAAAGATAGTAGTACAGTTATGTATATCAATAAATTTTTCTGACAGGTCCCAGGAATAGTTTTGTATATGATTTGTAGTATGGTTGTAATAGAGCCTTGCACATTTATATTTATGTTGTATACATATATATTATTTTATGTTCATGGAATCAGAGTTAGATATGCAGTACAGGTTGAGTTATGACATTTCTAGTTGATAGTTATAGTTTCCTGAGTCTGCCTAGAAGAGCCGATAGTATTTATATGATTGCGGTAGTTGCGCCTGTCATCTCAGTATGCACACTTGGATTTATGTTAAGAAGAGAGTTAAGGGTGTTTTGTTAAGAGTGCATAATGTAATTCAGCTTGAGGAGAAAGTATCAATTAATTTGGTGGAGCCGACAGTATGAAGTAACGTGTTCACTCATATTAAGTTGGACAAGTCCCAGTTCATGTTGCGTGCTTAATAGAGCTGACAGAGATGTTATTGGAGAGTTTTATTATTTCTCTAATATGATTTCAATGTGGTTCTAATAGGCCAAGTTGATTATATAATTTAGAGGAAATATATTTACAGGCAGTCATTTGTGATTGCTAAGTATGGCTAATAGTTGAAAGAGAAGAGTAGAGAAGAGAGTGCGAAGTGTTGAGCCATCAGTAGAAGGTCTATGTGACATAGTAGAGAGTTTATGCTATTCATTGGAATTGATCAAGATAGAAGTTCTATGCGTAGTTCACCAAGATCCATATATAGTGTGTATAATGTTAAATAGAAGGTTGCATCATTCACCCCTTTGAGTAGTGTGCTCTTGGATAGTACGTCCTCACCCCTAACAGGGTTAATTGTAAAAGACTCCTAATAGGGTCCGACCCTTGACCGGGTCACTGTACTGATTTCATTGTAAATATCAACTCCTAACAGGGTTGTAAGATCTTCTAATAGGGATCATAATACACTAGTGCAGTTCTTAGTGGGTGTCAATTCCCACTGGGGTTTTTACCTATTTAGGTTTCCCCATAACCAAAATTGTGGTGTTGTGTTAAGTGATCTTTCATTGTGTTTATGCTTAATGTTCTTATATACTTAATTGGATAATGAATTAAATCTTTTAGATAACTAATTCACCCCCCTGTCTCAGTTATCTCTTGGGATTATTCCTAACAATTGGTATCAGAGCCAAGTGCCTCAGAGAGAAAGTCTAATAGCTTGAGGTTAATCAGATGGCATTCTTTAGAAAAAAATTCCTAAGTTTTATGGAGAGAACTATCTAGACTGGAAGAACAAAATGATGACGTATTTGCAATGCATTGCCTTTGAGATTTTTGAAGTAGCTACCAAAGAAGTTGAGATTCCTTCACTAACAGATCTTGCAAAAGAAGATGCAACCTTGAAGAAAAAGGAGATGTTCACTTCAAATGCTATTGCCAAAGAAGCCCTTATCAGCGCCCTATCTGACAGTGAGTTTTCAGAAATCAAGAAAATGGACAAAGCCTATAAGATATGGAAGTATCTAGAAGACATGTTTGAAGGAGACATTCAAGTCAAGAATGCATAGAGAAAGACATGGAAGAAAAGATACAATACATTAGAAATGCTACCTGATGAAAATGTCAGAGCTTACAATCAAAAACAATGGTGGATAAATCTCAGAAGAAGACATAATGGATAAATTGATGACTACCTTGACACCAGAATATGACAACAAGATATGCATCCTAGATGAAACTATGCAGTCCACAAAAGACTTTAAAAGAGAGACTTTAATCAGCAAGCTTTCAACCTTTGAGATATCAAGATTGAAGAAAAAGCCTAAAAGTGAAACAACATTCAAAGCTTCAGTACATGGTAAGAAATCCTTGAACACCTCTAGTAATTTTGATAATGATGATGAACAGAAAACACCAGATGATTTTATAGCTATGATTGCTAAAAGAGAAAAGAAAGGAAAAGGAAAATATGAAGGTCAATTACCATTCAAATGCTTTTCATGTAATAAGATTGGTCACTTTTCATCCAAGTGTCCTACAAGAGTTAAGAAGTTCAAAAATAACTACAAGCCTAAGTATACAAATGAATGTTACTATGCTAGAGATGGAGTATCAGATGAAGAATTAGTAGATTATGAAACTGGATTCATTTCTCTTGAAGGTGAAAAGAATGCACAAGAATTAGCATTGATTTCACAAGCTGACATCAGGACAGATTGGATCATTGACAGTGGTTTCTCACACCACATGACAAGATACAAAGATAGATTTGTACATCTGGATAGATACAAAGGAGGCATAGTTAGATTTGGAGACAACATTCCTAAACCTATCATTGGTAGAGGAGCCATCACCCTGGATGGAAAGGACAACACAAATGATAATTAATAACAAATGCATCATTAATAACAAGGAAGGACAAATGATTGCATTAGGTTCAAAGACTAAAGGTAATTTTTTTCAGCTTAATCATGAAGCAAGTTTTTTTTTGCTAAAGTAGATGATAGTTGGTTATGGCACAAAAGAATATGTCATATCAATTTTGATAACATAGTAAAGATAAGTAATGTAAAAGTAGTAAGAGATCTTCCTAGCATTGCAAAACCAATTGATGCAATATGTAGGGAATGTGTGATGGGAAAGCATGTAAGGAATTCATTCAGAAGAAAACATAATTCAGCAAAGAACAAGTTGGATCTGATACATACAGACCTATGTGGACCAACTCAAGCAAGATCATACTATGGTGAAAGGTATTTCATTTTTTTTGTTGATGATTATTATAGAATGATGTGGGTTGTGTTCTTAAAGGAAAAATCAGAAGCATTTGACAAGTTCAAAATATTCAAAGCAAAGGTTGAAAATGAGTCTGGATTGAAGATTAAATGTCTGAGATCAGATAGAGGAGGAGAATTCACCTCTGATAGATTTTACAAATACTACGAAGAACATGGGATAAAGAGATAGATAAGTGCTCCTAGAACCCCTCAGTTGAATGTAATTGTAGAGAGAAGGAATAGGATCATTCTTGACACAATGCGCACTATCATGATTGAAGGAAACGTTGCACACACCTATTGGAGAGATGCGATCAACATTGCAGTCTATACTATCAATATAATTCAATTAAGGCTAGGCGTAGACAAAAATCCTTATGAGCTATGGTTTGGGAATGTACCTACAATAAAATACTTCAAAATATTTGGAAGCAAGCGCTACATCAAGAGAGATGAAGCAATTGGAAAGTTTGATGGAAGAAGTGATGAAGGTATTTTTCTTGGTTACTCTACTAAAAGAAAAGCTTATAAATACTTTAATATGAGATTAAAGAAGATCATTGAAAGTGATCATGTTAAGATTGATGAGAAGTTTATGATTCAAGAGAGATACCATGATTATGCACCTATGATTAAAGAATAACCTAGACCTACCAGTAGTGAAGCAGTTATTGAAGAAATGTTTGACAACATAAATGTTCTATTCAATGACACTAAAAAAAGTGAAGAAGAAACACAAAAGGTAGATGAAAAGGTCACACCTAATGTTCCTAAATTCACATCTAGATATCATTCAAAGGAAAACATCATTGGAGATCAGAGCAGAAAAGTCATGACAAGATCAAAAGCAAAGAGTTCCACAACAAATGAAGAGGTATGTTTACTATCATAGATTGAACCCTTAAGTGTTGAAGATGTATGTAATGATTTAGATTGACATGAAGTAATGAAAGAAGAGCTAGATCAGATAATTAAGAATGAAACATGGGAATTGGTCCCTAGGCCTAGTGATAAGAATGTAATAGGAACAAAATAGATATTCAGAAATAAGATGAATGAAGATGGAACAGTATTAAGAAATAAAGTAAGAATAGTATGTAAAAGATATGCACAAAGAGAAGGAATTGATTATTCAGATACGTTTTCCCTTGTATGTAGATTGGAAGCCATAAAGTTGTTTTTAGCTTATGCTACAATCAAGAACTTTAAGGTATACTGGATGGATGTTAAGTCAGCATTCCTGAATGGAGAGTTGAAGGAAGAATTATACATTGAGCAACCAGAAGGATTTACTTTATTTGACAAACCTGATATGGTATGTAGATTGAAGAAATCCCTCTATGGACTTAAGCAAGCCCCTAAAGCATGGTATGAAAGACATGATGGTTACTTGATTAAGATTGGATTCAACAAAGGAGTGGTAGATTGTAACTTATTCATAAGAGAGATATTTGATGGAATTTTGTTAGTTTCTATATTTTTTTATGACATTATATTTGGTGGTAATGATAAGCTTAGTGCAGAATTTGCTAAGGAGATGTAGAATGAATTTGAAATAAGGATGATCGGTCCTATTAAGTAATTTTTGGGATTGAATGTGCAGTGGACAGACAAAGGTATATTCATAAATCAGACTAAGCATGTGAAAGAGATCTTGAAGACATTCAAGATGGATGATTGCAAGCCAGTAAGTACCCCTATGATAACAGGATACAATCTTTCAAAAGATGATGATTCACTAGTAGTAGACATAACCTTGTATAAGTCTATGATAGCAGAAGCAGAGTATGTAGTAGCATCATTAAATTGTATTTCTCAGTCAATAGCAGAAGCAAAGTATGTAGCAGCAGCATTAAATTGTTCTACAATTGTGTGGATCAAGCAGATGATAAAAGATTTTGGTATTCAGATTGACTACCCTATTGTTATTCATTGTGATAACACTAGCACTATCAATATGTCAAAGAACCCTATGATGCATGAAAAGACAAAACATATTGAGATAAAATATCACTTCCTAAGAGAGAAAGTAGCAGAGAAAGAAGTAATGGTGGACTATGTGAGTACAAAAGATCAGCTATCAGACATATTCATAAAGCCTTTACCTAAGGATACTTTTTAGTATCTCAAGGACAAGCTAGGAGTAATGCCCTTCCCTAAATCTGATTAAAGATAGCAGGAAGGCATCAGTCCTTAGTGATTGATGAAAGGTTGACTACTCTACCTCAGGAGTAGTACCGGTGCTTAATGTTTTTGTCACCCTTTTCCATTGATGTCAAAGGGGGAGTAGTATATAGTCATAAAAAACATAAAAAGAAGGAATATATAGTAATTAAAAAAAAGTAGAAAGGGGGAGTAAAAATAATGCAATGGGAAGTAGTACAGTTGAGGAAATGAAGAATATTGAAGAATATTACAGTAGTTGGAGGATACTTCCTTGGGGGATTTTTGTTGAGGAAATGGAAAATTTTATAAAAGAATTGGATGTTAGATTGGTGGTATTTTTCATTCCATATGTTTTGATCGATGCCAATGGGGGCGATTGTTGGAGATTTGCTAGCAAGCCAGATTGCTGACTGTATGTTTTTCACTGATGACAACATATGGTAAGCAACATGTGTGGAAGCCTGATGGAGAGAGATTTGAGCATATGTTGCATAGATATGTTATCAGCATGATATCATAGATGCAGAGGTTGATTTTGAGTAATGATAGTAGTACAGTTGTGTATATCAGTAAGTGTTTCTGACAGGTCCCACAAATAGCTATGTATATGATTTTTTGTACGGTTGCAATAGAGCCTTGCACATTTATATTTTTTTTGTATACATATATATGATGTTATGTTCATGGATATAGAGTCATATATGTAGTACATGTTGAGTTATGAAGTTTCTAGTTGACAGTTACTATTTCCTGAGTCTGCCTGAGAGAGCTGACAATGTTTATATGATTGTGGTAGTTGCACTTATGATCTCACTATGTGCACTTGGATTTATGTTAAGAAGAGAGTTAAGGGTGTTTGGTTAAGATTGCATAACATAATTCAGCTTCAGGAGAAAGTATTAGTTAATTTGGTGGAGCCGACAGTATGAAGTAGTGTGTTCACTCATATTAAGTTGGATAGGTCCCAGTTCGTGTTGCATGCTTAGTAGAGCAGACAAAGATGTTATTGGAGAGTTTTATTATTTCTCTAATATGATTTCAATGTGGTTCTAACAGGATAACTTGATTATATCATTTAGAGGAAAGATATTTATAGGCAGTCATTTGTGATTGCTAAGTATGGCTAATAGTTGAAAGAGAAGAGCATAGTAGAGAGTGCAAAGTGTTGAGCCATCAGCAGAAGGTCTATGTGACATAGTAGAGATTTTATGCTATTCATTGGAACTGATCAAGATGACAGTTCTATGCTCAGCTCACTGAGATCTAGATATAGTGTGTATCTGTTAAACAGAAGGTTGTAGCCTTTACCCCTTTGAGCAGTGTGCTCTCAGACGGTGTGTCCTCACTCTTAATAGGGTTAATTATAAAAGACTCTTAATGGGGTCCGACCCTTGACCAGGTCATTGTACTTATTTCATTGTAAAGATCAACTCCTAATAGGGTTGTAAGATCTTCTAACAAGGATCATAATACACTAGTGCAGTTCTTAGTGGGTGTCAATTCCCATCGGGGTTTTTACCTATTTGGGTTTCCCCATAACCAAAATTGTGGTGTTGTGTTAAGTGATCTTTCATTGTGTTTATGCTTAATGTTATTATATACTTAATTGGATAAAGAATTGAATCTTGTAGATAATTGATTCACCCCCCCCTCCCCCCCCCCTCTCAATTATCTCCAGAAGTCATTACCTTCACAACTGCTTCTTTAGTTTCCTTATTTACTTCTTCATAATTTCCTCCCATGATTAGAACTGCCCTTCTTTTTCTTCTCAGATGGGTTCTAAGACTCTTCAAAATCTCTTTGAAATGATCTTCATCTTTTATTACACATAATTTTCTTAAAATTCTTTCTCTAATTCCTTTGTCTTCTTCTATTGCTCTCTTTTTCACGTTAACCAATTTCTCATATAAATCATTTGGTATCTTATCTTCGATGTTTTCAAATTTCTTGTCAACAAGAATCATATGCCTGACAAATAAATTTTTAAGATTCAATTTCTCAAAGTTATTATACATGTGATAATACTTGTTTAGCTTAGTGAAGTCTCCTTCATTGATGAACAAAGGATTCACTTGCTCAATTTTGGGTTGCCATTGTTTCCTTTTCTAGGTACCCGCCTCTTCTCCTTTTGGTGATTGAATAGAAAATTAACCTCTCATTTTCTTTCTAGGTGGCAATTCTTCTTCTTGTTCCCTTATCCTTTCTACTAGATAAAAGATAGTCCTCTGCCTTTTACCTGGTCCACTAGCCATCTCTTTTACTCTCTTTTTCGTTGTAGTGGAGATGGATCTAGTAGATTTTCTTACAACTATTGGTTTGTCCAGTGACATACTCAACTCAATAGGCTCAACGATGTCCTCATCAATATTTTGAACATATTCAAGAGGGATTTCTTTAGATACCAAAGGTGGAACTGTCAAAACCTCTTTTTGTCTAATATCTTTCATTCCTACTTCTGTCTATTTTGTAATATTGAATTCATGCTCAGTCATACCTTAATCTTTTAGTATATTCTTTATTGTATTGTCAACTCTTTTCTTTGCTAATTTCTACACCTGTGATTGTTGTGTTGTACTTAAAATTTCTTCAAATGTCCCAAATCTAGGACTTTTAGTATCTAGTCTGCTCTTTTGTATTCTTCTTACATATCCTTCAGCTTCCTCTTTAGTTATTTCACATTCTAGAGGATCTATAAATTCAATCCTTGGTTCTACTACTTCAACATATGTAAAATCTATGTCAACTAAAAAACATATCTCATTCTTGTACTTCTCAACTATTATAGGTGGAATTCTTGACCTTTTCATCATCTCTTTCTGAAATGTTTTGATTACAAGTGTAGCACTCTCATTTACTTTATTAATTGGTTGTCTGAGATATACTTTGTTGATTATAGTAATTCAAATTCTATCATCTTTCCAATCAGCTCCTATAGTATAAGGAAATCTTCTTAAAAGTTGGAAAAATATGTAGGTGATTAGATATGAAAATCTGAATTGGGAGTTCCTTATTTTCTTAATCTTCTCTAGATTTTCAATTAACTGAATTCTCATAATTTCACTCATGTCCAATTCAAATTTGTAAACACACATAAGATAGGATGCTTGCACCATACGTGCTACCATGTCATCTTCCCTAGAGATGGCACAAATCTTTGTAGTCAAAATCTTGCACACATACCTCACATCATTCTGCTCAATCTTACTAATCACAATGTCTCTTCCATTGTATGAAGACTTTGTGTTGTCTAGCACTATTTTCTTCACATTCTTTTCATTTAGATGGATTGTTCCTTTTTTGGATAGACCTATTACCTCATGTATTAAATCTTCTCTAATGTCTACTACTCTATCATCCAACCAAAACTTCCCATTATGAATTTTGATTAAAATGATTTTTGTCCATTCTTCATTCTGAAATTCATAGTGAAACATGTATTTAATGATGTCTAGTTCACCTAAATGTTCATATCCTTCCTTGTAGGTCATATCTTGTTTTTATATCTTGTCATACTCCTCAGTCATACTGTTGTCTCCTACAGTCTCAAAATTACATTTCAAATATCCTCTTACATCTTCCAAATGCAAGAACTCATTTGGTATACCCAATAAAGCTAAACTAAAGTCTTCTTTAGAGGGTTCTACAGATTCCTTTCTCACCTTAGGTCTAGGTGTATCCTTGATGTTATGAACTAAGGATACATCCATGATTTCACTTAGAAATAACTACTTTAACAAAAAATACTGAGTAAAATACCTCAGAATCATGATTTAGGGCTTCCGCGTAGATCTGGCATAAATCTATCTCTAAATCTTGCAAACTGCTTTCAATCTCTACTGGCTAGCTCTCTAAGACTCTTGTGAATACTTGAATGATCAAATAATGTCAATAATCCTCTTTTATCTATCAAATCCTTCAAGATATTATCGTCGCATTAATTGCATAAGTGTATAAATGCCAAAAAATTATTCTTAGTTGCCTACAAAAGTTCTTTATCTTCGTGTAACTGCATACATGCTCATAAATTCATGAGCTCTTAACCATAGCTTCCTTATGTCATTCACTAGCTTATATTAACTTTGCAAGCCTTGAATCAACTTTTTCTAAACTCTATACTATTCTGATACTTATTCTCATACATAATTCATGAAATTTGATGCTTAATCAGTTTGAGATGGGTTCATAATTGATTCAAACTTACTCTCAAACACTTGACCTGACTGACTTTTTGATATCACTTGCTTGATCTATAGCTTTGACAAATATAACTTCTTCTATGTTACTATTGTTTCCCTTTTAACCGTTGCTAGTATCCATATTCCTTCTAGTATAATTCACATTTCTTCTAGGATTAGGATTCCTCATGTTGTTCATTCTATAATATCTCATTGTGTGACCCATGTTATTACAAATCTAACTGTAGACACCGAAAAAATCCTTCAGAAAATAAATTATTTTTGTTCTCTGAAAATCTTTGATGACATCATCATTTATTAATTAATTATTTATTTAATTAATTAATTTATTTTTATGGCATTAAATCCCTCTCTCTTAATTAAAAATCTTTAATCAAGGAATCTAGCCTAAAAATGTCATTTGGGCATTATCCCTAATTTATTAATTATTTAATTAATAAATTGACCAAAAAACTTTAAAAATAAATTAATTTATTTTTTATCCCAAAGTTGGCCAAAATTCTAAAAAGCACTAAACTCTTCTAGAAAGTCCTAAACCTTCTTCTAAATGGGTCAAATCCCTAATCTAGTCCCTTCAAACCCTAAGCCTAGATATTTAATATTTATTAAATTTACCTTTAATAAATATCTAAATCTCACCAAAAGCCACTTGCCCATCCCTTTCTCCTAATCCTAATCTTAATCCCCTTTCTCATCTTGTCACATTCCATTAGCAAAAGGTTTACCAAAACTTATGCTAACCTCCTCTTAGTCATCCTCCTTAGTCAACAAAGATGGCCACCTCTTGGCCACCTCTTGCAAATGCATTTAAGGATGCATTTAAGCCTTCCTTATCTTTCTTACATGCATTCATTATGCATTTAAGACCTTCTTATCCCTTCCTTGCCACCTCTTGGCCTTGGGCACATTTACCAAATTGTGCACATGCCCTCAAACTTTCAACTCAATCCTCCCTTGACACTTGTCAGGACACTTGTCCTTGACTCAACCCTAACCTTAGCCCTAACTCTGACTCATCCTTTTAACCCAAGCCCTTCCCTTTTCCTATAAATACCCTCACTCCCTAATGCAAATCATCTTTCAACTCTCAAACTCAATAGCAAAGTTATAATGCCATTTTCATTCTAGCATAAGCATAAACTCATCATTTTAGATCATTTTCAAGCTTAAATCACATCTAAATTAGCTTAATTGGATTAACATAGATTCATTTCTTGTATCAATCTTAGTTCATCTTTTAGCTTTGCATATTTGTGTGTTCTTGAGCCCTTTGAGGCAAAATAGGTTCCTCATACCTATTTTGTGTCATTTTGGGTCTTCTTGATCCTCAAATCATCCTATTTTGCATGCTCCAAGTGCTTGAGTTTGCACACCCACATCCATCTATATCCAAGCATATCAAACGGTGCATGGGCGCATCCGTTTTAGGCTTAAACTGAGGTGGCTTTGATTTTAGTTTGTTTTCCATTAAACTTGATTTGATTATATGCTATGACGTTTGTTTATCTTTGGCCTTCAAAACAGGTTTAGGTGCACACTCAAATCCTAGTCTACATTCTGGCACGTGTAGACACCGAAAAATCCTTCAGAAAATAAATTATTTTTGTTTTCTGAAAATCCTTGATGACATCATCATTTATTAATTAATTATTTAATTAATTAATTAATTAATTAATTTTTATGGCATTAAATCCCTCTCTCTTAATTAAAAATCTTTAATTAAGGAATCTAGCCTAAAAATGTCATTTGGACATTATCCCTAATTTATTAATTATTTAATTAATAAATTGACCAAAAAACTTTAAAAATAAATTAATTTATTTTTTATCCCAAAGTTGGCCAAAATTTTAAAGAGCACTAAACTCTTCTAGAAAGTCCTAAACCTTCTTCTAAATGGGTCAAATCCCTAATCTAGTCCCTTCAAACCCTAAGCTTAGATATTTAATATTTATTAAATTTACCTTTAATAAATATCTAAATCTCACCAAAAGCCACTTGCCCATCCCTTTCTCCTAATCCTAATCCTAAACCCCTTTCTAATCTTGTCATATTCCATTAGCAAAAGGTTTACCAAAACTTATGCTAACCTCCTCTTAGTCATCCTCCTTAGTCAACAAAGATGGCCACCTCTTGGCCACCTCTTGCAAATGCATTTAAGGATGCATTTAAGCCTTCCTTATCTTTCTTACATGCATTCATTATGCATTTAAGACCTTCTTATCCCTTCCTTGCCACCTCTTGGCCTTGGGCACATTTACCAAATTGTGCACATGCCCTCAAACTTTCAACTCAATCCTCCCTTGACACTTGTCCTTGACTCAACCCTAACCTTAGCCCTAACTCTGACTCATCCTTTTAACCCAAGCCCTTCCCTTTTCCTATAAATAGCCTCACTTCTTTGAGCAAACAACCCTCTCTCATCTTTCAACTCTCAAACTCAATAGCAAAGTTATAATGCCATTTTCATTCTAGCATAAGCATAAACTCATCATTTTAGATCATTTCCAAGCTTAAATCACATCTAAATTAGCTTAATGGGATTAACATAGATTCATTTCTTGTTTAATCAATCTTAGTTCATTTATTTAGCTTTGCATATTTGTGTGTTCTTGAGACCTTTGAGGCAAAATAGGTTCCTCATACCTATTTTGTGTCATTTTGGATCTTCTTGATCCTCAAATCATCCTATTTTGCATGCTCCAAGTGCTTGAGTTTGCACACCCACATCCATCTATATCCAAGCATATCAAACGGTGCATGGGCGCATCCGTTTTAGGCTTAAACTGAGGTGGCTTTGATTTTAGTTTGTTTGCCATTAAACTTGATTTGATTATATGCTATGACGTTTGTTTGTCTTTGGCCTTCAAAACAGGTTTAGGTGCACACTCAAATCCTAGTCTACATTCTGGCATGCCCGGTGGGACTCTAACCACAATCATTTTGATGAAATTATACTTTATATGCTTGTATTTTGCAGGAAATAAAAGAAATGTCGCCTTCATGAAAAGAAATGTCGCCTACAAACAATCCAGTCACGCCTTCTTGCAATGAAATCACGCCTTTGAGGAAAGAAATGACGCCTATGATCTCTGTTTTCACGCCTGCATAACTTAGATTTTCCTGTGATCGATAACTTCTGTTCCGTCCCAGAATTCTTCTTCTGTCGCCTGCATGTAAAGAAATCACGCCTGTAACGAAAGAAATCACGCCTCTGCATATTTATCTGTCGCCTTTTGAGGTACAGAATGTCACCTGTAAAAATAAAATGTCACCTCTGAACTTTCCAACGTCGCCTATAAGCTGGACAGTGTCGCTTTTTGTTTTTTTGTCTTGAGTTGCGTGGGACTGGTTTTTTCATTTCTTTTATTACAGCAAAGGTCAAAATAAAATCTTGAATGACATTAAGGAAATGAACTTAGGTCCTAGAATGTCATTGTCATTTTGAAAAGCTAACTCAATCTCGAATGCACTAAAGGAAACAAACAACTCTATTCCCTATCTCATTTCAAATTCCTAAGCAAGCAAACAAATTCAATCTTGAGTGATCTAAGGGATAAAACAAAGCTTTTTCAAAGTTCTTAAATCAACTCGCTAATCAAATCTTGAATGCACAAAAGGAAAGAACTTGCATCCGTTCAAATCATTTACATTTTGGAGAAAAGAACAAATCAAAATCTAATCACGAGTGTCTTCATTTCAAAGTTCAAACATCACTTAATCAAATTTGGGAAAATGAACAAAATCTGCTTGATGTGCATGTAGGAGTTTTTCAATTCTTGCATAATCCTTGTTAGAGTAAGCAATGTGGAACATTTGAACTTGGACAAGTTCACCTGTTCTGCTTTTAGCGAGGCCTGTCCAAGGAGAAGCGCTTCCTCCTCGGAGAACGACCTCAAACCGGTATCCCCCCCGGCCGGTATACAAATAAGTGAAGTCCAAAAGAATCACTTACATCTCCTAATCGCCGGGCGTTCGTGCCAAACACGTGTCTGGGGATGGTAAACATTCCTCTCCCCCAGCATTATTGGCAAGGCTCTTAAGTGAGTCACGGATGATCAGCATAACCGGGTATGGAGACACCATGGAACTATTAAAAACCTGATAAACTAGAGGCTACCCTATCTACATCCAAAAGTATCAAAATCCTTGTGCAAGGACCGATTCCAAGGGGTTTACCGGGTCGCCTCAAGATTACTCACCATTTGTATTCCCTTCTAGGGGATACCAAGCTATGGGCAAGCGATTTTGATACTCACCTTCCTTAGGTAGATCTGTTTGAAGTGCTTGACAGTCAAAGACCCGTGAAAACATTTGTCAAACATACACTTTTTCGAAAGCATTTATCAGAGTCTTTTATCTTGTTTGTATCTCACAAAGTTGCTTTGTCCTTTTGTGAAGATTTCTTTTATCAAATCCTTTGCCAATGGAAAA
Organism: Chamaecyparis obtusa; assembly: GCA_027943335.1. NCBI lineage: Eukaryota > Viridiplantae > Streptophyta > Pinopsida > Cupressales > Cupressaceae > Chamaecyparis > Chamaecyparis obtusa. Next base: position 526,392 of record BSBK01002424.1, read on the forward strand.
ACATCAAGCAGATCTATAACTTGGTTCGAAGGACAATCAGAGCAGCCATCCCAAAACTTGGTCATCTCCCATCCCTTTGTCTGTCTTCTTCTAGAAAACCATCTTCATCCTTCCTCCTTATCCAACTCATTCACAAAGTCAGCATGTCTCAAATCTATAATGAGTTTGGTTATGATATCTCTCCTCTCCATCCAATCGATCCTAATGATGATGAAGGTCTTGTAGACCATGATGCCTATTTCAGCCAGTTTGCTCTAAGCAACCCCCAACGTTCCATCATTCCTCCAAACCAGCCAACCATGCCTTCGCGCTTATCTCCTAGCACTCCCTTTCATGTCCTCGGCAAGGCTAGCACTTCTTTTCATGTCCTCAGCAAAGCAAACCCAGTATCTTATCCATCCCCAGCATACCCTTGTCTTCAACCCACACCTCTTCCATATGCTCCTTTCAGGCCTCCACTTTCTACTATGGTCATTTCTCCATTGCCATCATCCCTTAGAAATGCTTCACGCTACTTCCCCTATCTAAGGCCTCCATCTGCCCATCCTCCAAAAAATTTTGAAATCCAAGATTCTAGTCCTCCCATCCTTTTCACCAAACCTCCATCCTGTCTCAAACCACCATCTTCTGCTCCAAACCCCAATCCTCCATCTTGTCTCAAACCACCATCTTCTGCTCCAAACCCCAATCCTCCATCCTGTCCCAAACCACCATCCTCTCTTCCAAACCACATTACCAAAAATCTTTCCCCACCAGCAGAGTTCATCCCTCAACCCACTCCAAAACCTGTACCCCAAGCCATTAGCCCTACCTCTTCAGCACCATCATCCCCTCAACCAAAATCCAAAGCTCCCTTTTCAAAATCATCTTTTTCATGGGTGTTCCCTTCTTTCTCTCCTCCTTCGCAAACATCTACCCAAGCACAAACCCCACTTTCATGCGAAGACCATCCAAGTTCCCCATCTCCACCACCTTCCAATTCTTCTTCACCGCAAAAGTCTCCAAGGAAACTAATAACAGAACCCAAGGAAGAGCCAATAACAAATCCCACACCAGAAGTTGAAGAACCAAGCAAAAAAGAGCTGAGCAAACCTTCATGTGAAGCCATCATTGATGAGGCCCATCCAGCACTCCCATCTATTATCTATCTTCCATACATCCCAACCGTTGATCCTCTTCCATTTCCTATCATCGTTGAGTTCCTTTCGTCTGAAGTATCTATCCAATCCCCAGAATCATCTCCTCCTAGCATTATCCAAAGCATACCTAATGAGCTTCCTGAGTTCATCCCTCTTCCTACCATTGCAGCTAAAAGATCTTCCATCCTTTTATCCATACCATCTGAAGAGTTCTTCCTTCTTCCAGACACCCCAGTAGCAGAGTTCCCAATCCTTCTATCCACTCCCTCTGAAGAGTCCATCCATACATCCCCCAATTCTCTATCTACACAAATCCTATCCTATCAAGATCTTGGCCAAAAGCATGATGAACTACTCACAGAAGAAAATCAAGATCCAATCCCTTCTCTTCTCCCATCACCTCCTATCCAAAATCCTACAATCCCAATTCCTCCAATCCAAGATCCTATCATCCTAGTTTCTCCAACTGAAGCTCCTTTACCATCCCCCAATCCTAGTCAAAATCCCAACATCCTATCCTCTCCTCTTGAGGATCCTCCTAACCAAACTGTCCAGCTACCGTCACTCTATCCTCTTGGGTCACTAACATTTGTCAAAGGTAAACCACTTGAAAAAGAAGACATCAGCTTCTTATCTTCCATCAGGGAACCAGAAAATGGCTGTTTGTCATTCACCCCAAGTCAAAAATATCCTTGTCTGGATAAAATGCTGAAAAAGATGGAACTATCAAGACAAAGGCCTTGGCACTCACGAACAGGGAAATATACAGCCCATTCAAGGCAAGAAACATCCAAAAGGCTATGGAATTGGTTACACACCAGAAGAGGACACTCCCTCCACATCAGCGAAAGGTACTTCATCCAGAAATGTTGGTACAGCTAAGGCAAAGTTCAAACATCCATTCAAAACCAACAAAACATCTTTCAGAGCCCATAATGCAATTCCTCCTCCTCCATCGTTACAACCGAGGAAAACCTATCATATTCCTCCTTCATCCTCCCCATCCATTTTGGGTCCCTATGTCCCAAAGTCTTTCAGCGCATCTCCGTTACCCAGCAAATCCATTTTGGGACCTTATATCCCAAAATATCATCCTCCATCTTATCCTACTCAGCCTTTCATCCAACATCCAAGCATCCCTGGTCAAGATCAACAACGGCACATGTCCACATATCCTATCTACCAATCTCCTTCCATCTCTCCATCCAAATTTCCTCCATCCCAGACAACTCCTCATATTCCTCCCAATGCTCCTTGCAACTTGGATGCCATATCGCGCATGATTAAAGGGAAAAATCCACAAAAATCCCAGGATTGTTATGTCCAATCTAATCGACATGCACAATCAAAGCAAAATATGATCAAGCAAGCCAAAGCAAACCACTAGCCACAAAGGCCCATCAAAGCAAATGCCAAGTCTAATGCATCCCAATGGCTGCAAAGGCCCAATGACGATTACCATGTCCAGTCTAATCGACATGGTCAATCAATGCAAGCTCCAATTAGGTAATCAAATGCACCGCAAAGGCCCAGCAAAGAGCCAATCAGGCATGCTAAAGCACCCCAATGGCTCCCAAAACCTAGCAAAGTCCAAGAAAAATCTATCACATGGCCACAAAGGCCTAGCAAAGAAAAAGCACAATCTGATGCCCACCAATGGCCGCAAAGGCACACTAAAGCTAAAACAAAAATGATGTGGATCCCAAAACAAAAGGATGTAATCCATCTAACAAAAACATCCACAATGGCATCCAACCTTGCCCATCTCCTAGCTCCTCAATCTTCCCCTCCATCTCCTCCATCCTCTAGCATAAATCCTCCATCACATCTATCTCTATCTTCCACATCCAATCATCCATCTTCCTCGCAACATGTGCCAATGTTGATCCTGACAACATCCCCCTATCTTGATCACTTTCCATCCTTCCATCCAAACACTTTCTACCACCATCTTTCCCATCTCCCCCATCTAATCCATGACTTTGCATGATCCCCCCCGTCCTGCTACAGTTGTACCAACATCCAGGCACACAATTAGAAGAAATCAGTGAGGAAAGTCAGCAAAAATTAGTCAACACATCTAAAACAGCAAAGGGAAATCAATGACAAATCAAAGAAATCAGTAAAGTCAACAAGCAATCAGGCTTTAGCATCAACATATGCCTATCAGCTTAAAACAGAAGCATATTTTGGGGAAGAGGCAAGCTTTAGTCGCAAAAGTTAAAAAAGAAAAGGAAAAATCATGAGTCTTTATGTGAAAACCCTTCTGGGGCACATTCTGATTCCAAAACAGTAAAAATAAAGGGCGTATCTTCTAGTGAAAACTTGGCAATTCAAGCGCTAGAAGATGGAGCTTTTCCTCTTCCTCCTATCTGGGATAACAACACATGATAGTTCCCTATCAACATTGCAGAAACCAAGCTAAATCAACTTGGGTACAGAAGGATGTTTGTGGCTCATCTACATGGAGGTTAACCTGATAGAAAGTGAATCATGACCTTAAGTGCCTTGCTCCGAGGAGTCAATTATCAACTGTGCATGGTCATATGCACATGCCTAGGTGTGATCTTAAGCTTGTCGTCCATCATCTAGCAATGGATCCCCATGACAAGCCGGCAACATCAGAAAATCAGCAATCCACATCAGAAAATCAGTGAAGAATCTCTCAGAAGATCAACATCAAATCGCATGATAGCACCAAAATCAGCACAAAACTCAGCGCCACATCAGAGAGTTAGCAACAACATCAAAATATCTGTGCAAAATCAAAAACAGCAGGGCCATCATCAAATCATAAGGGAACATCCAATCAAAGAATCAGCAACACCATCAAAATATCAGTGACAAATCAAAAGGTCACCATCTAATCAAGAGAAAGCGCCAAAACGGCAACATCAGCTGATCAGAAAGCACGACAGCATTAAATCAGAGCTTCAGCAACAAATCAAAATGTCAGTGCATATCAGCACCGAATCAGCAACACATCCAAACAAAATCAGAAGTATCAATGCATATCAGCACCGAATTAGCAACACATTTAAACAAAATCAGAAGTATCAATGCATATCAGCACAAGCTCAGCAACAAATCAGCAAGATCAGCACAAAGTCAAGGAAAAAACACAAAAATCCATAAAAATTAGATAAATCAAAGGAGCAAATTATCAACAAAGCAAAAATCAAGAGAAAAAACATTCGTCCTCTGGTGAAAACTTGACAATTCAAGCGCCTTGGACAAGTACCATGGTGAAAACCTGGCAAACAGGCACCATGCGTAGTGCCCCCCCCTAATTCCTTTCTGCATTTAGGGGCTTCCTTTCTATCACCTCTTATCCAACATGTCCTCCATCCCCTTTTGTCTCTCCCTTCCTTCATTTTCCATTGGATCTTGATGACAAAAATAGAGACTATCAGATGTACCTACTTTTGGGCACCTCCTTGGCATCCATTGCACCTTTCAGCTACATATCCTCTATCCAATCCTTTCATCCTAGCTTCCATCCTTCCTCATCCTCTTGTTGGCATATCTTCCGTCCAAGCATACACCATGCCTTTAAAACACATGAACTATCTTAAACAGGGGGCATCCTCTTCCTTGGTGACGTATTCCTTGGAGGCTATCCAAATCCGAATCTTCCATCTCCCAAAATCCTCAGCAATTTCTCTATCCAAATCCAAACCAATCACCATCCAATCCTTCCAGCACTCCTCTATCTTAATCCATCAGCAGTTCCTCCAGCATCCTCTATCTTGATCCACCAGCAAACCAACTCAGCGTCCCATATCCTTTATCAGAATCCAACATCCACCATCCACAGCAGAAAGCAAATTCACCATCTTTTGCACCAAAATCCAGAGCTCCAAATCCACAAGCATTATCGTGTTCCAGCCCTTTGAGTTGTTTCCATCCCTTATCCTAAATCAGAAATCATCCTCTTTTTGGCACAACGTGTTGTCTTAAAGAAATCAAACCTTGTCCTTGCATAGCCTTATCATCTCGAGCAAGAGATTGGCTTGTATTGACAAGAATCCAATTGACCAAAGATCATCAGTCTATCCTAGGTTGACGCAATCCTATCACTGATCCTCCATTGGGAAAACAACAGCTCATTTTGTTGACACTTGGTAATCTTCCACCAGCTTTCCATCTTCCACCAGCTTTTCATCCTCCAAGCAGCTTTTCCATCTTCAAAATCCTCTAGCAGTTCCACCATCCAATCTCCCCGAATCTTCCTCCATCCAAATCTCCTGGCAGTTCCATCATCCCCATCCTAAGCATTTCCTAGCACCTTCTCTTGTCATTGGTATCTAGCTATAGGCTAACCTCATTGCAATCCAATGCCATTCATCCCTATCCACACCTTGCTAGCAATCTTCCCAACCTATCCATCTCTTCTAGCTATCCAACATCCAAGATCAAGCCAACCGATGAAATCGCATCCTTCATCTTGTAGCAAGCCTTGATCTCAATCCAATCATCATCATTGGGATATGTTCTTCCCAAATCCGTGTCATTTTAGGACACATCATCCGCTGCCAGTCCATCTTGGCCTTCCAACCTAGCTGGGGCACCATCTTGCATATCTTTGAAGTTGTCAGCTTCATCCCCAGGTTCTTTGTATATCCTATTCTTGAGTCTTGTACCATAGCGTCAGTCGTGTCTCCACCTAAGCTCATTTGTACATTTGTGTCTTTAGGTCCCATCCTTTGTCTTAACCTTTGTCCGTCTTGCAGCAGCATTTGATCAAATATCTTGTCCCATTCCCAGCCTCAGAAACTTTTAGTCCCACTCGGGCCTTGTGCTTCAGCAACATCAATTGTCGACTTATCCTTGCTCATCCTGATTATTCCTTGAACTTCAGCTTTTGCCAGCAAACAACTACACTTATTCTCTCACCACCCATGGGTCCTTGAGGATATATCATTCCTCCTGTCTGACCTAATCTTCCATCCTGGTCCTTGAGGATATATCGTTCCTCCTGTCTGACCAATCTTCCCACCATCAATCAAACCTAATCTCTCTCCTTGGCAAAGGATGTCTTTTTGGAGTTATCATTTTGATCTTGGATTTTTGTCCTTTGGGTCTTGTTAATCTTTTTGGCTTCTCTTTATCCCACCAGGGTCACCACGATTCATTATATCATGGTGTGCTGCGTGTGCGGATAATCTGGGGCAAGGTCTTTTGATCTTTCGCTTCTGCCTGTGAGTCAGTTGTGTGTTTGTGGTTCCTTCAGCATCGGTTCCGCCATGTCGCCTCTGCGCTTCATGTGTGATGTTGGGGCAACCCTGTGTGTTTGTTTAGCGTCAGTCCTCATTAGTCCTCTGCGACGTTGTTGACAGGCTTTGTGATCCCAGTATCCTTGGCAGGTCTCTAACATAGCTATATTAAATCTAGGTTGTGCACTCCCGTTTGCACTTGGAGCTATCTGGTCCCTTGCATTTATCATATAGATTAATCTTGCATCTTTGCATACAGCTGCATCTTGCATCTTGCATTTCCATCTCATCTTGCATATCATCCATATTTGTTCTTAGAAGTGAGGTTATTTATCTCCCCTTTCTTCCTAGGCCCTTCCTTCCTCGTCTCGCAGGGAACTCTCTATCCCAGGGCGTAATCCCTCTTTCTCCTTGTCCCACTGGGCGCATCTTCCATGAGTTTGTCCCACCGGGGCATGTATCCTCTTTCTCCTATCCACCCGGGCGTTACCCTCTTCTTCTGATTCTAGCCTTGGCATCTTGTTTTCTTGTCTTTGACGCCATGCCACTTGCGGCATCGCATCAAAGAGGGGCAAAATGTAGACACCAAAAAATCCTTCAGAAAATAAATTATTTTTGTTTTCTGGAAATCCTTGATGACATCATCATTTATTAATTAATTAATTATTTAATTAATTAATTTATTTTTATGGCATTAAATCCCTCTCTCTTAATTAAAAATCTTTAATTAAGGAATCGAGCCTAAAAATGTCATTTGGACATTATCCCTAATTTATTAATTATTTAATTAATAAATTGACCAAAAAACTTCAAAAATAAATTAATTTATTTTTTATCCCAAAGTTGGCCAAAATTCTAAAGAGCACTAAACTCTTCTAGAAAGTCCTAAACCTTCTTCTAAATGGGTCAAATCCCTAATCTAGTCCCTTCAAACCCTAAGCCTAGATATTTAATATTTATTAAATTTACCTTTAATAAATATCTAAATCTCACCAAAAGCCACTTGCCCATCCCTTTCTCCTAATCCTAATCCTAAACCCCTTTCTAATCTTGTCATATTCCATTAGCAAAAGGTTTACCAAAACTTATGCTAACCTCCTCTTAGTCATCCTCCTTAGTCAACAAAGATGGCCACCTCTTGGCCACCTCTTGCAAATGCATTTAAGGATGCATTTAAGCCTTCCTTATCTTTCTTACATGCATTCATTATGCATTTAAGACCTTCTTATCCCTTCCTTGCCACCTCTTGGCCTTGGGCACATTTACCAAATTGTGCACATGCCCTCAAACTTTCAACTCAATCCTCCCTTGACACTTGTCAGGACACTTGTCCTTGACTCAACCCTAACCTTAGCCCTAACTCTGACTCATCCTTTTAACCCAAGCCCTTCCCTTTTCCTATAAATACCCTCACTCCCTAATGCAAATCATCTTTCAACTCTCAAACTCAATAGCAAAGTTATAATGCCATTTTCATTCTAGCATAAGCATAAACTCATCATTTTAGATCATTTCCAAGCTTAAATCACATCTAAATTAGCTTAATGGGATTAACATAGATTCATTTCTTGTTTAATCAATCTTAGTTCATTTATTTAGCTTTGCATATTTGTGTGTTCTTGAGGCCTTTGAGGCAAAATAGGTTCCTCGTACCTATTTTGTGTCATTTTGGGTCTTCTTGATCCTCAAATCATCCTATTTTGCATGCTCCAAGTGCTTGAGTTTTCACACCCACATCCATCTATATCCAAGCATATCAAACGGTGCATGGGCGCATCCGTTTTAAGCTTAAACTGAGGTGGCTTTGATTTTAGTTTGTTTGCCATTAAACTTGATTTGATTATATGCTATGACGTTTGTTTGTCTTTGGCCTTCAAAACAGGTTTAGGTGCACACTCAAATCCTAGTCTACACTAACAAACTACAAAATTGTTTCCATATCTCGGTCCTCACTGATTGATTTGTGATTTGCAATTTCTAGCAATATGTCCAACATTATTGCATCTATAACACACAACTCCATTTATTATATTGTTTGTTGCTCCAATAGTTCTTTTATCTGCAGGGTTAGTATTTCTAAACACTCTACTATTATTTTTATCATTAGATCTATGTTTCTTACAATCAATATCTCTATGTCCAAAAGAATGACAATTATAACAATAACTAGAGATAGGTTTGAATTTCTTACCTGTACAATCTCTTTTCATGTGTCCAAATTAATTGCATGAAAAAAACCTACCTTTGAATTCACTTCACATTTCTTTAGGTGGTTCATTTTTCTTAGGCTAATTAGGTCCATCTTCACATTGGTTAAAGACTCATCTTTGATTTGTTTTTCTCCTTCTTTTTTCTTAGGTTGTTGAATTTTCAGATCTAGTTCTTTACATTCTTCAGTCTTCTTTGAGAATTTTTCTTCAAAATATCCAAGACCAGTTTTATCATAAGAGGGTTTTTTATAAGAAATATGTTCATCAATTTTCTCACTGATGGAATACAGTTTCTCAAGATGTTGTTTGGATTTAGTTAGTTCTCCTTTCACAATTGTGTTTTATTTTTCAAGTTCGATATACTACAATTTTATAGTCTCAAATTTAGATGTTACTTTTGTAAGTTTAGATCTCAAATCAGCATTTTCAGACATCAAATTTGATTCAACTTTGTTGTTATCATCTTTCAGACTTAGCTTTATATCTACAATCTTTAGTTCATGCTTCAAGATCTCATTTTCCTTTTTCAATTTTGAAACTTCATCACTATCCTTGATTTGATTTGTGGGTTCTTTATTTGATTTTAGATTTTCTATCTTGTCTTTTATTTTCTCAATGTAGTCTTTTGCATTGTCATATTTGTCTTTCAGAGTATCTCTTTCTTCTATAAGAATATCAATCTGTTCAAGAGATTCATCTAGGTTTTTCTGCAATTGATCCATATCCTACATAGAGATCTTACTCAATTTGTTAGGCCTTCTCTGAGTAATTGTGCTCTAATACCAATTGTTAGAAATAGGAAATACTAAGAGGGGGGGGTGAATCACTATTTCAAAAACTTTTACTTTTCCCTACTTATGGATATATGAAATTAACTTATAGCTTGCATAAGAAACTAAATTGAATAAACTGAACAATAAGACAAGCATAAAATAAAAGAACTCATAACACCATAATTTTTATCGAGGAAACCCTAGCCAAGGGAAAACCCCGGTGCCGATGATACCCACAACTGATCCACTAATCAAAAGTATTTGGTTAAAGATATTGACCTTGTTAGGAGTCTATTACATCTGTATAGTGTCTCTATCCTAATTAAAGGACTTTAGGCCTTGTTAGAAGCCTCAACCCTGTTAGGATTTGATATTACAAAACATGAATGTATGCAAGATGAGATCACTACCCAAACATACAATATACAATTATAATCTCTAATACAAAAGTTAGAATACAAAAACCTTTTACTGCTATTGAATATCTTCAATATTCTGATCTATATTTTGCAGTCTCTTCACACTGATCTAATCATATATCAGATTTCACATATTATATCAATAAACATCAATACAATGCTTGCTTATAAATTCACATTACATACATTACTTTCTTAGTTACAACTTCGCATTACATTTTACTTTCCTATAGACAAGCTATTTTAAAATAACCTTTTCGTCAACTTACAATTCTTTACACGCTTCCCAAAACATAAAATCACTTCTTGTTGCCTTAGGGTTAACATATAGGAATTTATCCCTAATTATTCAAGTCATTATTTTGATAAACAAAATAATCCCTTAACTTAATATAATCAATTATCGATCGCTTCTCTATTCTGGTTGACTCAACATTGTCTCTTTGAAACATTGATATCTCTGCCTGTACATGTCGTAAAGTCTTTCTCTCTTTGGTGTAGCTTCAATATACCTTATATAAACTATGTTCAAGTGCACATGCACTGAAATCACTCCCGTGAACTTTGTTGATCAAAACAATCTCTGTGTGGATAGATAAACACTGTTATACTTAGACAATTTTCATAATTTCTCATCCAGAACTTCTTCCTTATAACACCATGTTGTCTTAATATTGAATATATGTTGCCATAATGACAACATCATGATATCCTACTTAGGAAAATTTCCAACATAGTAGCCCTTGAAATTAAACTTAATTTTTATTTCCCTATGAACCCTTGCAAATTGTGTAATTTCTTTCACTGCTTGAATTCCATAAATTACTTAACTATGGATTTTATCTCTTCAATTATCTCATATGAGTTGACTAATGAAGTGATTATTTTTCCAAATAAGTGATATCAAGGTAATCTTCCATTAAAGCCCATATGACAAACCAACTACCCACAACTATGCATTTTTAGTATCTTTGAAATCAAGCTATTGATATTTATCAATAAAGAAGATTTATGATATTTGAAAAATATTGTTAATAAAATTGCTAACTTGTTGATAAGATGGTTAATTGGCCCTAGAAAGATATGTGGAAGTTTCTTTCTTTGTCATATTTTTGTGGTAGGTCTATCTTTCCTACCATGTGATATACTTAAGAAATTTGATCTAATGAGATGGGCCACCTAGTGTTATTTTGCATGCTCCCATATTGGAACTAAGCCGACCCATCATATGAAGACAAGATAGACCCATTTTTGTGGTAGGTCTACCTTAGAGAACATGGAATAGACTCAAACAAGGTGATCCAATGGAAATCACTTGACAAAAAAAGGGCCCACTAAGACACTTATTACATGGATAATAATCAAACTGTCATAGCTTTGCATCTTTGAGGTTGGGATACTTTAAATAACTAGCAACACAAAGGCTTTATGCAATTCACTACAAATTTTCCAACTAACAAAATTCAAGACTAAGCATTGGGACCACAATATTAGACTTTAATTATTAAGGCTATGGAAAAATTATAGTACAATTATATTATTTTAATTTAATCATTATTATTTTAATTTTGTATTCTAACTTCGCATATGGTCCCAAAGGGATTTTTTTCCCCTGCAAAAGGAATTGAGTCCCAGGATTATAACATTATCAGGATATGGAATCATTTTTTATTTTTCTAGAATGTCTCATGGGTCTAGCCACATGTCATTAATGCACACCAATATATAGGTGATTAGACTTTAGCATATCTGAAATTTCAAAGTAACAATCCAATAAAATGCATCTAATCTAGAAATTGGCATTGATAATTCATTTCATTTACAAATCATAGGGCCTCTATGTTGAAGATACAAGACTACTGAGAGGGGGTGAATCAATTGTTTGATAAAACCTTTTATTGATTCTTGTGTTAAAACCTTTACTTCATATATTAGCAATAATGTAACATTGAATGATCAAATAATTTCATACAATTTGATGAAATAACACCATATTTACTTGGAAAATCCAATGAGGGAAAAACAGAGTGAAAAATCTCACAATATAGGGAAAAAAAATATAACTTGTTTTAGGTCTATAACCCAAGAAAGCAACTAATCCTTGAAACAATGGTTTTATAGCTATGTCTTGAAGGAAGTTCACTACTCCCTTACTATGATAAAATTTACGAAAGGAGGATACAACCTTATAATATCATGAATATCAAATGAATATTCTCTATAACACAATTATATCATCCATAACCTTCAACACACTACTCAAAAACTTCTGACACTTTTGAATGTAGATACCTTCAGCTTACTGCTTCTGGTAATTATTATGCATTATGATCACACACTTAAAAACAAAATACAATTACTATTGGAAACTGCAATTGAAGCAATTGTTTTATTGTCATAGATGTCAAAACTTAACTGGTAATAGTGTTGCTATCTAAGAAAGTACTATATCTATTTGTTTTGTAGTACCCCACCCCTAGTCTGATTTATTTACGTCATGATTATTTTAGGAAGATGATTTATATGTTAGGTTATCATTGATGCTTATGATTTTACTGACCCCATACTTGCATGTGTATGGTTGATGTGTTTGTTTTACATTTCTGTTTGACGTGTCTCATGTGGTTGAGGGATGGAGTCGTAGTTACTTGCTTACGAGATCCACACGATCAATCGATCCCCGCCATTGTTTGTTATATATTTAGATATGTACATGTACATGTGAGTTTTGTATGCAGGTTTACAAGTATCGGGCATCGACTTTCCTGAATTGTCAGGATGAGCGTGCCCTATCGCAATATCTCAAATGGTAAGAGATGGGAGATAATACATAGATCCCAAACCCTAACCTAAGCTCATTTATCCTAGGATTGGACAAGTATCAGTTTGACTACCCTACCCAAATTCATCTAGGTGACAAGAATTCATGGATCCCTTTTTGGTGTTGCTTGGTTTTGCTTGGTTTGATTTTACTTTGTTTGGCTTCAGTTGATTTATTGCTTATGTGGGTGATTTTTTGTGATTTATTGATTAATGATTATAGTTGAAATTTAATATTAATCATGTTCCTATAGTTATTTGAGAAAATTTAATTAAAAGTCAAATATTTGATTATTTGGATTTAATTGATTATTTAATTAGTAATTAGATTTAACTATGCTTGTGTACTTTATTAAATAATTAAATATTTGATTTGCATGGTTTTAGGATGCATTAAATATTTAATCTATTTAATACATATTTTAATTATAACATGTGCATTATTGAAATTGAATTGTTTTCAAAAGTTAACAGCCTGTTTCAAAAAGTCAAGTTGAGTTGTGCATATAAAGTGTTTTTAATTTATTAATTAGGATTTTTCTTTCAAATTGGGAATTGGAGTTTGATTAGGAGTTAACTGCTGAGTCATCTCTAGGGTTTGCATGAAAGCAGGAATTGAATCCCTAATAGGGGGGAATTGCATTCATTTGGAGATTAGACAGGTTTTGGGAGGAGAATTTTTCGAGATCTTATGGGCTTGGATTTTGAGAAATTTGGATGGTTGTGATTGCTTGTTGTTTTGGCTACATTGTGCGTCTGGATTTTTGGTGTTTGCATCATTCGTGGATTCATATCTACAAGTTGGAATTCTTACACAGAGGAATTAGGTGTTTATAGGTCTTCTTGCTTTCCTTCTTAGTTGTGTGCATTAGATCTAAGGCAGGATCTGAAAATCTCCTTTTGTGGTTTCTGTTTTGCAATTTGATGAATTTCTATGTCTGGATAATTTCTTGTTTATCTCCATAGGTCTTTCTATGATTTCCTTGTTTTGGGTATTAGAGAAACCCTTGAATCTAATATTTTAGGTTTTGATTAAATTTTAGCACAAGGTTATGCTGGCAAAATTTCACTAGAAAATTCCATATGGAACTACTAGAAAATGAATTATTTAAATAGGACTATAGTTTTGACTATAGGGTTGAAAAATTAATCTACCCATTAGATAGTAGAAACCAATTTGTGTTAAAAATCAATTCTGGGCATAATTTTGGATTCCAGTTAAAATATACATCTCTGTTAAAAAAAATATAGTTAAAAAAAAGCCAGTCAAAGTGAAAAGTCAATTTTAGGACATAATTTTAGTAAATGTATTTGATTAATATATATGTATCCTTTACAAAAAGGAATATATTCTCGTTCAAAAGAATCTTGAATTTTATGTTTGTCTACAAAAATAAATCCTGTGGTATATTTATTGTTTTCCATTTTTCAAGAATTAAAAAAAATATAAAAAAATATATGAATTGCTTTTTAAAATCCAAATTTCGTTTTAAAAAAACTAGATATAAAAAAAATTAATTAAAAAAAACTTTATTGGGGGTGGGAGCCACCAACCCCCACCATTAGTACCACTGGGCGTACCCTTTTGGGCTGTCAGTGACAGACCAAGGGACTGTCGCATGGTATCCCTTTAGGAGCCGTGCGATAGCCCCTAGCTGCAAGGCACGATAGGGGATGTATTGTGGGTACCGTGCGCGGGACCCACAGCCCCCATTAGTGTTTCTTAAAAAAAATAAACTTAGCTTTTATAATTTAATTTCATTTTAATAAACCTTGTTTATTTGTTAAGTTTTTTTTATTGTATAATTAGTTTTTAATGATTATCTTAAAATTAATTTTCTATGGTTCAGTTTATGATATATATAGATTTGAAATAATATACATTGTTAAATTTTAATATGGAATTATGTTATTTTGTTATTTAATTAATTTGGTATTATGGCTATTTTTAATTAATAGTTATTAGTGACTAATAATTACTTTATTATTTAATTGATATATATATATATATATATATATATATATATATATATATATATATATATATATATATATATATATATATATATATATATATATATATATATATATATATATATATATATATATATATATATATATATATATAGTATTAAATATTTATATCTTTTATTGTTAATAAGTAATTTAGATGTTTATGGAGTAATTCTAATTAAGAGAAATATTTATTATTTTTGTATACCAAATTAGTTTTGAATGATTAGGAAACTTATGTTAAATTGTTTCGATTTATCGATTTCAGGTTAAATAGTTATTGAATCTTTGCATGTGTATTAGATTTGAGATTTGTTCAAAATGTCCTAATTGGCAACATGTATTTTATAAGAGTAATGTTTATACTAAAATTGGGCGTTTTCATTCTGTTGAACCTATAGGATGATTATAGAGAAAGTTCTTTAATTTTTACGTTATTTTAACGTCTATGATAGGTATCTCTTAATAGATTGATGTGTTTCTGCATGTGGATTCAATTATGTTCAAAATGGAAATTAAATTGCTTACGAATTTAGATTTCAATTTTCTATGATGCAAATGTGTATTCTTCATTCCTGGAGTGTCTTCTTTGCTTAATGTGTTATCCAACACTAGAAGACCTAGGGGGAAAAGCAGAGGTTGGGGTATGAGTCAATTGGATATCTTCTTAGCATTATGTTGATGTGTGTGTGTGTTTCGATCATCACCTGATTTGACCATTTGGGCTCATGTTGTATTGAGTTTTACTACATATTCTATAGAGGAGAATATGGTATTGTCTTTTTATGTCTGATCCATGGGATCATGTGTATATTCTTTTGTGAACACTTTGAGAGTGTATTGTGATATTATGGTTATGTGAGAACCAGTGTGTTCCTATTATTTTGTGGAACAGTCCCGAGGGACATAATTATCATCTTGTGATCTATGGGAGATCTGTGAGCCTAGGGTAGTTTACCTAGATATGTAGTAGGGGGTGGCTTGCAATAAGCACCAGGGCCCACAAGTGGATGCCATGATCACTTATTGTTAAGTATCTATAATCAAGTGATAACATAATATAACATTGAGAGATATTAAAATGAACCTAACAAGATATGTTTCCTCGTCCTAGCTTAGTGCTAGTATAGACTGAGATGGGAATGGAGAAGATGCTTTCTGCCTTGAGAGGTGTATCTAGCATAGTTAATGGCTTTGTCTATACAAGAATTCATTGATCTGTGTATGGTCACTTGAGTGCCGAGATCTAGATTGATTACTAGGATGAGACTGAAGGGTTAGACATACATGATGACACCTACCTATGCATAGTCTAGTTATTCTACATGTGTCAGTTGCCTCTAGATTAGTGAGTCTTCCTTGCTTCTTTTGTACACTTTGAGTTAGAGAGATTTTAGGAATCCTTTCCTTAGCTTGATCTATTTGATGTTTGTTATCCGAGTGGGATCTATTGTTATCTCCTCAGCATGGTGGGAGTGGACCATTTAGGTTCATGAGGTCAGGTGGTAGTGATTCTTTTACCATTTGAGATTCCAATATTCATGTACCAGTACTGGATGATCCCTGTGGTAGTTGTTCCTACTTGAGCTTCATTGATGGAGTTGTGTTCTTCTTCTTTCTCTTCTTTGTGATCATGTATCTTTGCATCAGTTATTCAGAGATATCATGTGTACTTCTTTCAGTTATTGTATTACATACCCTTCGACATGTGCAGTGAATGTAGATTTATGGTTACCTTATGGTACCAGTTGTATCTATGTTATCCTTTATGTGATGTTTCTTTTATCTTTCATTTGTTTATATGAGTGTTGTAATTATACCTAATCTAAATTAATTAATTAATGTTAACGTAGTCTTCATCGAGGAACCCTTGAGATTTTTAACCTGTGTTGGTTATTATATTAATGTGAGTAAATAGTAATTGCTTTTGCAATGATGTTTATCTTGTATGTTAACTTTTAAAAAAAAATTATTCTACAAACTTAGATGCATGTTTAGGTTAAGTTCTTCAGGGTTCCCTAGCGGGGCATTACATGTTTGTTGAGAAGGATTAGGGCAAGCGTGAATACAATAGCACCTAATGAAAGGTTGAGTTATCTTGATACTTCAATGAGTACTTGATGATGTGGCACAATGATAAGATAATGTATTGTTTATCTAAGTGAGAAGCAAGACTAAACAAGTAGGCTTAACCGAGTAGAAGTGAAGAAATCTAGTTTAAGTCAAGTGATGCTAGTGTCGACCGAGTCAGTCTATGCTAAGTAAATTCATTATTGACTAAACATTAGCTTATTTTCGAGGAAGACAGTACTAGCCGAGGAAACAGTTTCAGTGGTGACCGAGCTATGCAGTGATGACTGAGGAGTTGAACACAGTATTGATCGAGCATCAGTAATTTACATTTGAGGAAGAATTCAGATTCCTAGCTGACATAGTTGAATTCTTGGATTATGTAAATCATGTTGACTTTATTTATTGAATGTATGGAGCATTTAATGCACAAGTAAACCATTTTATTGTGATTCCATAAAGAGATTAGAGATGTTTCTAGAAGGATGGATGAAGAATATAATGTTGGAAGGATTAGATGAATCTGACCTAACCCTAAGATCTATGGGGGAGATTAAGTAGAACAAGATGGATATACCTATCAAAGAGGTATTAAGGAAACCTAAGTGTGAGGTTGAAGAAGTATGTTGGAGTTGTTGTTGTTATTGACTGAATAAGCAGAAAAGGCTAAAGGAGAAGGAGTTGTGATTGCTTGAAGTGATTTCCAAGTAGATCAGTGATGGAAATAGAAATGGATCTCAGTCATTAAGCCAACATATATATGTAAGAATTGGATATGTTATTTGCAAAGTGAGTTGTATGTTTTCAGATCAAACACTGTTGTTACTTTCTAACCATTGTATCATTTTAAATCCTTTAATCAAGGTTGACCTAACAGTTATTATATAAATCCTTTAATCAAGGTTGCATTCTAACGGAATGTACTTAATTCCTTTAACATGGCGCACTCCTAACAAGGTGGTTGAAATATTTTAACCGGGTCACACCTAGCAGTGTGTTTGTAAACCTTTGACAAAGTTGGCTTTTCACAGAGCTCACTTCAGAAGAGTGAAATTATCATTAGCATGTTACAAAGTGGTTTTTCCCATATTGGGTTTCCACTATAAATCTTGGTGTTAATATTTGTGTGAATGTTTTGGTTTGAACATTTCTGTGTTTTGCAAGTTAAATACTATTGGATAGTGGATTGCACTATTATATGTTTTTGGTATACATTATGTAATGACTGAGTAGCTATTGGTTGTTAGATCTGAGTTGTTGAAGTGTTTAAAAGTTTAATTTATACATCTAGACCTGAGAACAACTGATTCACCCCCCTCTCTATTATTCTAAATCATATTAACAATTGGTATCAGAGTTGTTGGTTCTTACAGAGAACAATTTTAAAGGTACTTGAAGTAAATGATCAGGATGTATAAGAAGGAGGTATTGAAGCTGAATAAGGAGAACTTCCCTGCATGGAAGAGTTTGATGAAACTGCATCTAGCTGGTATTGGTGACTCGGTAAAGTATTCTATTGAACACAAATATGTTACACCTGTTTCACCCTTGATTGTCGAGGAGATGAGAGCTAAACAAGAGCACAATCAAGCAATGTTGGAGATTGCATCTACCTTAAGCTATCCTGAATTTGAAGACATCAAAGATTGCACAAATGCAAAGAAAATGTGGGACACTCTTGCAAACATCTATGGTGGTGACATAAATGTACTAACAGAAAAAGATGAAAGCCTAAGAGGTAAATATGATGAAATGAAAATGCAAGAAGGTGAGAATATTGTTCAATATTGTGGTAGGATAAAAGAGGTTGTAAATGCTATTAGAGGAGCTAATGGAACTATTAATGATGAGACTATTATTGGAAAAGTATTGAGAACTTTGCATCCTATTTATGCCATCAAAATTTTAGAAATTCAAGAATCTAGATGTAACCCTGGTAATGCTCTAACTTTGGAAAGTCTTGTTGGTAAGCTTACTGCTTTTGAGATTTTTAATTATGATAACTTCACTGTTGCTAATGTTGAATCTACATTTAAGTCACAAATGGTTCTGAATAAGTCTAAGAAAGAAAAAGAAAGGTGCATCAGTGAGAGTGAAAGTGATATTGACACTTATGATGAAGAACTAGAGAATCTTGAAGCTCTTATGGCCAGAAGATTGAAAAGAGGAAAAGGCAAGTATAAAGGAAAACTCCCTATCATATGTTTCTCATGTAACAAAGTTGGTCATATAGCTACAAGATGTCCTAAGAGGGATGACAAGGATGAGGAAAGAGATAGCAAGCATAAAGATAAGAGAGAAAACATAGGTTACCGAAGGTACAAGGACTACAAAGATAAAGGTAAGAAATCCTGCTATATTGCTGAAGAAGAAACTGATACTGATAATGATGATTTTGAAATTGAAGTAGTATATGTTGCTATGAAAGATGAATCTGATGAAGATGAGAAAACTACACTTGTATCCTATGTGAACAAAAATGATAAATGGATTATTGATAGTGGTTTCTCACACCTCATGACTGGTGACAAAAGTAAATTTGATACCCTAGATCATTACAAAGGCAGAAGTGTTAAGTTTGGTAATGATGCACCATGTCATGTAAAGGGTAAAGGATTAATTAAGTTGACTGATAAGATCACTTGTGAAAATGCTTATTGGGTTGAAGTTCTTAACTATAATTTGCTAATTGTTGCATAGCTTAATAGCACTGGCTACCGAGTGGAATTTCGTCATAGGAAGGCTAAAATATTTGATGCCACTAGTGAAATGATTTGAAGTGGAGAATAGACAAGAGGTAATTTGTTCTATCTAGACCTATCTTAAGAGACATGTTTGATTGCACAACTTGATGATATATGGTTATGGCATAAGCGGCTATGTCATGTTAACTTTGACAATCTGGTAGATATTAGTAAAAAGAAGAAAGTGAGAGGATTGCTGAGATTGAAGAAACCTGATAATGTAATGTGCAAACAATGTTAGTTGGGTAAGATGACAAAGTCTAGTTTCAAGAGAAAGACTTTTACTTCTAAAAATGTTTTAGATTTGGTTCATACTAACCTTTGTGGACCTATGGGTGTACAAAGCTATTGTGGTGCTAGATACTTTATTCTGTTTGTTGATGATTACACTAGAATGATGACTGTAATGTTTTTAAAAGAAAAATCTGATGCATTTTAGTTATTTAAGTGGTATTTAGCTAAGGTTGAAAAGGAGATAGGTAGGAACCTGAAGTGTCTAAGATCTGACCGAGGTGGAGAATTCATATCAAATGAGTTCAATCTATTCTGCAATGATAGAGGAATCAAGAGGCAAATGTCTACACCTAGAACACCTCCACATAATGGTATAGCAGAGAGAAGGAATATATCTATCATGGATTGTGCAAGAACACTAATGATTGAAAAGAATGTTGCACAAAAGTACTAGAGAGAAGCTGCAAGTACAACTATTTATACCCTAAACTGAGTATAGATAAAAAAAGGTACAAATGTTACACCTTATGAATTATGGCATGGGTATGCACCTAATGTAAAGTTCTTTAGCAAATGCTATATACTAAAAGATAGTAGGAATGGAAAGTTTGATGCTAAAAGTGATGAGGGCATATTCCTAGGTTATTCCACAAAGTGTAAAGCTTATGAGTGTTTGAACTCTAACACTAACAAAATTGTGGAAAGTGTAAATGTGAAGGTTGATGAATATGTAGAGAAAAATGAATAGGAAAGAAAGAGAGAACCAAAAGATTATAGATCTTTTTTCTACATAGAAGAAGGAGAGGAAAGCTACACACTTGCACTTGATGCAGAGTCTCGAGTAAGAAATGTCGAGCATCAGGGAAATAATGCAAAATGACAAGAAGAAAATGCCAAGCGATAGGAGGATGCTGCCAAGTATCAGGAAGAGGTTGCCAACCAGTCAGAGGCTAAATCTGACAATCTTATTGGTGAACCTGAAGAGAAAGTAGAAAAGAAAGTAGAACCTTTTTTGGAACAGTATGTAAGGAGACATCACAAGCTTGAACAAATCATTGGAGACAAAGAAACTGGAGTTCTGACCAGAAGCAAGTTAAGACACCCTACATGTTTATTGTGTGAATTTGAGCCTAAGAAAACAAAAATGTCATTGGAACAAAATGGGTATTCATAAACAAGCTTAATGAACATGAACAAATCACAAGGAACAAAGCAAGGTTGGTATTCAAGGGCTATGTGCAAGAAGAAGGAATAGACTATAGGGAGACATTTTCCCCGGTAGCAAGATTAGAAGGAGTGAGAACTCTACTTGCATATGCTACCTATAGAGATTTCAAGGTATACCAAATGGATGTCAAGTTTGCATTTTTAAATGGTATATTAGAAGAAGAAGTGTACATTGAACAACCTGAAGGATTTGTTGATCCAAACAAGAGACACATGGTTTGCAAACTGAATAAGGCATTGTATGGATTGAAGCAAGCCCCTAGAGCATGGTATGAGAGAATGCATAATTACTTGATAAAGATTGGATTCTCAAGGAAAAATGACACCAGCAATCTATATATGAAAGATGAAGAAGGTAAAGGAATCTTGCTAGCTAAGATCTTTGTAGATGATATCATATTTGGTGGACAAGATTCCCTATGTAAGAAATTTTCAAATGAGATGCAAACTGAATTTGAAATGTCAATGTTTGGGGAGATAAAATTCTTTGTTGGTTTACAAGTATATCAGATGGAGAAAGATATTTTCATCACCTAGTCTAAATATATTAAAGAGATACTAAAAACTGTTGGTATGGAAGATTCAAGGCCAATAAGTACTCCCATGGCTACCAGACAAAAATTGTCTAAAAATGATGATGTTGCTGAAGTAAACCAAACTTTGTATAGGTCCATGATTGGAAAACTATAATATTTTTTTCACAGTAGACCATAAAATGCTCTAGAAATTAGGATTGTGGCAAGATTCTCTACCAGTCCTAAGGAAATTCATATGATGGCTCTGAAGAGTATAATGAGATATTTGAAAGGGACTACAGATTATGGACTATACTATAGGAAGCATGAAAGATTTGAACTAAGAGTCTATACTTATGCAAATTGGGTAGGAAATGTGGATGATAGAAAGAGTACTAGTGGTGGAGCTTTCTTTCTTGGATAGAGATTAGTTTCCTGGACAAGCAAGAAACAAAATTGCATTTCCCAATCTATAGCTGAAGCTGAGTATGTAGCTGTTGTAGTGAATTGTTCAAACTTGGTATGGATAAAGAAATTGTTGATAGGCATGAAAGAAGAGATCACTGAACTAGTTGTCATCTACTATGACAACACAAGTTCTATCAACATATCTAAGAACCCAATGATTCACACAAAGACCAAACATATTGCCATCAAGTATCATTACTTGAGGGAATTGGTACAAGATAAAGAGGTCAAAATGGAATATGTGAATACAAAGGAATAACTAGTAGACATATTCACCAAAGCCTTACCTAAAGAATCTCATGAATATCTGAGAGGAAAATTAGGGGTTCTTCCCCTCACTAAGGCTTCCTAGTCAAGCTAGGAGCATTGCATCAAATATGCTGCAAAGAGTATCTTACAAATTGATGCAGAAAAGGTCACACTTTAGGAGCAGCCTAGAGATGTGAAAAGTACAACAAAGATGATAATCAGTCATAAGAAAAGATGACAGGGGGAGAAATATTGTTATTGAACTGACAATATTACATCTACATCTGAGAGATGCATGTTTTAGCTACTTCTTTGGCATTATTGGCAAAGAGGGAGATGAGTAAGATGAAAACACGTGGTGAGATTTCATGGAAGATCAAGTAAGAGGTAGAGATTCAAAGGAAAGGAACATATAAGAGATTCAATGGAAGTTACATTGTGGAAGGTCAAGCAAGAAAGACTAAGTGATTCAGAATCAGAATGAAGCTAAGGATATTACAAATATTTATGATGCACACACAAGTCTTGGATTGGTTGGTGAATCATGTGTTATTCATATGGTGTTGCCATCAATGCCAAAGAGGGAGATTGTTGGAAACTACAATTGAATCAATTGTTGTATTGTCGTTGATGTCAAACCTTAACTGGTAAGACTATTGCTATCTAAGAAAGTACTATATCTATTTTTTTGTTGAGAAGGATTAGGGAAAGAATGATAACAATAGCACCTAAGGAAAGGTTGAGTTATCTTGATACTTCAATGAGTACTTGATTATGTGGAACAATGATAAGATAATGTATTGTTTATCTAAGTGAGAAGAAAGACTAAACAAGTAGGCTTAACTGAGAAAAAGTGAAGAAATCTAGTTTAAGATGAGTGATGTTAGTGTCAACTGAGCCAATATATGCCGAGTAAATTCAGTGTTGACCGAACATCAGTTTATTGCTGAGGAAGATAGTATTAGCCGATGAAATAGTTTCAGTGGTGACCGAGCTATGCAGTGATGACCGAGGAGTTGAAAACAATATTGATCGGAGTGAGTAATTTACATTTGAGGAAGAATTCAGATTCCTAACCGACATAGTTGAATTCTTGGATAACGTAAATCATGTTGACTTTATTTATTGAATGTATGGAGCATTTAATGCACAAAAAAACCATTTTATTATGATTCCATAAAGAGATTAGAGATGTTTCTAGAAGGATGGATGAAGAACATATTGTTGGAAGGATTCGATGAATCTGACCTAACCCTAAGATCTACAAAGGATATTAAGAGGCAAAAGATGGATCTACCTATTGAAGAGGTATTAAGGAAACCTAAGTGTGAGGTTGAAGTAGTATGTTGGAGTTGTTGTTTTTGTTATTGACTGATTAAGCAGAAAAGGCTGAAGGAGAAGGAGTTGTGATTTCTTGAAGTGATTTTCGAGCAGATTGGTGATGGAAATGGAAATGAATCTTAGTCAGTAAGCCAACATATATATGTAAGAATTGGATATGTTACTTGCAAAGTGAGTTGTATTTTTTCAAATCAAACACTATTGTTACTTTCTAACCATTGTATCAATTTAAATCCTTTAATCAAGGTTGCATTCTAATGGAATGTACTTAAGTCCTTTAACAAGGCACACTCCTAATAGGGTGGTTGAAATCCTTTAACCAGGTCACACCTAGCAGTGTGTTTGTAAACCTTTGACAGGGTTGGCTTTTCATAGAGCTCACTTCAAAAGAGTGAAAATATTAGTAGCATGTTGCAAAGTGGTTTTTCCCATATTGGGTTTCCACTATAAATCTTGGTGTTAATACTTGTGTGAATGTTTTGGTTTGAACATTTTTGTGTTTTGCAAGTTTAATACTATTGGATAGTGAACTGTACTGTTATATGTTTCTAGTATACATTCTGTAATGACCGAGTAGCTATTGGTTGTTAGATCTGAGTTGTTGAAGTGTTTAAAAGTTTAATTTATATATCTAGACCTAAGAACAAATGATTCACCCCTCCTCTCTGTTGTTCTAAATCATATTAACAATTACACCACTTTATTCACATTACGAATGATTTGATCTTACACTTATACCCTTTGCTAGTGTAAATAACCTTCTCCAAGTAAGCTATGATGGAACATATGAACATAAAACATGTAATAGCCAAATGGACCAGAATCAAAACACCTTAGTGGTTGAGAGAAACTATAAGAAGAAAAAGGAAGGATATTAAAAAGACCTAGAATAGTTTGACAGACTTCTCCAAGCTATCACAAACCAAAAATCAATGTTGTAATTAGCCCAAGTTTGTCAAACAACCACATACCCTTTTAATCATTCAATTCAATTGATAAACAATACTAGAATGGTCTCTAGACATCATGTGAACTAAAAAGGACCATTCTATTACATTTATTAATATTCCAACACCATCAATACATATTATTGTATCCATTTAGGTTGACACAAATATACTAAACTAGAAAAATCCATGCCTTATGCAACCAGTCAAGAGTCTTGAGATATAACAATTAGAGTCATACTTGTGATTAAAATTATAATCTAAAACTTGAAGGGAAGTAATATATATAATATTATCATGTTACCCAAACCATAATATAAAATATTAATATTTAGAGCATTTTGATTTCTCCCTGAGACCCATTACATTGTAAAAAGTACAATCTAGTACTCAATCATCTCTAACTTCTTAAGAAGATAGAATCATGCCATAAAACTATGGATATATCATCTTATAAGATCCATGAACTTAACTTAAAAATCACATAAACATATTTCCAATATTAGATAGATGATATAAAATCCCTAATTAGAGAAATTAACACTGACACAACATATTAATTAGCAACAGTATAAAAAATTAAAACATTTTTACAACCATCCATGAACATAAGTAATTTGGACATAGACTAATGTCATCTGAAACACATGCTACTCCATGAATTTCATCATGAAATGACACCAATGTCAACATAATTCTTGGATTTTGTAATTGATTCCTTTATCATGATTTGACAAAATTGTCAACATACTACACCATCTCTACAATGCTCTTATGTTTTAATGTCTTTAACAACTATCTCCATGTGAACACCATCCATATTAGAGGTTTACATCAAATGGAACATGTTGCAAAAATATCCTTCTTTGAACATCTAGACAATATCATCATGAGTTGTCATTAATGAAAACATTCACACTCTACATCACGTGCATCCAATCTCTAATCTATGTCTTCAAAAATCAACTTTATATAAATAATATTTATATAAGAATATTAAGTTAACACAATAACTTCCTATTGTTGTAATTAAATATTCTCTAGTTACACTTTACTTAATATTACTTAGGATAATTCATTGCACATAATAGTTTACATATGAGACACCTATGAGATTCCACATATATTAAGCACATGGTTTAGGAGAATTCCACTTTATGTGTGAGATCCACCTTTAGTGCACATATCACATCATCATCCTCCACATATTTCACATGCTTCATTGCATAATGGAGGATGATCCACCTTTGGTGGACATGTGATTCCACCTTCTATGGGTGATAACTTATCTACTCCTTATCATTGTTTCTTGTTTCCTTTCCTATATAAGAAGACCTATTATGTACATTTTCATGTCCATTATCAATAATATCATTATTCTGTCTTAATGCAATTGTCTTGTCATTTTCTTGTAGAAGTTATCTTGGTCTTTCATTTGATCTTGGGTTACTCTAACACTTCCCTTCCATCTTCACCTACATAAAATCATTATTTTATATACAAATATATTAGATGTTTTTAAAAATGAAAAATACTTCATATTCATATTCATTTGTATCATCTTCACCAAGTAATAAGGTTGGAATCAATGGAAATATACTACAAAATTGCTCCCTTTATCATTGAGGACAAAATTTATCTTCTCTCCCCATTTTACATCAATGGAAAATGGTAAGGGTTCTTCATCTAATTTGCAAAAAATGCATTCTCCCCTTGACTATAATAATCTTCTACACACTTTCTCTATTATAACCCATAATCCTACTACCTACTACCCCTGAAAGGTAACATTAATTATCTTAGGATAGAGATATATCTTGAAATTCTCCCCTAAGACATATGCACAATTTATTCATCTAGTTTGAAGGAAGGAAAAAAATGATAACTTATGTCTAAGATACTCAAAATTTATCCTTTGATAGGGCCTTTGTAAATATGTTTTCAACCTAATAATTTGTAGTTGCATATTCTAGATTCACCCCTTCTCTATAGATTTTTCCATTAGAAAGTGATACCACATAAGATATTTACTTGGTTCTTGAATGTCTAAAGAACTACTTGAAAAAAGTAGGAATGTTCATAGAGACTTCTTGTTCTGGTATCACTACCAAGTACATATCTATGTAACATATCTGTGGACATCAAGGTAACATATGGATGTTCTTTGAGTCTTCTTATTCTATTACTTCCACAAATAATAGTATGAATTATCTCTGAAGGTATTGTAGTAGAGTACTCCTTTGTCTTTAATATTTTGTTTGTCTACTTTTCAAATCAACATTCCTTGAATAATGTAAATTTTTATGCTTGGTTATCTTTGCCATATCTCTTAATTTATTTGTAGAATTGATGTTTAGAACAATATCAAAATTTATGTGCCCCATTCTCTTTTTCCATAGATAACTATCATTTTTTTGTGTTGAAAGAAATATTCTCCCATTAGCTTCCTTTAGGTGCTATATCCTAAATCCTTATGCCACCAATTTTCCAAATATTTCTTTTCTAATTTCACAATGAAAATCATGAAATACATGATTGTATCCTTTTCTACACATGTATCCTACACTAAGAATATTGTTATTCAGACCCTTGACAAATAGAACATCCTTTGTCTTATGCTTCCCATCAATGCTTATTGTTCCTTTTCTACAAATTCTTAAAAAAGGTATTGTCTACAATCATGCCTGGTCCTCCATCCTATTTTGAAAGATTTATGAATTTTTTCATATCAACAATCTTCTGATGTGACCATCCACTATCAGTTACCCTATCTCATCTTTTGCATGAAAAGAAACAAATAGAACTTTTAGTTTGATAACAAGTTCTTTTGAGTTTAATACCTTTTCACACATCTTTTATTGTTAGAAATATTGTTTCCAACATTCAAGACCATAAAAATAGATTCTTCTTTACCATCATGAATTGTTCTAGGTTTCTCATCTTCTGATGACTAGCTATCTATAAAGACCCAAATCCTACAACCCCAAAATTTCACTAACTTTTAAAATCTTAACTTTAATACCTGT
This sequence comes from Chamaecyparis obtusa, assembly GCA_027943335.1. Lineage (NCBI taxonomy): Eukaryota > Viridiplantae > Streptophyta > Pinopsida > Cupressales > Cupressaceae > Chamaecyparis > Chamaecyparis obtusa. The sequence goes on from BSBK01002424.1 coordinate 553,803, forward strand.
TCAACTTAATTGCATACTCAGGCACTTCTATCTAAATGAGATAGGCATATATCCATCCAAGATAATACTCTAACCATATATGTTTTAAATCTATCAAATTTTCTTTTCTATAACAATAGGGTTTAGCAGCTAGAGGACAAGTACACACTTAAGTTGGGGTTGTGATGAGTCCAAAAATACATGTCTTTTTGGTAAGTTCTAGGATATTTTCTATCCTATTCAACACAATTTACCAAGACCTTTTATATTTGAATATGTTTCGGTATTTCTATAATAATAAAAATATACTATAAGGGTATATCATATAATATATATTGGTTTTTTGCAATGTAATGGTTAATTACAATTATATGATGTTTTGGATGTAAACAAGATCTAATTATACTTGTTCTATTTTGACTAACATGCAAATTCAAGGAAGGAGTTTGTCATATATGGTTGAGAAAGATAACTTTATCTCTATCACAATTATGTCAAAGGATTCAAGACAATGATCAATTGGAGTAATATCATCAAGACAACGTTTTCTTGTTACTCCTATGTACTGGGATAATGAAGACTTAAAGGAACTAGCAGTGGTTATCTATTGAATTTCTATCTCATTCCTATAAAATTTCATGGTGCATGATGAAGATCTTGAATTCCATTTAGACTCAACATTGATGGTTTATTTTTTAGTTTCCCAATTATATGAATAAGTCATATCTACCTAAAAGAATGACATGTAGAATTTAATAGCATTGTTGATCACTACTTCTAAGACTTTGTATAAAGTTTAAATTGGTCTTAGGATTTATGGTTTTAATGTTCTAATATTTTTTCTAGATTAAAAACATCAATATATAACTTTTCTATTTTATTTTCAACATTTTTTAATACAGGTGTATGATCATCATCAATTATATTTTGTATTGTTCAAGGTTAAAAATCCCCAAGAAAGGGCCACTTGAGGTGAAGTAATCCTCTGGATAGAGTATCTTATTTATTAATTTGATTAATATTAATCATTGTATATTATTTATATATGTTCAACTAATTGATAATTAATCTAGTTTTTACATTTTATCACTTCTTGCTAATCAGTTGTTGATCAATTTTGTTATTTATATTGTAGAATGTATATTTCATTGATTGATAGATTTTTTTAAGCTCAATGGTTTGATTAAGTGCAACCATACCTATGTGGTTACACTCATAATCACTACTATGACTTGTATTGGCATTATATTTCTTACTTTTAAAAAAAAAATTACTTTAGAGAATTATTATTTTTATGAGATTGTTAGAAGCTAGGAACTCTATTTTGTACATATAGTGTCAGTGCCATCCAAGAACATACATCCCTATTTGATGATTAAATTATCCTCCCTTAGAGAAAAAAAGTTACTTAATTGAGGATTAGTTTCCTCATTAGGAGAATGTATTGAGTTGTCTACACCAACTGATTTATTATAGTGGAGACTAGTCATTTTTGGCGTCATTGTTGGGGATGGTGTTAAGGCTTAGGATTTGTAACATAGATTTGTTTTCTTGTTATTTGATTTCATTAGAATTTTTTTTTTCCAAGAATCATAATGCATTTAGATGAAATTTAGTTCAAAAATAATTTACTAACAAGTGTGGAAAGACAATCTATAATCCTTAAATACATATGGCATGTGATGGTAGAGAGATGCACTAGGAATATTTCTTCATTTTGCTAGAATAGAAGACATACTGGCTACATTAATAGGAATAATAGATACTTATGTCCTGACAAGAGGACCAAAACATAGGTACATGATACTAGATCTTAAAGGAGACCCTTTTAGATATCCTGATCAACTAGACACTTTGTTAAAGACCATAAGTGCTGGGGAGGGGGCGGGGTTGAATCAACACCAATAAAAACTTAACAATTATGTAAAAATTCTTACTATCATTTTATTAATCCAACCAATCATCAAAAAAATATATAGCAATGATAATACATACACATGAACACTAGATTTATATGGAAAACCCAAGGTGGAGAAAACTAAGGTGAGTAATATACTCACTATATGCAAATACTGAATTACTAAATTTTAGGCCAGAGGGAAGGAACAAAGTGTTCTTTCTATTTTAGGAGCACTTCCAAGGATCTAATTGTAGATTAGCCAATTACAATAATTTTAGTTCTCTCGTACGCAATATTAATCAAATAATTACATATTATTTAATTAAGTTTATGTTAAACTTATAGCTAAATTAATTTAATTAATTAAGGTATAGTCAAATTAACTAAATGGTAAACCACAACCATTTAAATTAATTAATACGCTTTCCTCTATTAATTTAAATAAATACACTTATCTATTTAAACTAATTTATTTTATCCTAATTACCTTACTTGCAATTAAATAACCTATTTAATTCTATTTGAGCACATGTCTCCTGACTTTAACCCTCACCTAACATCACTCTAGTAACCTAACCCATACTTTCAACCCAACCAAACCCATTTTCACATGCTAATTTCCCATTTAATTAAGTAAATATCTTCATTTACTTAATTGATCCTCTAATCATTTGTCTCCTCCAATCACATCCTCCTAATAAGCTCATTCTCCTACTAATTAAGCCTAATCTCCCTCTTAATCATTTGCACATTTCTAATCCAAAGGGTTAGCCTCCAAAGTCAACCCATGTCCCTTGTCAACTTTACATAAAATTACACCCTCTTACACACTTGTCCCCTCCAAAGGAATTCTTTATTCCTTTTTTACATACTAAACCAGTATGAGTGATCATCTATTTTTACTGAAGAAAATAAACCAACCAATCTTGGAATAGAATAGTGTCCACACATCACATACCTGACAACCTCATTTAAAAAAATAGAAAAGATAACCTTTGAGGCACCCCTCAGTGAGCCCTCCATCAATTTTGCACAGTCTTACGTCAATATGCTTGGGCTAGACCTTAATCTAGTGGTCCACAATATTGATGTGAATCGTAAAGCAAAACCTAGTAAACAAAATCTCAGAAAGATGCATCCTAAGATGGACCTCCTGGTCAAGGAAGAACTATAAAATCTATTGGATGTTAAGTTCATTCATCCTATTGACTATTCAAAATGGATTTCTAACATGTGTCTAGCATCTAAGACAACTAGAGATATCATGATATGCACAAATTTTAGACACATATAAATAATGTCTGAAAGATGATTTACCATTGCCTAATATTGACATACTAGTTGACCTCATAGTGGGACATGAGATGTTTTCACTTATCAATTTCTTCTTTGGATATAATTAGATCTACATGACAGAAGAAGAAATGTAGGAGCAACATGCCAAAGGGAAATGACAGTCATCTTCCATCACATGATTAGCAATATTTTTGAAGACTTTGCTAATGATATCTTGGGAAAATCCTGATATATGATTGACTACCTCAAGGTCCCAGAATTTATCTTTGACTGGCTACAAAAATATCAGTTGAGTCTCAATCCTAAAAATTGCATCATTAAAGTTACATTAGGAAAACTCTTTGGATTTATTATATCTAGGCAAGGTATATAAGTAGACCCCAAGAAATTTAAAGAAATATTATGAATTCATCCCTAAGGAAATCTGAAATAGCTACATAGTCTATAAGGAAAATCTTAGTATGTTTTTAGATTCATTGCACAACTAGAAAATTAGTACAAACCCTTCACTTATTTGCTACACAAAGAGGGTAAATTCAAATTGGACCCTTATTGTCAACAAGGTTTTGAAAAGATCAAAGAATATCAAAAAATCCCATCCATCTTGATGTCATATATTCTTGGAAAGCCTCTAATACTATATATCTTGGCTACTACAATAGCACCTGGAGCACTTCTAGCTTAGTAGATAAAAATGGAAAATAATATGTCATCTACTACATCAGATGCACTCTAGTGGGTTATGAGCTCAACTATTCCCCTATGGAAAAAGTATATCTTAATATTGTGATACTTTCCACCCAAAATCTTTGGAACTACATGCTCATTCATACTATAAAGCTCATATCAAAGGTCCATCCACTCAAGTAATTACTATCTTGCACCACACTTATGGGTTTCATTGCTAAATGGGTCATTCTATTCAGTGAATTTTATATCTAGTATGTACATCAAAAGGAAATCAAGGGGTAGATTATTCTAGATCAGTTGGTAGAGGCACCTTTAGTATATTCTTATCCATTGGTCATTGAGTTCCTAGATGAATATATTTATATGGTCAAGGAACATCCAATGTGGTAGTTATACTTTGATGGCTCTTATACATCTCATGGATTGGGGGTAGGGATTTTTTTATTACTCCTTAAGGTGATCACATTCCCAAAGAATTCAAACTATTCTTTACATGCACCAAACTTATTGCAAAGTATGAGGCTCTTATCTCCATTTTGAAGAAAACAATCCAATGAACATCACATAGCTACAATTCTTTGGGGATTTGTAGCTTCTCATCAAGGAGATCATGGATGAATTTCAAACAAAGGATGATAAATTGATTCCATATAAGGATATGGTGGATAGAATGAAATAATACTTCTAGGTCTTGGAATTCATACAAGTTCCCAGGTTTCAGAATAAATTAGTAGATGATGTGGCTACTATTGTCTCTCTCTCCTAGAGGTTCCACATGATGCTATAGAGTATGAATTTCTAGTCAAGAAGCTTCATGCATTGGCTTATAAAAATACTAATAGTGAAATAGTGTGTGTGTTGGTTGGTCCCCAATCCCCATGATACCATGACATATATGCCTACTTAAAAGATGGTATCATATACCCATCTGCCAAAACTTCATCCATTGATCATCCCATTATACCATAATTGCCAACACCCTATATTGTTGAAGCTATCATGAAATCATCTTTTAGTATTTAAATGATAATTAGGCTTTCAAAGCATTAAAATAGGTATACATAGGAACCTACAATGCACACATGAGTGGCATGGTCCTAGCCAAACAACTCCTAAGAGAAGGGTATTATTTTCCTACCATGGAGTATGATTCTTGTGAGTTTCTTAAGAAATAATTTCATCAACATGCAGATCTCATTCACATGATAGTACAAGATCTACATCCCATCATCACCCCATAGCCCTTTTCATGTCAGGCTTTCAACCTCATTGGTAATATCCATCCCACTTCATCAGATGGATACAAATACATTATCACTTCCATATATTATTTTACAAGGTGGGTGGTAAATTCCCCTCTCTCACTAAAAGTGTCCAAACATCCAAATTCATCCTCTACCATATCATCTTCCATTTTAGAATCCCCTCCACTATCCACATAGACAATGGTACATTATTCAAAAACCAACATTTTGACAATGTATGTGCCCATTTTTAGATAAAGTAGGGATATTCCAACCTATATGATCTACAAGGTAACAACTAGGTTGAGGAAACCAACAAAACCATACTAAAAATTATAAAAAATGTTGTCAATAAAATTATCCTGACTGGAACCTCCATATTAGTCCCACCCTCTAGAAATATCAAACTTCCTTTTGCACTCCTACATGCACCACTCCATACTCTCTTTTTTATGGTGTTCAAGTGATCTTACCATTTGAGATTGAATTTCCATCCTTGCATGTATCACTCAATAATTTAGTCACTGATTAGGATTATTGCATGGAAAAACTTACACAATTGGACATGTTGGATGAGAGAAGAAAAGAAGCATATGATCATTTGGTCATATATTAGAATAGACTTAAGAGAAGCTATGACAAAAAGATCCATCCCTGTCATTTTTAAGTGGGTGATCTAGTATTAAAGGAAATTCAGAGGGCAAAACAAGACTATGAAAAGAAGGGTAATTTTGAACCCAAATTGGCTTGGCCCTTATGTTATTATAATAAATTATGGATTAGGGGCATATCAGTTATCCACACCAAAAGGTGAACTACTGAATGATCTAATAAATATCATTCATCTAAAAAGATTCCTCACCCAGGTCATACAGTGCACCTGACTTATCTAAAAAATATAAAGAATATAAGTTGGCTCAAGGACAAAAGGATCCAAGGAAATTGGTTATAGAGTCATTGTGTCTTAAGCTACCATATTTATTAGGTACCAAAAGAAGAGTAGAGGTAGAGGCATGGATTTTCTGTTACTATAACTGATAGTAATGTTGAAGATTGATTATCTGATGGATCTGATGATGAAGACCGACAAAGATCAGAGGAATCCATGATAGTAGAAATTTTATATTATTTATTGTCAAGAAATTTATGTCGAGAAATTGATTTTTGGTTTATAGTATGTTTCCATATCATTCGGTAATGATATAAAGTGACTGAGTTAAGGAGAAGACGAAATGAGAATTTGATAAGATGAAGAACTTAATTGGGAAACTGTCACAGATTAGAAAATGATTAGTGTAGACACCTAAAAATCTACTTGTCAATTGAAAATATTTTAGTTGAAAAAAGACCGGATGACATCATTATTAATTAATTAATTAATTAATTAATTAATTATTATGGTCATTATCCATTCTCCTATTTTAATTAAAGATATTTAATTAAGAAACCTTACCCAAAAACATTTAAATCCAATTTACACATTTATTCCTCCAATTTATTAATTATTTAATAAATTGTCTCAAAACCCTTTAAATAAATTAAATATTTATTTAATTCCCAAAAACCCTTGATATATTCTAGAAAACTATAAACCTATCCTCACTTTCCTAATCACTCCCTAAACTTGCTTAAGAGGTGTTTCCTAACCCTCTTAGCCTAAGCCCTCATCCTTTGACTTTGGGTCAACCCCTCATTAATGAGCCTTACATGATCATTAATGACCTCTTACACCGTCATTAATGGCTCTTACACCCTCTTAGTGAAAACCTATGTCTCTTCTTCCACCTTGGTCCCATGGTACTCTTCCCTAGTGTTTCTCACACATGTGTGAGCAACCCTTGGGCCTTTCAACCTATTAATTCCATCCTATCCATTCCTAACCTTACCCCTAACTCTACCCCTAACCCTAACTATGCTTTCTAGCCCAAGCCCTTCTTCAAATCCTATAAATAGCCTCCCTTCCAAGAGGCAATTTACCAGTTCATATCTCATTTTCATAGCACTGTTATTATGTTCATTTTCATTTAGACTTAGCATAATTTCTAGTATTGTTAGATTTACCTCACTTTTATTCTTTATAACTCATCCTAGCTTAGATAAATTGGATTAACCTAGTTTATTTCAAGAAATACTAATCATCTTCATTCATATCATAACCATCTTTTGGTTAAAATCAACCTTGCATAACATTCATAAGCTCAAATCTACATTTGGCATCATTTGGACCCTCAGAATCCTAGGGGAAAAATAGGTGTTCCATACCTGGTTTTGTGCCACTATGGGGTCTTTGTGGCTTCCAAATTATTCTAATCCTTCCTAAACAACATTGGGGACATGTTTGTAGTTTCAACACGGTGACATGGTGCTTTTGTTTCAACTCAATCTGAGGTGTCCTACGAATAGGTTTTCTATATGTTCATGCATGTTTAACTTAGAATAATGTTTGATTTTTTTAGTGTACTCTTGATAGGTTAGGTTCACATCAATTACATTTTGGCATGCCCGGTGGGACCCCACCATGCTCTTCAAACTTCTTTTTTAGGGTTTTTTGATTAAAAAAATCACCTTTTTTGAAAATGTTGTGCATCCTAGGAGGAAGAGTCATCCAAAAAAATTCCCTATCATTTATTTTCATTTGGGAACCCATGGATTGTCATACTATACCATGTACAGTGTCGTATGAGTTTTTTTGCAAGTATTTTTGGCCTTTTTACCACTTTATGACATTGTTTATTGTATGGGAACCTCTATAATGTTGTATGGGACCTTGCACTAACTTGTATGAAATTGAACCATAAAATAACCTATCCTACATTGTCTTATGGGAAATAGGGGGCATCTGTGATGCCCTGATCTTGGGTTTGTTTGGTTTTTCAAGTTCATTTGGTCCTCCTAGTGACCCTAAACTTCAAAATTATAGGTTCTAACTCCATGCTCTTGTGGGATACCCTTGGAGAGAAAAATTTTCATAAAAAATCAAAGCCTTAAGGCTCATTAATCTCATTTTTTAGTTTAGGAACTAAAAACAAACCTCATTTGGGATTAACATGAACTTTCACTCAATCTTGAATGCCTAAAATGCAAGAATCTGCATATCTTTCCTAAATGGTTAAAACTCAATCCTAACTAATCCTAAAGTGAAAAAAATCAACCTTCACACTTTTATTTTGGTTTAAAATGAACCTTAGCTAAGAAATTTCAATGTTTAAGGGTATTTATGCAGGTCTCAATGTGCAAATCTAGGAAAAGTTTCAACCTTTTGAACTAAAAACCCTAAACACCAAAATCTTGAATGTTTAAATGAATTGAACAAAGAAAACCTCACACTTACTTTGGGTCTTAAAAAAAATCTCAAAATTTTGAAAACTCTCAAAGGTTCAAATCCATAAATCTTGTTTTTCCTAAAGGGGAAACACTAAAATTTCAATCTTGAGTGCCTAACGGAAAGAACAATCAAAAGCTAAATCCAATGTCTCTTTTTGAAACTTAAGCAAATCCCAATCTTGAATTCCAAATGAAATGAACAAATCAAAGTTAAAGAAATTTCATTTTGGGTTTTAAACACATTCAATCTTGAGTGCACTAAAGAAAATTTGAGCAAATTTCAATCAAAACACTTCATTTTTGGGCTCTAAAATGAATCCAAAAATTTGATCTCGAATGCAAAAGGATAAAAAATTTGCAACATATTTCAAAAATTATTTTTGTGTTTCAAAGGAATGAACTTTTTAATCCTAAAAATATGTTCTTGAAGTTCATAGCATAAAGAAACTCTTAATCAAATTGGGAAAATGAACTCTTCATGATGTGTTGATTAGGATTTTTTCAAAATTCTGCAAAACCTATTTAGTCTAAGTGACGTAAAACAATTTAACTTGGACAAGTTAATTTTTTTTACTTCTAGCGAGGCCTATCTAGGGAGAAAAGCTCTTCCTCTTTGGAGAACAACCTCAAACTAGTACTTCCCCAGTTGGTATAGAAACAAAGCCCTGAGAAAATTCTCGCTTCATCACCTCAAGCTCGGGTGATGTGTGTTGATGGTATCCTAAGGTAGGTGAATATCCCTACTATTTTGGAATGGTCAACTAGGCTCTTGAGTGAATCACACACGTACAAACTAATTGGGAGGATGCCACTAACCAAATTAGACACCTATTAATTAGAGGCTTCCCGATCACTCCTGAAGGTATCAAAATCTTTATGCAAGGACTGATCCAAGTGGTTTCCTAGATCACCTAAAGATTACTCACCATCTGTATTCCTTTTTGGGATACCAAGTTGTGGGAAAATATTTTGATACTAGCTTGTCTTTGGGTAGTTCTTATTTGATGAGTTTTCAAAGTTTCAAACTCAGTGAAAAACATCTATTAGAACATACACATTTCTGGGAACACTATTAGAATCCTTGGTCATCATTTTCTTGTATTCCATGAAGTTACTTTTTCCTTTGTCAGTATTTCTTTTAGAATATGTATTGAGCCTTTTTTTGTCCTTTTCCATTAGAGACATCAAAAAACTAAAAGCCAAATTAGGAAACTATCAACTATCAGTTATTCAAAAGCATTGATTAAAATGATCCAATTTACCAAATGCTTCCAAACTATGTCCATTTCGATCAAACATAAGAAAGCCAAAATGAAAAATTCCCATGTTTATCAAGAGAAGAAAGTCATAGAAAGAGACCTCAAAGATCACCAACCTTCCCTCAAAGAAATCCAAGCAAAAACCAAGTATCAGGAGAAACTAGATAATGTGGGTTACAATGCAAGAGTTAAATAATTTGCAGCCCAACTCCAGGTCAATCATCACTATGTCAGTCTAGAAAGTGAAGAATAGTTGGCCCATTGCACATCCATACATTCTTTCAGAATCTCACATCCTATCTTGGCATCCTTGCATCTTAGGTCATCCTTAGTTGCATTCTTGCATTATCATTTATCCTTAGTGGCATTGTTATCATTTTCCTAGTTGCACTCTTACATCATAGGTCATCTTCCTAGATCACATCATAGCTCATCCTTTAGCCTCATTTAGTTCATCCCCTAGAAATAACCTCATTTGGTCATCCTCCATCATCCTCATATCATAAATCCAAAATCAGAATACTTGCATCCAAATCATTTATCCCAAATCCAGAATCCAACATCCACACCAAAATCCAAACATCCTTGAACCAAATCCAGTTATCCAACCATCCACTTTGTATCATATCCTTTGAGTTGCTCAATCCTTAAGCTAAATCAGAATAATCCCAAGACTACCCTTTTACTAAGCATTTTCTAGGGCATCGTGTACTTGTCTTTGTAGGCCTCATCATCTCGAGCAAGAGATTGGCATACATTGGAAAGGATCCCATCTTCTGAAGATCATTAGTCTATCTTAGGTTGACAATCATATCCTCTATGATCCTACATCAAGAAGTAGAAACTTAGTACCGACATTTAGTAATCCTCCACCATCCTCCACCATCTTCATCATTGAAATCCAAATTAGCATCCAACCATCCTTCAGTTAATCCACCATCTTCCAAATCCTTGGGCTTCATGCTTAGGTTTTAATAGGCTTATCCTATCCGCCATCCTTAAGTCTCTTTAGATCTTCATTCACCATCCTTAGAGTTTTCTTAGAAACATATTGCATCCATCCATCATTTTCATCTTCATCCTTAGATCTTCATTTCATTCCTACCGAGACACAAGCTAGGAAGAGAAAGAATATAGATTGCAACTTACCCACTAGTTTGTCTAATCCCAACAATCCTACAAGCACGATGGTGACCTATGATCCACAACCCCCATGATTTGAGAATGTGTGGGAAGATCCAAGTGAAGTACCCACTTCATTCTCTATGGAAGCCTTCATGAGCCATCCAGGGCATGCACAAATGGTGAGTGCAATTATAGATCAGAATCATCAAGCTATCTTGAAAAACTATGCACAAGAGGGTACTCCCATTCCATCACATCTCCAACCTTTCAGCCCATCAAGACCCATCCATATTCCTAGTGACATCTATTCACCCATCATCCAGAAAATCCACAACCCTAACCTTAAAATGGACCACATAGCCTTGCATATCCCGCATATCTTGCATTCCAATTCCATAAAACCCACAGTGCAATCAACAACCCAATCCACTCCCTTTTCCATCATGGGAACTCCACCATCATCTACAGCATCTCAAGCCGCTACTCAGGCAAAAATCTTCACACAAACATAGCCTCCACCCCCACACAAACATTCACACAAGTGATACCTCCACCTTCTATGAGCCAAGCCTCCATGTCTGCATCATCCTTTCTAGGGACAACGCAATCATTCCCCTCTTTTACCGAACAAGATTCCACATCAGCACCATCATTCCTAGGGGAAATGCAAGCTCCTCCTCCCACTTCTCAACAAGATTTTACCCAAGAATTCATTCAACCCATCACCCAGCTAGATTCTACATACATCCCTCCTCCACCTTTTATCACCAACACATGAGCCTAGCAAACTGCTTTCACAATAGGGATGTCATTCATGGGATCTCAAAACCCACCACTTACTTCCCAGACTCCCACCATCACTTTTGCATCCTCCACAACAAAAACCCCACAAAGAACAGGCTCTTCTCAGCACCTCACCCAAGCACAAATGCACACCTTGGGTATACAGACTCAATCACACATATCCATTCCTGCAAACTAGAAAACAACCTTCCCTTTCACTTCGCAACCACCACCATCACAATAGAAACCATCACAACCTCTACCAGCTACATCTTTTCCCATGTGTACCAACCATCTATCTATACCGCCCACAACTTCTCAAGTAGTACCACCACTACAACAACAAAGTTCATCTCATCTTGCTAGCTACCTAGCACAACCACCTCCTATCATTAGCTTCCAAAAAATGCTCCACCCATTAGTAATCTAGGAATGCATACCACGTGCATTTGTCAAGTAGAAGGACAATCTTATCAATAAGCTATCCCATTTCACCAACCTCTTCCATAACAAAAATAGTTCCCAACACAGCAACAACATCCCATTATCCCCTAGCAACATCAAGCATTATCCTATCCTATGCAACAACATCATCTCCTAGAAACAAAAAGAAATCCCATATCCTTCACAACAATACATCCCCACACCTCAGCATAAATATCCTCCTCAGCAACAATCACCCCAAAATCCATTCCAATCTACTTATCTAGCTAGGCAATCACCCTATCCAACTCCATAATATCCAATATAGAATCATCCTTATTCACCAGCGCTATCAAATCCTTTCCCAATGGGAGTACCCACTCCAACACATATGAATGAGGAATGGGAAGAAATGAAGAATTCTCTCAAGAAGCTTAGAGCCTGAACTGATAGAAAGGATTTAAAATTTGAAGAGGTTTGTCCCTATCCCTTTGAAAGATCCATCACAACAATCCCCTTCCCTAAACACTTCAAGACACCCAAGTTTGACAAATATCACAGAAGGGAGATCTAGATAGCCATGTCAAGGAATTCTATATGGCTTTTCAAGAGGTTGCATACAGTGACAATTTCATCATGCGCGTATTCCCCAAGAGCTTGGGAGGAACTACTATTAAGTGGTTCTACAAGATACCCTATGGGACAATCACAACCTTTTTTGAACTCTATGAGAAGTTCATTTCTCAGTATGCCCATAATGTTGAAAATGAGCTATCTTTTCTAGACCTTTTCAACTCAAAGAAGAAAGGGGGTGATAACCTAGCCAACTACTTGCAACGATGGAAAAACCTCACCATGAGGTTATCCTATCAATTTCCAAAGAAACATCTCACTAAAATCTCCATTGATAACCTGCATCCTAAGCTATCCCATTTCATGAGGATGAACTACATCGAAACTTATCAATACATCAAATTCAAAGGAATAGACATCGAAAGAGGCCTCTTAGATGAAGGCACCATCCAGCACTACAAAGATGATTCACATAACAAAACCAGTAATGACAAGCCTCGCTACTAGAATAGGAACAAGAATGTTGTCACAGATGGAGCCACTGACACCAAACATGTCCAAATTGTTGTGGTCGGTCCTAGACCAACTCCTACATATCAACAACAACAACCCCCAATCAATCATAAGCCTATGTAGTACTATCAATAGCAAGAAAACCAAGCAAATCTGGCTAATGTCATATCAGTTACTCTAGCACAGAATAGACCTCGAGTTTAGAATCATCAAAAATGAAACTTCACCCCTCTTGGTGAACCACTAGACGTAATATTCCATCGAATGGCTAAAGACAATCTAATTACCTATCCTCCAACTCAACAATTCAATGATGTAACTCCCAAATCTACATGGTAGAAAGAGCATGAGCACTATGACTATCATCATGTTAAGGGACACGCTACCCTCAATTGTATCAAACTGAAGCACTATATGCAAGATCTGATTGATAGAAAAGAGATGCAAGTGGACACACCAGCCCAACCTTCACCTAATGTCAATCTAAAAACCTATTAAAATGTGTTCCCTCAACACAATTCTAGAAAGAATCAAGTCAATTCCAATCCTCCACCCCAGAACCTAGGCAAAGGCAAAAAAGGAGACCATGATGACAAGAAAGACTATACTACTGCCCACATTAACTATGAAAAATTTGTTAGATGTATATCCCAAGTTGAACCTACTGTCAATGTCATCCATGTAAAGGGAGCAGATAGTCAGTGTGCAGTCACCACATGAAGAGGTTGAATATCTATTGCTGGTGCCAATCCAAGACCTACTCACAATGCACAATATAACCTTTTGTAACACCTTGGGAACACAATTTCTCAAATCTCCATCCTCAAACTTCTCCACACTTCACCTGTCCATCAAGAGATCCTCAACTGAGCCCTCCAAGGACATGTCCCCACAAACATTAATACCATCCACTTTGAAAATGTTGTAATACATCTATCCGCATCTTGTGCACTTTACTCCAAGCCTTCTGACATACCATTTGTTGAGCCTGACCATAATCTCCCTCTTTGCATCATCTTCATGGTTAGAGAATTTTCTATCAAAAGAGTCATGATAGATAATGGATCAACCCTAAATTTGTGCACTTTGAAATTCATCTAGCAAGTGGATTATATAGAGGCTGACATATCACATGATGTGATTACTATCAAAGCCTATGATGACTTGGAGCATACCTTAGAAGGTACCATTTTTTTTCCAATCAAGCTAGGCCCATCAATTCAAGACACCATCTTCCATGTTGTTGATCTAGAACTCCCATAAAACATCCTCCTTGGGCAACCATGGATTCATTCCATCAAATCTATTCCATCCACTTATCACCAGTGTCTCAAATTCATCAAGGTACTAAGATCACCATCCATGCCGATCCCCAGCTCTTTGCATATTTTTGTGCATTGGAAGAATTATTCCCCCACTACACCCATTGTCCTAGAATTGACATTGGCACTTCTGTTGCCAGCTCATCCCGATCCCATAGTGATCCAGAGACTATCCTTGCCTCTACCCTCTCTTCCATCAATATCAATAACTAGGGCTATGATGAGTACAGCCTAAATGATGCATTTGCACTAGGGGCCCTACCACTTGATCCACATACACAAGTGCACCCAAGACACCAAAGAAAGTCTACTCTAGTAGATCCTGAAATCAAGCAACTAGGGCCATCCACCTTCATTTCCCATGGAATCCTAAATATTCAAGAGATAGACCCTGATATCAATCAGTTGCTATACAAGGATCCCCCACCTCCTGACATTGAACTCCTTGGTTACTTCAAGGAAAGATATCCCTCATTGCATAAATATGCTACAGAGAAATAGAATTATCAAGGTGGTTGTCTGGGACCAAAATAAAATGGTAGCAAAGGTCTAATAGAAGCCTCACAAAATATGAAACATCAAGGCCTTGGCTTTAATACCCCCCACCTTCACATACAAGGATCCAATACCGCAACTGGGGGCACTAAATTTCCCAACGTCACCCTCTTGAATATCTAGGATGACCTTGTAGAAATCAAAGATGTCCCTAAAGAGGAAGAAAAGAGATCGTACAATGATGATACCCTCCTGGGTAGTTTTTTCCTCCATCAAATCTCCATAAACTTCATTGGACTTCCCCTCATCCATCCTGAAATCATAGACTGGGATCAACCAAGTGTCACACATATTGATGAGTTCCAAATCAAAAAAGTTCTCCTAAGCTTCATTGGAGTATCAAACCAACAATTAGATCAAGAGCATCACTCAACATATGTCTACAAGCTCAACCCCAAGGGATATTTCGAGGAAGAGGCAATCTTTAGTCACAAAATTTAAAATGAAAAAGAAAAGAATGAGCCCTTATGTGAAAACTCCTCCGGGGCACATTCTAATTGTAATAAAGAAAAAATAAAGGGTGTATCTTTTGGTGAAAACTTCTCTAAGGTGCTAGAAGATGAAGACTTGCCTCTTCCTCCCATCCAGGACTATAGGCTGGAGCAATCACCAATCATCATTGAGGAGACCAAACCTATCAACTTGGGCACTATAGAAGAACCAAGGATCACCTACATCACCACATCTCTAACTGAAGAAAAAGAACTAGCTTTCACAATGCTTTTACAAGAAGCTACTATCAACTTTGCATGGTCATATGTACACATGTCAGGGCTTGATCCAGACCTAGTTTTTCACAATATCGCAGTGGATCCTAATGAAAACCCAGTAAAATAGAAGCTTCAAAAAATGAGTCCTAAGGTAACCCTATTGGTAAAAGAAGAACTAGAGAAGCTACTACAAGCCAAAATAATCAGAGCTATTGACTACTCAGAGTGGATCTCCAACATGATGCATGTCACTAAGCCTTCATGAGATATTAGAACCTGTACCGACTTTAGAGACTTGAACAAAGCATGTCCAAAGGATAAGTTTCCCTTACCAAACATTGACATGATAGTTGATCTCACAGTAGGCCATGAGATGTTTTCACTCATGGATGGCTTCTCAGGGCACAATCAAATCAAAATACCAGAGGAAGACCAACACAAAACAACATTCACAACACCATGGGGTACCTTATGCTACAATATGATTTCATTTGGGCTAAAGAATGAAGGAGCTACCTATTAGTGAGCAATGACAACAATCTTCCATGATATGATACACAAAATCCTTGAAGACTATGTGGATGATATCCTTGTAAAATCCAAGAGATGGTTGGAACACCTTGACATCCTTGAGAAGATGTTTGATCATCTGCATCATTATGGTATAAAGATAAATCCAAAAAAGTGTGTCTTTGGTGTAACATTTGGAAATTTACTAGGCTTCATTGTATCATGACATGACATTGAGATTGATCCCAAAAAGGTCAAAGCCATAACAAAAATTCCTCCTCCCAGAACACTCAAATAGCTTAGAAGCTTGTAAGGAAAATTGTAATTAGTGTGTTGCTTCATATCACAATTGATAGAAAACTGCCAACCTTTCACACATCTATTCCGCAAAGACACTAGCTTCAAATGTGATCTTATCTATCAGAGAAGTTGAAAGAAGTTGAAAGATTATCCGGCTAACTCTCCCATCCTTGTCCCACCAATTTCAGGATGCCCTTTGATCTTGTATATCTCAGCAACTACTACAGTATTGGGGGAATTATTAGCACAACTTGATGACAATAGAAAAGAAAGAGCCATTTATTTCATCATTCAATCTCTTGTGAGCTATGAGCTCAACTACTTAGCAATGGAGAAAGAATGCATCACAATAGTCACCACCACTCAAAAAATTCAGCATTACATAATTATCCACACCATCATGCTCATCTCAATGGTAGACCAACTTAAGCATCTTCTATCAAGGAAAACACTGACAGGCCAAATGGAAAAATGGGTCATGCTCCTCAGCAAGTTCAATATCCAGTACATAGATCGGAAAGAAATCAAAGGGAAATTCATTACCAATCAGCTTGCTGAAGAACCACTAGTAGATGCATATCCACTGATTATGGAATTTCCCGACAAACACCTATGCATGATTGAAGAATAGACAATATGGAAGCTATACTTTGATGGATCCTACACATCACATGGATCAGGGGCACAAATCCTATTCATCACCCCTCAAGGTGACTATATCCCTAAATCATTCAAATTAGGATTCCCTTACACCAAAAACATTGCAGAATACAAGGCACTCATCTCAGGCCTCAAGATAGCTATCCAATGGAACATCACAAAACTGCAAGTGTTTGGAGACTCACAGATGATAATTAAGAAAGTCCTAGATGAATTTTAAACAAAGGATGACAAGCTTCTACCCTACAATGAACTAGAGGACAGATTGAAAGGGAACTTCTCAAGTATACAGTTCACACAGATATCAAGGCTACAAAACAAAGTGGCCGACAGAACAAAAACCATCAGATCCCTATTGGAAATCCCTTGAGACTCATCAAAATATGAATTCTTAATCAAGGTTCTCCAAATGCCTGATTATGAGAATGTCAATTTAGGAATAGTGTGCATCTTGGTTGGTCCTTAGTCCTTGTGGCACCATGACATTCACACATATCTTTAAAATGGTATCATATTCCTCCACCTGAAAAACACCCAATGCCAAAACCTAATTTTTAGAGCTTCCCACTACACTCTTGTAGCAAACACCCTTTATCATCGAGGATATCACAACATCCTCTCTAGGTGTTTAGATCTGAATGAGGTTGTCTTGGCTTTACAAGAGGTACATGTTAGAATTTACGGTACCCACATGAGTGGCACGGTCCTAGAAAAGAAGTTTCTTAGAGTTGGGTACTATTGGCCAACAATAGAGCATGATGCCTATGAATTCATCAAGAAATGCTTACCACATCAAAAATATGCCAATCTAATCCATGCTCCAGCTCAAGACTTGTATCCTATTATGCCACCTTGGTCATTTTCATGTTGGGGCTTCGACCTCATTGGTTTAATCACTCCCCTTTCCTCAGATGGACACAAATATATCATAACATCCACATAATACTTTACAAAGTGGTTTGAATAAATTCCTCTCATCCTCACTACTGGCATCCAAATATCTGAGTTCATCCTCTACCATATCATTTGTCACTTAGGCATCCCATCTACCATCTTCAAAGATTATGGTACACCCTTTGAAAACCAGCATATGGATGATCTATGTGCCAGACTCCACATCTACCACTATTTGTCTAGCCCATACTTCCCTCAAGGAAATGGCCAAGCTGAGGTAACGAACAAAGTCATCCTAAAAATCCCCAAGAAGGTTGTCAATGATTCTAGTTGTGACTGGAACCTCCAAATAAATCCCACCCTCTGGGCCTATCATACTTCTTATTGTACTCCCATAGGCACCACCCCATACTCTCTTGTATATGGTGTTGAAGCTATCTTAACCATTGAGGTCGGGCTAACTTCATTTTGTTTATCCATGAAAAACTATACCATAGATGAAGACTATTGAGTGGCACACCTCACACAACTAGACCTATTAGATGAAAAGAGGTAGCAAGTGTATAATCACCTGGTTTTGTATCAGAATTTCCTCAAAAGGAGCTACAACAAAAAGGTCCATCCTAGACAATTCCAAGTGGGCAACCTGGTCCTAAAGGAAAATAAAAAATTCCAAGCACATTGAGAGAAGAAGGGAAAGTTCAAACCTACTTTGTTGGGTCCCCACATTTTCACATCATGCTTTGGCTCTGGAGCCTATAAGTTGTCAATGCTAGAAAGTGAGCCCCTAAATGATCCTATCAACATCATACATCTAAAGTGGTTCTATGCTTGAACCATATCCTTATATCCAGAAAAATATTAAAAAATTAAAAAGAAAAAAGAGAAAAGAAAAATAATCATCCAATGGTGAAAACTTGGGAATTCAAGTACCTTGGACAAGTATGTTGGTGAAAACCTAGAAAAAGATGCCATACATAGTTGACTAGGCTATTATCTATCCAAATCCCATCACCCCATCCCATTCACCCATTCAGCACTTCAAAGCTCCCCATCCCCACCACCAGCCCATCTCCTCAAGGTCTTCTATCTCAAGCCTCTCCAATGCAACAATCAGTCCTATCCCCAATCCTAAGCTTTGTATATCTTTGTCCTATCCCTAATCCTGAGCTTCATGTATATACCTTGTATAGAGAGATCCTCCTATCCCACATCCTGAGCTTTGTATATATCTTTGTCATGTCCCAATCCTTGAGCTTCTATAAATCTCCTTTGTACATCTCCCATCTCCTTGGTACTTTTTCATTGTGTCTTTTTGTACATATCCTCGTCAGTCCTATGGAAATATTTGATTAGATATCTTATCTCATCTAGCCTCATACTTTAGCAACATATTTTGTCGACTATCTTTGATCACATGATTATCCTCGACTCATCATTTTCCCACAATAATACAACATTCTCCTCATCAAACGGGTCCTTGCAGGATGTATCATTCCTCATTTCCGACCTAATCTTCCATCATCAACCAACCTAGGTCCATGTAGGATGTATCCTTCCTCACTTTCTAACCTAATCTTCCCCCTATCAATCACTTTAATCCTTCTCCTTGGAAAAGGATGTTTTGTGGATTTATCACTTTGGTCTTGAATTTTGTCCTTTGGATCTTGTTTATCTTTTATGGCTCTTTGTTGTTCCTCTCCTCACAATCTCCATGATTATTTATATCATGGTGCACTATGAATAAGGACAATCTGGGGCAAAATCTTTTGATATTCTTTCTTCATCCTGTGAGTCAGTTGGATATGACCCTTGCACGTCCCACATGTGATCTTTTGGGTTACATGGTGCACTTGGTAAATATCATTTGTTTGTGGTTTCTCCAGCATTTTTTCTATAATAGATCCTTCTTGATTCATGTGTGATGCTAGGACAACCCTTGTTTGTCTTTTTGTGGCAGTCCTATGCACCGTTGGTGACAAGGCCTTGCGTTCCTAGTAACCTTGGTAGGTCTCTATTGTTGCTATATCAAACTAGGTTATGCTCTCTCGATTTATACAATGAGCTCCCCAAATCCCCCTCATTCAAGATCATATACATTAATCTTGCATCTTTCATCCTTCATATAGCTCCATCCTATATCCTACATCTCACATCATATTGCATGCATGAATCTTTTGTCTCTGAAGGATGTCTGTTTATCCTCCCCAATCCATCATTCTTCATCCTTTCCTTTCCTCTTGGTGTTCTTTTCAAGAAAATTCCATAAAGTTTCCTCTTTGTGTTATTTTGTCGAGGGGCACAACCCCTTATCTTCTATTCTAGCCTGGGGCATCTTATTTTATTGTCTTTGATGCCATGCCACTTGTGGCATCGCATCAAAGAGGAGCAAAATGTAGACATCTAAAAATCCATTAGTCAATTAAAAATATTTTAGTTGAAAAAAGATCTAATGACATCATCATTATTTAATTAATTATTTATTTTTATTATGGACATTATCCATTCTTCTATTTTAATTAAAGACATTTAATTATGAAACCTTAGCCAAAAACATCTAAATCCAATTTACATGTTTATTCCTCCAATTTATTAATTATTTAATAAATTATGTCTCAAAACCCTTTAAATAAATTAAATATTTATTTAATTCCCAAAAACCCTAGATATCTTCAAGAAAACCCTAAACCTATCCTCACTTTCCTAATCACTCTCTAAACCTGCTTAAGAGGTGTTTCCTAACCCTCTTAGCCAAAACCCTCATCCTTTGACTTTGGGTCAACCCCCTCATTAATGATCCTTACATGCTCATTAATGACCTCTTATACAATCATTAATGGCTCTTACAACCTCTTAATGAATACCTATGTCTCTTCTTCCACCTTGGTCCCCTGGTACTCTTCCCTAGTGTTGCTCACACATATGTGAGAAACCCTTGGGATTTTCAACCAATTTATGTCATCCTATCCCTTCCTAACCTAATCCCTAACTCTACCCATGACCCTAACTACCCTTCCTAACCCAAGCCCTTCCTCATATCCTATAAATAGCCTCCCTTCCAAGAGAAATTTACCAATTCACGTCTCATTTTCATATCATTGTTATTATGTTCATTTTCATCTAGACTTAGCATAATTTCTAGTATTGTTAGATTTACCTCACTTTCATTCTTTATAACTCATCTTATCTTAGATAAATTGGATTAAACTAGTTTATTTCAAGTAATACTAATCATCTTCATTCATATAATATCCATCTTTTGGTTAAAATCAACCTTGCATAGAATTCATAAGCTCAAATATGCATTTGGCTTCATTTGGACCCTCAGAATCCTAGGGGCAAAACAAGCGCTCCATACTTGGTTTTGTGCCACTATGGGGTCTTTGTGGATTCCAAATGATCCTAATCCTTCCTAAACATAATTGGGCACATTCTTGTTGTATTTCGAGCACACACCCACATCCCTCTAATAAGATAAAATCAAACGGTGACAGGGTGCTCCCATTTCAGCTCAATCTGAGGTGTCCTACAAATAGGTTTTCTATATGTTGATGCATGTTTATCTTAGACTAATGTTTGAGTGTTTCATCATGCTCTTAACAGGTTAAGTTCACATCGATCACAATTAGATAAGGTTTAAATAATTTATTTCTACCTAGCATATGATTATGTTAATTCAGTAAAGCTTGGTGATGAAGATTTGACAATTCGGTAAGTTAAGTTGTTTTGGATATCAAGGTGAAATGTCACATGGTAAGGTAAATTTAAAAATAAAATTCACTCGGTAGAGGCAAAGGAACTAAAGAAAATGAACAATAAGGAAAGGTTTAGGCACTAAGCAATGTAACCAAAATTCAAATGAGGACAGTAAGCAAGGAACGTATATTAAATAAGGATTCAATTGACATTTAATGATTAGCTATATTGAGCTGGATGATCATGATGATGAGGAAATTTAGTTACAAGAGATCTATGGATAGGAAAATTCAAGGTGAAGATCTACGAAAAGATCTAAGCGGCAAAATGAGATGGAACAAGTTTCTAGAAAATTCAAGTTCTTAGGTGAAAAGAAAATGTGTTACCGAGATTCAAATATGAGGTATAATAAATTGAACAGTCCAGATTGATTAAATGAAATAATAATAGATGAGATTAAGAGGAAAAAGTTGGCTATAAAAAGGATGACCTTGTATGGAAAAATGGATGGAAAACTGAATAGTTGAAGGGTTACTGACTATTGCAGTGAAGAAGGAACATAGAGATTCCGAGTGGGAAAAGAAGGATTTGATGAAGTCTTGATGCCAGTGGATAATGAAGAATTGAAATGAAGAAAGAAGAGTGCACAAGGATCTGATTGATATTATATAGTTGCAAATCTACGGGTCAATTTTATTTACTGTTACTTACTAGCATTTGTAACAGATAAATCTCTTAACATAGTGGACTTAACAGTCTTATTGTAAAATCCTGGAAAAAGGTGACATTCTAAAGAGTGTTTAAAGCCCTCTAACAAGGCCACTCCTAACAGGGTGAAGATCCTAATAGATCTAAGGTAAATCCCTTGACCGGGTCACACCTAACAGTGTGTATTGTAATCTTTAACCAGATTCTCTCTTAATCAAGCGTACTTCAAAAGAGTATTTTCTTAGTGGGTGACAATTCCCATAGTGGTTTTTCCTAAAGCTAGGTTTCCATGTTAAATTTTGGTTTTACATTTTGTGAATGATTTACTAATTGGTATAGTTTAATTATTGTTGTCATTAAGTAGTGAATTATATATTAGCGAGTTGCAACAGAGTTAATCAGAGAAAAGTTATTAAGGTATTTGAGATCATAGATTACTAATTCACCCCCCCTCTACATAATCCAACATTTTCATCTTATAGAGGTTATTTTTCCTTCATGCTTATGAAAATAATGTGAAGACACAAGTGTCATTTTTACTTAGAGATAATGATTGTACCTAGTGGTGCAAACATGAGTGAAATTATCTATTATCCTTAGATACACCCACTTGGCCTATGGTCTTGGAGTTATTTAAGGATACATATATTTTAGAGCATTGCTAATAGTGTTGTATTGACGAGTTCCATGACTTGCAATAGAGGGGCATCACAATTTCCTATTATGAGAGATAGTTTTTAGAGCTCCTACAATATGTGGAGTACATTTAGGAGGATATTTTTTTGGTCGATCACCTTTTAGGGGCCTCAATTTGAGTATATTAGGTTTAGTTTTCTTAGAAAATCCTCATAATCACAAGGAGGTAGTGGAGAAGGCATATAATATTGAGGAGGTTCTTGGGTAGGCTCAAGCAGACAAGGAGTACTTTAAATGTACCACAATCAAGGTCATCAAGATCAATATTTTTGGAAACTCTAGTATCCCTCTAAATGTGGATCTAGGCCTCCAAGACCACAAAAAAGGAGGGTTAGTGTCTTAGGAAATAATAGAGTACACATGGTAGGTCTTGGTAGCTATAGGGTCCCCGTAGGGATAAGAGATCATAGATTTAGAGCTCAACTCTACCTAGAGGGTATACTTTATAGCATGGAAGGCTTAGTGTCTTGAAAAGGCCAAGTGGATCATAGACTAGTAGGGAACCTCAAAATTAGATTTAAACTCAAGGACCATGTTATGTGTGTAGAGCTACATTACATTTGGCATGAGAGTTCCCTCAAGGTTATGATAGTCATCAGTGCAGGACTGTATTTAAGTAGGAATTTTTTGATGTGGTCAAGTCCCACAAGATTTTTGTAGTGGATAACCACCAAGATGATCACCATGATTATATCATTAATGAAGTAGGAATGTTTGATGGTTTCCCTATTAGTATATTTTTTTATTCTAGTGCTTTAGATTCTTTCATTTCCCCAACTATAGTGGAGCAAGGTAGGCTAGTGGCTATTACACAATAGGATAGGTGTGAGGTATAATTAGCTTAAAAATCTAAGGTACTGATAGAAACAATGGTTAGGGGATGTTGTGTATCTATTATACCTATGATTACTTCTGTTGAACTTCAAGTGACTTCATTGGGTTTGTATGACATTGTAATAGGTATGGATCGGATCGATGCTCACCAAGACACAATAGAATGTTTTTGTAAGAGGATTGAATGTTTCTATGATTTAGGATCTTCAATGGAGATTTTAGGAGTTCAAAATCCTATTTCATTCCATATGATTTTAGCCTTGCAACTGAAGAGATGCATGAAAAAGGGTTTCTAGTTTTTCATTATCACTATTAGCGATAAATTATATATTTTAGAGGGTTCAATAGAGATTTATTTAGATGATCATCCTAATCATTAGAAATTTACAAATGTGTTATGCATAGAGATACCAAGCTTATCACCTAAGAGAGAGGTGGATTTTCACATTGACTTGATTGCAAGAGTGTAACCAATTTTAAAATTTCGCTATAGGATGACCACCTAGGAGGTCAATTAGCTCAATATTTAGTTAAAAGAAAATTTTGAGAAATGGCACATTCACCCTAGTTTTTCATCCTAGTGTGTACCCATTATATTTATCGATAATAAGGATATATATCTTCATCTTTGCATTGAATACAAGTATATGAATAAGTTAACAATTAAGAATTATTACTCTATTCCCAAGATAGATGATTTATTCAGTTAGATCAAGGAAGATAAAGTGTTCTCCAAGATTGATCTTAAGTATAGTTATCATCAACTAAGGATTGTGGAGGTAGACATACACAAGATGGATTTTAGGATACATTATCACTGTTACTAGTTCACTAGTCCCTTTTGGGTTAACTAATGCACCTATTGTGTTTATGAATCTCATGAATGGAGCATTATGTACATTTTTGGATCGATGTATGGTGATATTCTTGGATGGAATTATGGTATAGTCATAATATAGAAGAGCATAAGGATAATTTATTTCATGCCTTATAGTGTTCAAGAATTTATTACCTATCTTCCAACCTAGAAAAATACTCTTTCTTCTAGATAGAGATATAGTACCTTGGTCATACCATTTTTGGTGATGATATCTCAATAGATCCATCAAACATTTTAGTTATAGTGGAGTAGACAACACACACTAATGTTATATAGGTAGGGAGCTTCATGAGACTAGGAGGTTATTATTCAAAATTTGTAGAGGGATTTTCTTGGATAGCACAACCTATTACTTCCGTTTAGAGGAAAGAGAATAATTTCTTATGGATAGAGAAATATAAGAGATCCTTTCAAGTCCTCAAGGAGTGACTCACTAGTGCTCTTATTTTGGAAACTTCAGATCTATTCTTGGAATTATAGTTTACATTAATGCTTCTTTGGATGGTATAGGAGCTATTCTAATGTAGGAGGGTATAGTAATAGCATATGAGTCATGTAAGTTCATGAAACATGAGATTAATTATCCCACCCATGATTTATAGCTCACAACCATAATACATGGACTCACCAAATGGAGACATTTTCTTCTTGGTCATAATTTTGAGTTACACTCTAATCATTGAAGCCTTTAGTATATTTTTATGCAACACAACCTTAATGCCCAATAGTAAAAATGGATGGAATTTTTATGCAAGTATGAATTTAATGTAAATTACATCAAGGTAAAGAAGAATGTGGTTGTAAACAATAGGAGAAGAAAACAACATGAGTTGATGGAAGTGACTATGCACACATATTTGAGGACCCGTATATTGTAGCAATTACCTTGGGGTGATTGGTATAGATAGGTATATTAGTAGATTTAGTCTTAGGAAACCTTGAAGAGAAAATTATTAGGCTATACCTTGATGTAGATGGGTTTTTGTGTCATAAGAAAAATATATATGTTTCATGGGATAAGGATATTCATACTATGATTTTGGAAGATGCACATTGAGCATGTTATGCAACACATCATGGGGTTGATAAGATGCACGAATACCTTCATCATTTTTACCATTGGTCAGGCTTGCAACATGATATATTTGAGTTTTTCATTAGTAACTTAGAGTGTCAGGGGGTGAAGGAAGAACTCTATCACTAGGATGGTTTGTTGCATCCTCATGAGATACCATAATGGAAATGAGATATCATTTCCATGGATTTTATATTAGTATTACCTATGTTCTCTCATCATCATGATTCCATCACATTTACAATAGAAAGGTTAACCAATGTTGCACATTTTTCTCCCCTCATATCTCCTTACACATCACTATTAGAAGTTCACATCTTTCTTGAGGATGTGATTACACTTCATGGGGTTCTTTGTAAGATCATTTAAGATAGAGACCTAGTGTTCACTTTATCTTTTAGGACTACATTGCAATAGGAATTGGGCACTCGACTCAATTTTAGTATAACAAATCACACACATACTGATGGTTAGATATAGAGGGTGAATTCGGTATTAGAGAGCATTCTCAGGATGTATATGATGGAACAACATACTAGATGTGAAGAATATATTAGTTTCATTGAGTTTTCATTCAATAACAATCTTCACAACTCCCTTGACATGACCATGTATCAGGGTCTTTATGGTAGAACCTGTAGAAATCCTTTGAGTTGGGATCAACTTGATGATAGGTTGGTTGTCATTTCATGGATGGTATAGGGTATAGAGAGACAAGTCACCCTGATTAGATAGAGGTTACATGAGGCTCAAGAAAGAGAGAAGAAGTATGCTAATTCTAGGAGGGTGAATTACAATTTCTTAGTAGAGGATTGTGTCTTCTTGAGGGTGTGACCACATAAAATTCGTATATATTATGAGAAGGGCTCTAAGCTAGAAAAACATATTGTTGGGCCTTTTGAGATTCTTGAAAGGATTGGTCCTATATCCTATTTTCTATCCATGTCACCCAGCCTATCACACATCCACAATGTGTTTCATGTATTAGTTTTGAGGTGATATATTCATGATAGATCTCATGTTTTGTATTGGATTTCTTTACAGATGTAGGAGGGAGACCAATTAGAATTAGAGCCAATCCAAATATTGGCACATAGATTGCTAGCTTTCTATGGACACTCATTGAACTACATAAAGGTCCAATGACATAGGTACAATGTGGCATCAACCACTTGGGAGGATGCCTCGTGAATAAGGGAGTGGTAACCTCATTTATTTTAGGACTTCTAGGTTTAAGCCTATTCCTAGGGGGAGAGGATGTCAGACCCCTCCTACATTTACTTTCTATTTATGGTATTTGAATGAACTAGTAGCATGTTTATGTATGGATCATGGTCTATTTTATATCATGCTTTGGATACTATGATGGGCTCTTTAAACTATATTTTGGTTACTATGTGTTTAGGTGATGACTCCTTAGCACTATAATTTTTATTCATGATGGACATATGGAGGTTTTCTTTATTACATGTTATGATTATGGTGATTTTATGGTTGACATAATCATGCAATGGATTATATTTCTTATGTGTATTTTTTTTTTGACATGGGTGTTGCATTGTGGTTAATACTTATTATGACTTTTAGTCTTTTAGAATTTAGTATAATGGTATTTTTTGAGTAGTTATTATTTAAAAAAATTAAATTATTAATGCACATGCTTATGTATTCATTTATGATAAGGTGTAATTTAATTAGAAGAAACAATGTGCACTTCAAGTGTTTATGCACATGTTTGACTATGTATATTTAATACCATGATGTTTTCTTTTGTGTAATAGGTGGGTTGCCAATGTGTGTTCAGGGGAAAGTGTAATACTTACCACAAATAATTCCATCGAACTAAAATCCTAAATGAAAAGTCAATATTTATGTGTAATAAGTTGTGTTATTGTACATATTTTCTTAAACCCATATTTTAGCTCCCAAACACCTTAGTATGTTAGAATTTGATCCCTATGTCATAGGGCTAGGGGTAGGGAATATTTTTAAGGGGTTTATATTTAATTTGGATGATTAGGTATTTTTATTTTAGATTTTTAGTTACCTATGTGTTGGAGTTAGAACCTTCCTCTCTCAATTTTTTTCCAAGAGGTGGGATAGATTTGTTTGGAAGGTGGGTTGGCCACTTGGACTCAACTACCTAATCTAGTCTTGTAAATAAACCCCCTTTGTTATAAAAGAAGGGAGGAAAAGTGTTAAGGGGACATTTTGGAAATTTTCGAATCTAGGAAAAAGAGGAGAAGATGAGGAAGGAGGATAGTCTAGAGGAGCGAAGATAATACCAACATGACATTGATGTTTTCAATATTATTTGATTTTCTATAAATTACAAACCATATTATAGACCTTTTCTATTGTATTTTAAATTTTTTTTATACAAGTGGATTATTATTAGTTGACTTAAGTTCTATGTTGTTTGAGGTTACAACTCCTCAAACAAGGGCCATTTAAGGTGAAGTAAGCCGCTGGTTAGAGTAAATTAGTTAATAATTTCATTAATGATAATCAATACATCTTAGTCAAATATGTTTAGTTGATTGATAGTTAATGCAATTGTTACATTTTATTACTTTCTATTAATTAGTTGTTGATTAATTTTTCTATTAATATTATAATATGTATATTTCATGAATAAACAATTTTTTTTAGTTCACTTGTTTGATTAATTGCAACCATTACTGTGTTGTTACCCCTGCAACTACTATTATGTGACTTGGATTAGTGTTAGATTTCTTATTGTTTGTCTATTTATTCTTTAGAGTAATTATTGTTTTCATGAAATTGTTAGAAGGTAGGAATTCTTTGTTTCACACATTGTGCTAGTTCCATCCAAGTACATACACCTATGATTGATAATAAAATGAGTCTTCTATAGAGAAAAAAGGTTAATTGAGGATTAGTTTCCTCACTTAGAACACACATTGAGTTGTCCATATCAACTAATTGCTTATAATGGTGACCATTTAAGGGGTTCATCTATCCAACTAGGATAAGCATCTATTCAAGCAGGGTAGGCATCTATTCATAAAGAATGGGAAATGCTCTAGCTAGAGACATAGACTCATTGGGACCATATAGGTCTTTAGTCACTCTCTAAATACTACACCCCTTATTAGGAGTGCGCTACGGTCATCATCTATCAGGGTATATAAAATATAATATAGTTTGAGCCTCACCTTAGAATTTGGCCTAAAACCTTGCAAACTAAAGATAATCCATTTAAGGTTCCTTTCAGGTATGCATTGAATATGCTTAATTTTCCAAATTAGTACTATCTATTATTCTCTCAATTAATGGGTAACCTAAATGATAATATTTAAAATAAAAAATCTAATCTCCCTTAAAAAAACCTAAAACTCATCCTCAAATACCTAAGATACTAGGGACAACTTCATCCCTAGACTGCCTATACACATTGTTTTAACACGGGACCAATGTGTAATATATATGTATTTATAGTTTATAAACAATTGTGATGCAGAATTTATAGGGGGTTACACAGCTATTTCTAGGGTCATTTTCCCAAATGGTATATTTGTGATTGACACCCATGTTGGTAGCTAGTAACTTAGCATAATGTTCTATAGTGACCTTCTGCTTGTTTCCTATTCATCAAAGTCCTAATTTTTTATGAATTATGTAACCCTTGACCCCTTATTAATCTATAAAATATTTTAAAGATAAATAAAACTTCATATCATTGCAAAAATCCAAGCCCTATTGGGGTCTTCTACATTTTTTCTTGGGGATGATAGTTCATTAAAAAATTATCTTGTTTATTTTTCTCACTATGAAAAAAAAACTCTATTACACAAAAAATAGTCTATTTACAATGTAATTAAAACAAGTTTTAGTTTCTCTAAAAATAACACTTCTACTATGTATTACTTTTTATGAAGCAGAGTCCCAAAGCTTGTATTCTTTCACACCATTACTAATTGATGAAGATATATTTAATAGCCTTGTTCTCTAGCTTTATTTGCTTATCCTTTGGCACATATGCATATTCTTTGCAACCAAAATATTCAAGATGTCTTAATGAAGGATTATGACCTGACCATGCCTCCATAGGTGTTTTATCAACAAGAGCTTATGTAGGAAACTTTTTAATCATCTTGGAAATAGTTAATAACAAAAATATTCTCCTAGCCCATGATTTTGTTATTTTATGAAGAAGATGGGTATATTTTATAAAGAGTAAATCTAATGTTTTCAAAATATTGAAATAATTTAAAGTATTGGTTGAATTGAAGACTGGAAGGAAGATAAAAAGTTCAAGGACTGATAATGGTAGTGAATTTTTCTCTAATGATTTCGATAAGTTTTGTAATTATTGCGACATTCATAGACGTAAGACAACTTTGTATTCTCCATAAGAGAATGGAGTTGCAATTAAGGATGAACATGGAATTGATGGAGAAGGTTAGGAGTATGTTAAGAGCTGATGAACAAGACCTATTAATAACATGCATACCACAACATAATGATTTACGTGATAAAAACCCTTTTGGGAGAAACCCCACACTCCAAAACTGCCTAATATATTAATCATAAATCAATAATAGATTACAATATACTTGTAGAGAAAGATTCTCTTAAAAGTATCACCAACCAAATATTTGGATATAAATGGATAGTTATAAGACTGTTACACATACCCTCCATATCAAACACCTAATATATAGGAGATACAATACAAGAAATCGTCAAATGGTATTACAAAACCATGGGCTAAAAACCACTTGTAAAGCGGTACCCATCTTATCTTCAATCAAAGATGTCCTATTATGTTTCAGTACAAATACCAACACATGTAACTCCCCTTTTTAGCTCATTTATGTGTTGAACACATTTTTACATTTCCTAATTTTGGAAATCCAACTTTTGAAGGCCATAAGTTTTGAAACGGGTGTCTAACTGATGAACTATTTGAATTGTTAGAAATATTGCGATGTGCTCTATTAACTTCTAAAATACTACACTATCCAACCACATTTTTGGGCCATTTTAGAGCCTCTAAAGCCTCCAAATTTTTTCATAAATTGTTTTGGTAATTTTTAAAAATAAAAACATTAATATCTTCAAACTAGACATGATCTAGCAACAAAAATTTATTAGCATGTTTATCTACCCCAATCAGACCTTCTTGGAAAGAATAGGGAAAATTCATACTAAAAAACTTAATAAAAGTAGTAACTACGTGTAAATGCAAGGTTGAGACACATTTTCCTAACACACCAATGATTGTTTTTATTGATAATGACAACTAACAATTCCACCATTTCTAGTTTCTCACCCTTTGTAATCATCTATATATTATTTTAAAATATCCTTGAACATCCTAAAATTAATTTTTGTATTTAAATAAACTCTTGAACACTCAATCTCTTGAATGATTTTCTTGTCTGAATGGATTAGAGAATATCACTAAATGAAAGTGACGACATTTTGACCTATAATATAATTATTTTGACCAAGTTGTTGGATGAACACTCCCCTTAGTTTTTGTGATGTTGTACTAATCTTAATGATGGTTATTAGCTACTAGCTTCATTGTTAATGAATTGATATTAAGCATTTTTTTTTATCTAAATAGAGTGGAATGGATGATTGTGTTGAGAAGAATATTCTAGAATTGAAGAAAGCCTAATTATATTGAGGTGAGAACACACTAGTGTTTCAATCTTGGGACTTTGTGATAGTTGGGGCAAATGTTGGAAAAAGTGGAGCTATGATATTCTAGAAATTGAATGCATCACATGGATTTTTCACCACTATGTAAAGTGATTCAAATGTAGATCTCATGTCAACACTAGTCATTCTAGCAAGCTTTTTACCATATTAAGGGATATAAAGTAGCATTGTTGTTCCATGTTGTGGGTCTTAAAATATTGTAAACTTTAAGATATCTTAAGAGACTAGAAGTATGGTTTTTACATAAGATTTTCTTTATATCAAGAACATTGATTGAAAATATAAAATAAGAAAACTATTAAAAAACATTAAAAAATAACATAGCCATTATAATAAATTTATAAACAAAACTATACAAATTTCATCTTAAAAATATTTAAATTTTATAAATAAATCAACTAACTTTCATTATTTGAATGAAACTTTTTAAACTTAAAGTTGAAATACTAAATTCGTACTTTTGTAAGGTGAATCTATTTTACTCGCACCTAAACATGTAAGTGCAGGGACAAGAAATCTACATGGGACCTTCACTATATAATGATGCTTCTTGTCTTGATGTATCAATCATACGCAAACAACTTAATAATATGATAATGTTTGTTGTCTTTCATAAATCAGTCATACCAAAAACAACCTCAATAATATAATAATAGTAAATGTTTCTAGATAAAACAATCATTCCCAATGTATAATCAATCTACTTGTCTTGATAAATCAACATTCCCAATCTTCATGAAAATGAAGTCCTATCATTTATGTGCCCATGAATAGTTGATGGCAAGTGTGAGTCTTCTATTGTAGGAAAAACAAAAAAGTCATACAATTTAGTTAGTAGATTATGTCATGAGAAATAGTAAAATTGATCACTAGCCCACCTATAGCTTTATAGATATTTCCCATAATGTGACTTTTACATAATTATTATAAAATTCATTGCCTTTATAATATTTTATAATATTCCACGTGTTGTACTTTTGAAAAGTGTATGAATTGTGTTGAATACATTGTTCTAAAAATATTCAATGTGAAAGATGCATGAATTGTGTTGTAACAAATGTGGACTATTGTATTGATACCATTTACTTTTTATAGCAAACACAAGCTAATTTCTGATGTTTAACATCAATCAACCAGGAATAATGGCTTTTTTTAACGTGTCTTTGGGGCGTTTGATTATTCTCAAATAAAGTCATTATGGAGATAATAATCATGACATCACAAGGGAATCGCTCACATTAAGCAATCATTATTAGGTGTGTTTTCCATTACATAAAGTTGTTGTTTCTTGTCTAGTTTAGAAACAATTATCCGTATCATACAACCAACAAAATATCTTTGCATGCACCAAATTAGATGTGACATGAAATCTTCATTTGTGAACACTTCCATTTCAATGGAATGGTAGTCTACAACATGCCATATGTACATGTCTAAAAGCAATATTGGGCTCTACAAAGCTATAATATCTTTAGTAACCATGCTTCTAACACTTACATTTTATATCTTTATTTTATGTCATTTTGTACATATTTTAAGAATATTGTTATGATATTTATCATTATTGATCATCTTAACTTTTCCCAGATCAAGTTTCATGACATTTCAACTACCTTTGACAATTGCACTTAGTAGAACCAAATCTTCCAAATTCAAATTCATTTACTTGCTTCTAGAGGCTCACACTTTTATGAATTTAGTCATCACTAATCCATAGTTTTGGTGAGAAACTAGTGAGGAAATTACAAATCAAAATAAACTATTTTTAGTTCTATCTTGAATTCTTCTAATGCCCTTGGAAGATATTTAGAGTTCGAACACCATTAGATAAATGAGTGTAGCATCATATGAAATGACAATATTCATATTTTTATGCCTTGGTAAACCTCTATTGATAGAAAAAAAACATAAGTGGTTGATGCCAACATGTCAACCTTGTCTATTAATTTGGAAAATCAAATACAACTAGATATTACAATTAAAACTGCTCTTTTTCATCTTTGGCATGTCACTTAAAGAAACAAAAATTAATTTTCCCATGATTATTATATG